>VWZX01005690.1:1624895-1868527 GCA_013399015.1 Galbula dea
GATGCGGGCAGGGCCGCGGCGGGGAGGGGGAGCCGCCGTTCCCCCCAGACCCTCCTCCGGCTGGCTTCCCGCCGCCCCGGTGCGGTGCGGGGATGGGGGTGCGGGCGAGGAACCTCTGCTGCTTCTCCCAGGCGAGGCGAGGGAAGGAGCCGCAGGTGCTGCCCCCCCGGATCCTGCCTCTGCTCCCGGCGCGGCCCCGCGGGGCGGGTGGGTGCGGGCGGGGGCCGCGGTACCTGCCCGCATTGTTTGGCTGCTGGGGAGGGGACGGCGGTGCGGGAGCTGCGGGGCGGAGGGAGCGCTGGGAGGGTGGAGGGGAAGAGCTCCTGCTTTTCTTTATTGCAGCCGGGCAGGTGTTAGGGCTGCTCCTTTCTTCTGACGGTAACGCCAGCTCGTGTCTTCGGCAGAGGGCTTTCTGTTAGCAAATCCGCCGCTTGCGAAAACAGGGATGCTCGCTCCTGGCTCGGATGTCTTTTGATTTCCGAGTGGATTGTAAATTGCTAAATGAGCCCTTCCGATGCAAATCCTGAAGGATGTCGGGCCTGTGGTGTTGAGCTCACAGTATTGTGCTTGGTATAACGAGCCCTGGCTGTCAGTCCAGCCAACTCCTCTCTTACGGGTTTAGAAATGCAATGGGAGCGACTGCTGGTGTAAAAGTCTGCTGTCTTTTGTTTTTGTTTTAGATGGTGGATGTTGATGTTTGTGCGGGTGGAGATAGTACCAGAAGAAAAATGGATGCCCTTACAGATAGTGCAGTTGAGATTGTCCCTTTGGAGCTCTATGATTCAGCCAGAGCAAAAATAGCTGCTAATCTACAATGGATCTGTGCTAAAGCCTATGGAATAGGTAAGATTACTGGAAGTCGTCTTGGTTTTGTTCTTGCATTTTCTGTCTCACATGCCATTTCAGAAATAATTAAATTGGGTTGTTTCAAATATCAATAATACGACAGCCTATTCTCTTAGAATATAATATGTGATATTATATGTAATATTTTATATTTCCTGGTACCACCTACAGCAATAATGGAAGTGGGAGAGATGTCTTGAATCAGCAAACCTAAATGGTGAACACACACAGACTGTGCTTGTGAAGAATGCATGCCTCAAAATGTTTAAATCCTCGTTTCAGCCAAGTAGACTTTCTTCCACAGAACTGTGTGTCACTGCTTGCAGGCCTCGAGTCCTTCCAGGCTGTGAAGGCTTTAGAGTGCTCCCTGGTCTAGTCATCTCAGCCAGTGGATGCTACGGCCTCCGTTGATACCCTTTGTATGCTCAATTAGGAATTTTTTTTTTGTCAGATTGTGGTTTTGGTTTCAAACTGGACTAAAAAGGAATCCATTTATCATCAGCAACATTTCTTTCATGTAAAATCAATTGGGAATAAGCAGGTACAGTTTGTGTTCTGTGACATTAAACACCAAGTTTTGGGTGATAACAGTTGTTCTTCTTTCTCTTATGTTGTCATGTCAGACATGGCATAAAAGATTCATGGAGTATCATTTGTACAGTATTCTCCTGAATCTCTTGAATTTTTCTTTTTTATTTTGAACTAGATCTATCTATCTGTTCTGAATCATTGCTGTTACATAGATCTTAAGTAGCTTCATTATGAAGAAATAGGATGGAATACTTGTGGGTTTTGTTTATCCAGAACAAAACACATAATAAAATATACAGAATCTTGTTTTGGAAAATGAGGTAGCCCTGTTAATCTAAGTCTAATTTGCCAAACTCATAATATGCTTAATGGATTAGCACTAGCTTACTTTGTGACAAGGCTGAAGAAAAGCAGCCCATTCCTGCTCTTTAGTAGTAATCCTTGTTGGAATATTTTTCTAAATTACTTTTCTTTTTTAGTATTTCCAGCTCTGTGTTATGATCTTTAATGATTGCAGGGAAAATGGAAAATCATGATATTAGTGAAGGTATTTCAGTACAAGTGACAAGAGCCAAAAAAATCTCATTTATCAGGTGACGTTTAAAAATGGGGGAATTTTGGGAGGGTGTTAGTAAACATTGATAACTTAAAGAACAGAACAGGCATTTCCTCATATAAATATTCTTCAGTTGCTGGAATTGTTTGTAGTGTTTCCTGAAGACTTTTCAGTGATCAGAGATAAAATGGATATTCCAGACATAGCAATGCACTATTTATATTATGACTTTGTTTCAAGAGAAAGCTAATCTTGAATTAGAATTGACTGGCATGGCTCCTGTGCTGCAGAGAAAGCTTCATGGCCTCCTGTCTCTTGGTCATGTCTTATGGGGCTCCAGAACTCAGGGTTGTGTTTGTACCTCTTGCACCAGCTAACAGGTTGACAGCAAGTGTTTATGCATTGACAACAGAGACTTATGTTGAATAAGTGTTTGGCTTTCCTTTGACTAAAAACTAACCAGCACTCCATGCCAATGATCTCTAGTGTGGAGTTTGCCAGTTTTTCTACTTGCATTTAGGTTTGTTCATGTTATGTTTAGTAGAAGTTAAATGCCATGAGCAGTAGGAAGAAATATTTTTGCTGGGGCTTTTGGTGTGGTGGTGTTGGTTAGGTCCAGTGAGTAAGGGTTCTCTGTGTGTGTATCTTTGCAGGACCCACGGCACATAGAAATTTAGTTTGATTTTTGAAATGCCTCCTGCAAGGCATTGTCACATAGTAACCATCACTTCTGCAACAGCATTGCAAAATACTTAGAAATTTATAAGCCTCTTTAATTCATAGAGAGATGGGTTTAGAAAGGTTTCCTATGTGATTATCATTTTGAATATTGTTTGAATGTAATACATTACTTGCCTTCTCTTTGGGTTTTCTTTTTGTGTTAAGATACTGGATGCTGTTCAGTGGGTCTTGGGCACCTACCAAGCAATTTTGAATTTGTTATATAAAATCTCACTAGGCAAAGGAAAGTTTTTGGGGCTTTTTTGTTGTTTTAGACTTGATTGTGGTCACTTTGGTAGGGAAAAATACTTATCTGTTTATTCAACTACTGTCTTGTGTTCTGAAGTCATTCTTGTTCATAGAATCAGTTTCCATGACTGCCTTTGAATGGCTAAGTATAGAGTGTTTTCCTGAAATTTGGATTTGGAATTGACATAATTTTGTGCCTTAATCTGTCAAATGCTGGTGCACATCCTGGATTTCTTTTTCATCTGAGTAAGGCTGAGCTCATGCTGAAGTGTGGGAATGTTCAAGAGCAGGAATTTGATTCTGGTGTAGACTGTTCCTAGAAGTCATTCATCACTGCAACTTTTACCTGAAACTGTACTTTCTGTTTACTGCTACAGGATATTTGAATTCTCTACATCTAAGCTGGCATTTAAGTAGGACAATTCTTCATCCCTTTGGTTTTTTTTCTTTTCTCAAGGACATATTACTGAGAACATGCATGACACACAATTTGGACTTGAAATCCTGGTTTGGGCTTTGTTTCACTTGGTGATGCATTCCTCCTTTTTTCCCTTCTGGCCGTGGAAAAAGAGAATTTTGGTAGCCAAACAACAGAGCACAGCTACCTTCTCTTTTCAGCACAAATACTGCTAAAGAGACAACCCCTCTTCTTTTGTAAGAATTGGGCTGAATGATTTGTTTCTGGAAGTCCATAGTTCCTCCTGTCTTTCTGTCTGTGGGGGCTTCCTTGTTGTCACAGATGGACTTGAGAGGGAGGTCTTACAACTGTCCAAATTCCAGAAGATAGAGGGGAAGGATGTTGTGAAGGAAGGTGTTTCCCCATTTGGTGTCATCCATCTCCTCAGATAAATCTTGGAGTGCTGACATGGATCACTCTAAAAGTCTGTGCACAGACATCTGGAAACCTTCTATACACTTGATATAAAGTTCATTTAGCTGAGACAGTAGTTGGAGGGAATGGAATTCGATTGGAACAGAATTATCTTTGTCATCGGCAAACTTTGATTAGAACCAAATGTGCACTTTAAGGAATTCTACTGGCAGTGTGAAAATACAATTCATAACATTTAAGTGGTTGAGGAGCAAGGGTGCTGCTGAGTTTGTGGGACTTCAGTTCACAGGAGGTAAGTGTGGGAGGCTGAGAGAGGCTTGGCAAGCTGTCCGTGGGAGAGATCACATCTTCCCAGGTGGTGGAATGAACCAGATTGCCAAGTGGTAACAGGGCCACGCTGCACCCCACTGAGCACAGGGACGTGGGCCTGATCCTCAGCATGCTGTCCCCTTGGGCTCAAGCATCAGCAGTCAGAATGAACACAGCCAGGAAGTTTTCGTTTGGTACTTGGGAAAATAGAGAATGAAAGACTTTGATTTCTCAGCAGAGTTAGTTAGCGCAGCATGAACTGATGTGTAGAAATTATGTTTTCTATCATCACAAATAAAATTTAGATACAGAAGGAGTATATGGAAGTTTTTCAGCGTTGCAGCTTGCTGTGGGCAGTGGATTGTGTGCAACCCTTTCCATAACAAATATTGTTGCTTCTATAAAACAATCTGGAAAATTTGGATTTTTCAAAACAAACTTTGTGGGTTTTCATTATTAGGGCAAGGAGCTTTACATGGTTTCCTTCTTTACTTTTACATAGGCTTAATGTGAACATTAGTCTGAGACCTCTGGCAAGATAAAGGCAGCAAAGCCAAGGACTAGTGTAATGTGTTGCAGGGGAAATGCAAGTTGTGGCTTTTTTGGGTCTTTGAAGTACTTAATACCTGTTAAATAAGGTTTTAGAGTACCATAAGAGCTACCCACAGTTACTAGTTCTTAGAGGCAGTGTGAGCATGTTTCCGGGGCTAAATTGCCTAAATCCCTGAGTTCACAGCTTCTGTTCTTTGTTAGCTTTCTTCTCAGGTTCATAGTAAAAATATTTTTAAGAAAGCTGTTGTGTTTTGCAAATACTCAATAGTTAAACATTTGTTTCTGTATAAAACTCTGAATGTTACTTGTGTGAAGTTTACAGAGGTGAAGAATTCCATAATTACTATTTTGTCTCTTCTGCTTTATTCAGGTTTGTGGCTTTATGCTTGATCAAAAGTTATGATAATGGGAGTTCAGTCACTCTCACCAACACTATACAGAGTCTTTAGCTTGGATTTTTTCTGCCTGTTGTATGTAGATTTTCATGCATAATTTTATAGATGACTTATGGAGTTTATAATACAGGTCCATAATTATAACCAGCAAAGAATGTTTCTATTATAATGCAGATGGTCTGAGCTGCTGAGAACACGTAGCTTCTGCGCATGATCTGCCCTTAGAGGCCATCCATACAGTGCTAAATAATTTGGTGAACAGATACTGATACTAATGAAATCCTGCTCAGAATTTGAATAAGCTTCATTCTGTTTACCATGGTGCTTTGGCTCTCTTTCCGTGTGAAACCTGTTCTTCATGCTGCTGGAGGTAGAATAAGCTCTGGGGTGTATCCAGTTCTCCAGTTCAAGCAAGAAGTCAAATTTGTTCAGATTGCTGTATTTTTCTTTATCAAGTCATAATCAGGTAGTTGTCTTTGAACAGGGTTTTGTAAGTGAGATGATAGAGATGGTCCCTACCCTACAGCGAGAAGGGGAGAAGCTGGCAGTAATTGTCTCTGATGGTGGTTACAAGTGAAGTTATTTTTGTAATCCTGTCAACTGTGTTGTACTCAGTGATTTATGCATAAAGCAAACAGTTTTTTGGTTGATTAGAACTCATTGATATGATGGAACAGACCAAAAGAATTGCTTCATGAGAAATTATGATAATTTATTTTTGTGTCTTTCATCTCCTATAAAAATAGCTGGTAGGGAAAGTATCTCTCCAGTAGGCTCAGTGGGGCAAGAACACTTAAGAGTTTATGCTAGTGAAACTTGGGCTTTATAAGTGTGGGAAATGGCAAAAATGAGCAGGTTTTGCTCTATGATAAGCTGACTGCATGCAACTAAGTAGTGTGGTATGAAATTCTTGTCAAATTCAGGTATGCAAGAGATCCAACTCTCTTACTGAGTGTAGTGTGCTAAATTCTTTGACAGTTCTTGGTAGAAAACTTAGGACAAAGTGAATTAGTGATGTATGTCTTCACAGTTGTGATTTTCAGGTTATATGCCATTGTTTTTAAGTTACTAAAAAAACCACTGATAGTTTTGAAGCTTTATGTCTTTTGAACACTTCAGGTTGTCAGAAACTGGCCAGTCGTACAGCTTGTGTTGAAGGTGATGCTAGTGTTTTCCTGGGGTAACAACTCAAAGCACATCAGGAAAACCAGAAGTGTTTGCAAGCTTTTTGATAATAAGCAATACTAACAGAAAAGTGACTTCCTTTTGGAATTAGGATGGTACTGGAGACCTTTTTGTAAGCAAAAGAGAAGGACATGGTTTCATTGTGGTTTAAAAAAGGACGTGTTTTATTTGGGTTTGGTTTGCTTTGCTATGATTTGTTAAACTGCTCAACCAGAAATATTTGTAGCTATAGCTTAGGAGTTCATTTTTCAGAAGTTATTTTTTCATGTTGACTCTTTTCAAATTCCAAAGTAGAAATGAGCAAAAATATAAGTTTTAATGAAACAAAATTTTCCTAACATTGAAATTCAGTTATAGGTCATGAAAGTCAGGAGATGAAAAAGATGCTCATAGCAACTGGGACTTGGGAAGATGGGGACATTTTCTTCAAAAAGAGCATTGACACATTCTGTAGTGAGGCAAGCAAAAAGCATGTGACATCTCTGGAGTTTGCCAGATCCATAAAAACTGGGGAGAAAAGCTATCCATAATAACCAGTGGTTGCTTGTGTATGAGATTACCCTTAGGTTAACTCTGATGGTGTATAATTGTTCTAGAACTGACAACTTATTTCTGAGATTTTTGGCAATGTGGAAATTTTGACATTTTTAAGGGGATTTTGGTGGAATCAGCAGACCTGACTGCTGCAGGTGGGGTTTTTGTTTCTTTTGTTTGTTTTTATGTGGCATTATACTACAGATAAGAACAATTAGCAGAGATGAGGAAGGTAAAACAAGTCTCTTCTGTTGTGCTTCCAGGCAAGGATTTCACATATTGAAGGTATCTCCCAATTAGAGCACGTTTTTGTGTATGGCTGTCTAGAGAGGCTACATTACTCAGATAATTCCACTGTGTGCAAAACATCTGCAACTGTGATATTTGGAAGTAGCTCAACTCAGAGTTATGTATTTCTATCCCATCCTTTTTGCATTTTATGGTTTTTCCTGCCATTTATTTCTCATATATTTGTGCCTGCCATGTGAATAGTACATTTGTATCCAGTATGAAATAAACTTGAATTAAATAGTAAAGCTAATATTACCACTCTTGAACTGTGATGAGATTTTTATATCTTAAAATTTCTCTGGGCCTTAAGTCAGGATATCAAATTAGTTACAAAACTGTTCCTTTCTGCCACAGACAGGCAAATTTAGCTGGCAAAAGTGTTGTATACACTGATGTAGAAAATAAAACTGGGCAAGTGTTTACAATGAAATAGGTTGCAGTTAAGGGAAGATTAAAGTTTATTAATAACTTCTTATGAAAATATTCAAATTATTAACCCTGGTACTGGAAGTTATTGCCTCCCTGCCTGTATCTTTAATCCTGGTCAAGCTAAATGAATTCATTCCTTGAGCAATTGCCTGGAGATCAGAAACAAGAAGTCAGAAGGTTCTTCGGTATGGAAAAAAAAAAGATTTTGGGTCTTTTGACTCTTCAGACTAAAGAACAGGAGTGGAGTCTCATAAGAACTAGATCCATTTATTGCTAGGAAAGGCTTTTAAAAACCATTAAAATGTTGCTAATTTAAATGAAAAGGAATGTTGGAGGTCTCACCTCCCCATCACACAGGAAACTGAGCATCCTGTTCCAAGTCTCCTGTTCTAATAGTGTGTGTGTAAATACCTTAGTGCAATAGGTTGTATTTCTTGTGTTAGCATTGAAGAGAATGCTTTTGGCTCTCTAATTAGTCTCCTCGTGGAGAAGAGACCTGAAGCAATCCCAGCTGTCTGTGGGTGAGCTGGGCAGCTGATGTGCTGGAGGAGGCTCAGGGCTCTTTGTCCAGCCTTTATTCCCAGCATGGTTTCAGACAGTCGCCTTGGTTTACCCTGCTCTGCGGGGGACGGTGGAGCTGGTGGAGGGCAGATGTTCAGACTAAAGCCCTCGTCTCAGTACTTCAGATTTCAGACATTTTGAATTTGCTTTGTTCTTGTTTTAAAAAAAAACTTTAAAACTTGGAGTGGTCCTAATGCTCTTACCAGAAACGTACTATTTCATGGATCTTGTATGAGCTAGCTTTCTGTTATTTCCTTTCACAAATGGTTTTAGTAAAAAGCAATGTATCTGTGCTTTGTAAAGGTGTAGCTGCTCATAATGAAGGTAGAAAGTTGAATTAGAGCCATAGGAGCTGGAAGGGACCCACAAGGATCATTGAGTCCAATTCCTGTCTCTACACAGGACAACCCCAAAAATTACACCACATACCTGAGGACCTTGTCCAGAGGCTGCTTGAATTCTGTCAGGCTTGGTGCAGTGACTGCTTCCCTGGGGAGCCTGTTCGAGTGCTCGACCACCCTCTGGGTGAAGAACCTTTTCCTGATACCTAACCTTCCCCAGGCACAGCTTCATGCTGTTCCCTCGGGTCCTGTCGCTGGTCACCAGAGAGAAAAGATCAGCTCCTGCCCCTCTGCTTCCCATGAACTGCTTTACATTTTGATTTTTGGATCTTTCCTCAGACTACAGAAATGGAAGGTCTAGTTCTCATTCTGAAAATGGCAATGACCATTAAATGGAATTATCTTTCAATAATCTTTGATTTTTAGGTCAGGTTGACTAATGTTAAGATTAAAAATATTTAAATTTACTCTCTTTTACTAGAAATGGACACCCAGGTTAACAAATGCTACTTACATAGTGTCAGTGGGGTTTCATTGTGTCTCTTCCAACCATTTTCAGTATGTAGTCAATATATCACAGCATTCAATGTCACATAAAGGAAAAATAATGATCTTCATTTTTAAAAACTTCAAAAAACTTTGCATTTTGAAAAATAGGGGCAGTACTGTATGACTGAGTAGCTGTTGGAGCAGTTGCAACACCACTGCATTACTATGGATTTTTGTTTAAGTGAGACCTACTTCTGGTTCTTGTAATTGGTACTATTCTGTCTCAGTTCCTCCCCTTTATGAACATTAAGTGCTCTGCAGTGTACATATGCTGTGTAGCTTATTTTGCTGCTCAAAGATAGGCTATGGGTAGGAGGTGTTTTGAATGGTGAAATTTAATTATTTTGGAAATTAGCTGAATGAAAAGTAAATATGCTGCCAAATGACTAATTCTTTTAACTGTAGATGTATGTATTTAAAATGAACTGTTGAAGTGGCTTCAGGGGAAGATCTCCAGAGTGACTGGATAGCGTAAGAGAGAATTTTACGTTGGAAAATTATGAAATGTCAGCCTTCTATTAAGACAATACACTTGAGGCTCTCATTATTATTGCTAGGCTGTTGGAAAGATCAATAGCTTCCAGTCTGATTACTGAAATCTGAGTAGAAGTATTTATTTTGGGATATAGAATCAGAAAATCATTAAGCTTGGGATAGACCTCTAAGATCATAGAGTCCAACTGTTAACCTAACACTGCCAAGTCACCACTAAACTATGCTCCTAAGCACCAGATCTGCACAGTTTTCGAACGCTTCCAGGGATGGTGACTGCACTGCTTCTCTGGGCAGCCTGTTCCAATGCCTAACCACTCTTTCAGTTGAGAATTTTTTTTCTAATATTAGACTTAAACCTCCCCTGGCACAACTTGAGACCATTTCCTCTTGTCCTGTGGCTTGTTCCTTGAGATAAGAGGCCACCACCTTGCTCCAGCCTCCTTTCAGGGAGTTGTAGAGAGTGAGAAGGTCTCTCCTGAGCCTCCTTTTCTCAAGGCTAAACAACCCCAGTTCCCTCAACTGCCCCTCTCAAGACTTGTGCTCGAGACCCTTCACCAGCTTCATTGCCCTTCTTTGGACATAAAGGATATCCAGAAGTATATCTATTTTTAAATTAGTCTTTTCAATAATATCAAGAAACTATTGTTTACAGGAGCATTTTCTTCCACTTTCAACTGTTGTGGCTTAGTTTTCCTTTCCAATTTGAGAATATTTGGCCAGCCCCTCTTTGTGACTGAGCATTGTAGTTAGTGCCTTGCTATGCATGGGTATTTTGGGATGTTGCTTGAAGTTAACTGTATGTTTTGTGATGAAGATACATGAAGCTTGCCCATCTGATTCACAAAGCATTTTAGCCCGTGATCCAAGTAAATGATTAGTAATTCTAAATTAAATTAAAATACCACTAATCAGTAGAGATGATAGGGTATTGTTCTGATTAAGCTGGACCTTATTCGAGGAAACAACTAGGGGTGTGTAGAGGGCAGTGGGACTTTGTCCATGTTGAAGTGCTTTCTTGAGAGGCTCTGTACTATCTTAAGAAAGCTAACTGTAATGTATAGGATTTTTACTGCTGTATAGTGGCAAGAGCCAGTTCCATATGCTTTACTTAATTAGAATATAAGCACAAAGATGTATGGAAAACCAGTTTCAATACAAAAGTGCAGACTGAATTACAGTCAGTATGTTTTTTGCACTTGATATTTTTGGGCTCTTTCATATGCCAGCTTCAAATTACAGTAATCATGTTTGCTTTTGTTTAGAAGTGATGCCACTTACGGGTGCCACATGCTGAAAGTGTTCTTCGTTGTTTCAGATAATGTCCCAGAGGAGCTGAAGGACCCATTTTACATAGACCAGTATGAGCAAGAACATATTAAACCACCCGTGATCAAGCTGCTGCTGTCCAGCGAGTTGTACTGCCGCGTCTGTAGCCTCATACTGAAGGGAGATCAGGTGGCTGCTTTGCAGGGACACCAGTCAGTGATCCAGGCTCTGTCTCGAAAAGGGATTTACGTCATGGAGAGTGATGATACACCTGTGTCTGAATCTGATCTGGGCTCTGCACCAATCAAAATGGTTAGCTTAATTAAATCCACCTAATCATCTTCTTTTTATTTAACACTCCTTAAGATAGTTAATGGAATGAAGAGCTCTTAATTTCTAGGTCATTAACCTCAGGAATTTTTCATTTTAAATACAGTTAGAATAGATAATACTGATTTTCTTGCAGGATTTTGTTTTTCAGTGCTTGTTGTTTTCTTCTTGTAGAGTTCTCACATGGCAATGATTGATGCTCTTATGATGGCCTATACTGTTGAAATGATCAGCATTGAAAAGGTGGTTGCTAGTGTCAAGCGTTTCTCTACGTTCAGTGCCTCGAAAGAACTGCCCTATGATTTGGAGGATGCAATGGTGTTCTGGATTAACAAGGTAAAATTCACTTGGTGAATGTGCCTGTTTCTTACTGTCTTTTCAGATTTTTAAAAAGGTTCTGATGAGTGTCTTCCTGTGCATTTCTGTCATCTTTTCTACTTCAAAGAGAACTGTTTTATTTACTGTCTGGTTACTTGTTACCTCAAGTCCAACAGTGGTTGGGCATAATATCCTCCTAATACAGTTTATTATGTATTCGAGTCCCTTCTTACTGAAATATATTCTAATTCCATCTTCTTCCTTCACTTCCCAAGGTTTCCATATACATTGGGAAAGAGAATCAGACTAGCAGGGAAATGCAATTTCTTTCCTGTAGGGATGCTGTAATAAAGCTGGTAAATTTTTTTTCAAGGCAAATTTTAAATAAGATAATTAAAAAGTAGATTAGGAAAACTGTAGAAATTAGATTCTTGATTTTCAGACAAGCTGCTATGAGAGTTTGGGGTGTTTTTAGGTGAAGCATTATTTCATGTTAAATAACAGGACAGAGAGAATTATGACTAGCTTGAGTACATTTAACAGAAATACTGAAACTTTTCAAAGGGAAGAGGTTAAGTTACTGAAACCCTTTTAAGTGACAACAGAGTCGTGTTCCAAAGAGAATGTCTTCTTTGCAAACCCAAGATTCCTCTGTTGTGAGTATAGCTACTGCTAATAAGGTAGTTGGTCTTGAAAACTGTTGTAACACATTCTGGAAACTTTAAACGTTTGTAGAATGGATTGACCATTAAGTTGAGAGGAGGAAGAAGAAAACTTGACTTGTGGAAAGATATTCAGATGTTTTTCAATACCTTTTCTATGCTGTGCCCTTTTAGGTGAACCTTAAAATGAGAGAGATAACAGAGAAAGAGATTAAATTAAAACAGCAACTAATGGAAAGTCCAGGGCACCAAAAGGTAAAACAAAATTGTCTTCAATTGTGATTTTGTGTATTACTGATTAGTGGATTTAAATATATACATCTCCAGATTTTCTTTGTCAGAAAAATGTGAGGCATCCGGTTCTCCAAACTCGATAGATTTTGTGCATGCAGTTTGTTCTGTGTGTATCATTAGTGCCCTTCCTTACATTTCACTGGTATCTTCTGGCTCTTCCTTAAGTTCAGTTGCACTAAAGTAACTTGTTTCGACTTAAAAATAACTTGTATCAACTTCACATGGGTAAATATGACTCAGCTTTCACAGCACAAAATATATGTTATATATTTTGAAAGCTCTCGGAGCATATTCATTTTGCATGGGTTAATTGTCTCGTGTATATTCAGAGGCTTATTCAGGTTGTATCTAGTAAGCATACTCTTGGCATTCAAATGTTATATGTGTGTGTTTGTAGTTTTCTCCACCTTTTTCCCTTGAAATTATATCACAATGCACTAACATTGCAAAATAAAGTACACTTTCATTTCTGAAGAATGTAAAGTAGATCTTTAGATCTTTCTCAAACATAATGTCTAGCAGCTATTTGAGCTCCCAATTTATGATTTGATGAAGCCTTAGGAAAAATGGCTAAATTCTTCCTCAAATTGGCTTTGCTATGCAAAGGGGATAAAATTGTAACATAGGAGCAAGGCACAATTGTTCAGCTTTCATGTTAGTGGCAAGGTTTTTTCATGTGCTGTTCATGTAAAATAATATCCTTCAATGATAAGGGGCTAAAGAGCTGTTTAACTTACAAATGGATGCATGGTCTGGAGGATCCCTTTACTGTTTGACTCTCCATTGACTTTTGGATCTCATCTTAATATTTTAAAATCTAAAATTCTAGGCTACAAACACCTCTAAAATATGAAAGTGTTTATTGCTGAAGTGCATTTAACTGCTTTTAACTTGCATTGCTGATGTTCCTTTCCTATTCCTACATTCCCTTCCTTGCTTCCTGAGCAGTCTCCTTCCAAATGGTATTGGAAATTAGTACCTGTAAGTGAACTACTTTTACACCAGTTGTCATCCACAAAATCATGGCTTTTTCAGTTTCTTCAGAGTGTTTGCTTCCATTACCACGCTTCTTAGATGATCTTTAAAAAGAACAAATTCACTGTGTAACCTTTTGGGTCATCAGGCTTAGTTTTCATAACATGATTTTTTCATACTGTACAGCATATAGCATAATCACTTCACAGCATTTCAAAATTGTTTGCATGGTGCAGGAGTGAGGGATATGGAGTAGCAGTAAAAAGTTAGAAAACTAACAACAGTTGAAATGGTTGCACTTACTGGTTTTGTTGTAAGTAGGTAAAGGATCACAGCATGAAGGTGATATCAAAGCTGGTTGGTTTAAATGGTTGCTTAATCTTTGAATCCATAGATAAGGTACCTGGATGTTTGCAGGCATTCATGTAATAATGCTCTTGCACTGCTGGTGCACAGCTTTGTAGATCTGTCCAAACCAGAACACCGTTATTCATTGAGATGGGCTTAGAAGACTGGACAAACCAGTTTGGAGCCCTTAGGATGGTTGCTGGAACTGGATGCTAAATTAATGAGCCTGAAGCTGGCATAATGGGAGGAAAAATAGTTTTTACATATCAGAACAAAAGAGTTTTCTTTATGGCAAAGTGTGAAGTAGAATATCAAATCCACTATATATATGTGTATATATATAAAAAGAATAAAATTGTACTTCAGGACTCAAGCCTGTTTTCTTTTACTGAGTTTCCTGGTTTTATTTCAACTTGCAGATATTTTAAGTTGTTCCTTTGCTTTCCTTAGCCTTGATACTGCTTTTCCTGCACTCGATGGGGTTGGTGTTTTTCATTTTCTCTCTGGGAAGATGACAGCTGCTGTCCTGGTTGCAAATTCCAAAGATCAGTGCACTTGGAAAAAGCATTGCGATCAGGCAGTCGCCTGTCCCCACAAGCTCTCTGCCTTCCCACAGAGAAATCAGTCCCACTCCTCTGTCTTATCCTTTATTTCTTTGAACCAAAGGTATGGACTGCAGTAAAACTTTAAATGCCTGAAATAAAGGAAATTCAAGTGGGGACCTGCAGGCTAAATAAACCCTGTGACAGAGCCCTATCTTTTCAGCTTCATTTAATGACCTGCAGCAGTATGTGATGAAGTATTGACCTAGTGCTTATCACTTACCGTCTAGTGTGCTTAAAGATTGTATCTGTGTTTGAGGCATACATCTGGTAGCCTTTTGAGATAGTTGAGTAGGTTTATGTTTTGTTTAGAGATAACTGGGTGAGAGTAGGAGAAACTGCAGGAATGGAATTGACTGGCAGGGTTTCATTGAGCAAGGTACTGGTAAAGGAAGGAGTAAATAGAGGCTATCTGACTGCTAGACCAATACCACTTAGATTATACTGGTTTACTGACAGATTTTTGCAGTCTCCATAGTAGTTATCACACTGTCACTTCTGTGGTTTTTTTCTTTTGAGATTTTTTTTCTTTTAATACAGGTACCTCTATTTCTGTAGCACCTACTTCTGCACTGTAATGCATACATATGTCATAAATTAAATGAATGGGATAAGAAACCACAAAACTCAGAGTAGAATATAAGAAAATTCAGAATTTTCAGTGCAAAAGACTGAACAGAATAATAGTTGAGCAAAAATAAGGAATAAAACTAAGCCCATAAGAAACCTCATTGATGATAAAGAGGGGTTTTTTTCAGCAAAGGTAAAATAAACAAGGAATTCTTGTAGATTGTAGTTCTCAGTATTGACTGTAGTTGGTTTAAAATCCATGTAAACCTACTGGAATGGAAGTATTTGTATATACTTAACACATAGGAGAAAAGTTTGAAGTTTATCTTTAATATGCTTACTTCAACTAAGTGGATAAATGATGAACCTTTTAAGCTAACCAGTTCACCTTGGTGTGCATACTTACTTCATCAGACTTAGTGACCACCTTGCCACAGCATAATGGATGTTGCTAATGCATTTTACTTGATTTTCATGTTTCAATAATCACCATCATATATCTCACTGTTTCTTTTTGTGTAAGCCTGATCTGATGCATGCCGTATCGCACTGCATGCTGGAGCCAGTGGAATATGCTCGTGTGGTACAGTATGATTCACATTCCATTACATATTTGTGGAGTGCTCCTGGCTGGGGGAAAAAGATAATTTGCACCTGGTAAAAGGATAGGAGAAATAACATTAGCATATAGAGATAGCTTTTAGAGTTACTTGCCTTCGCCAGGAAACCTCATGTTTGTATTTGTGCTAAATGCATAAATGAAACGGGTTCATATTACTCTGATCATAAGTGATCTCTGTTCCTTTGGACAGTTTTTGTCCTCAGCCTGTGCCATCCTATATTGACACACAGGAGAGAGTGTGTGTGTATGTGTGTGAAAAGAGCTTTCGCAGCTTGTCTTGGAAAGTGGTGAAATCAAACTTTCCTCTGATGATTGAATACATTCTCTGTATAGCTGCCTGTTTGGCCAGCACATCTGTCAAGATAGTTTGTTACAAGCTAAGTGATATTAATGCACTAAAATATGAATCTTTTTCCAACACTGAAAGGTATTTCTGCTGGGCTGTCTAACTTGCTGCTCTCTTGCTTGTCTGATTGCTTTGCTGCTCAAATGTAGCTAGAGCCTTAGCTCACATGTGAGTGCTTAGCAAATATCAACACTAAAACTTTTCTTGCAAAGATTGCAAGAAGCAATGCCAAGATTTGTTCTTTAGTTGGCTTGACTTCAACTACTCTTGAGCCATGCTCTAAATGGCATGAGGGCTAGGGAGAGATTTGCAGAAGAGTTTGATACTGATCTGTAGTGAAATGAAGGAGAGTTTTACCGTTGATGTAACAGGTCTGACACTCCTCTTGCTGACCACTATTGGAAAAGACCATGTTTTTTTCTTTTGCACAACATTGGTATTATATACTGGCTTGCCAGACATACCATGTGCTGAATCTTCCTGAGAGAACTTTGCTGTCTGTGGACAATGATGGCAAGTCTGTGGATGTAGATAATGTGTGAGAAATCCCCAGCTCATCTGATTATTTTTTTGCTGTCTTTTGGTTTGGTTTGTTTTTTTTTTAACTCAAGCTTTCAGTGTTTTCATGTAGTTATCTGCATCTCTTTCTTTGGATCTGCTGCATTCATGCATCTGTGTGGAAGGATTTTGACTTCAATTGCTTGTAATAAGTTAAATGTGTGAATAAAGCTAGGAATTCAGCAGCATGGGTTGCTTCCAGAGATCAGGAGAATGATTAAAAGACGAGTACTGTCTTCATCAGAATTGGCTTCCATTGAGAGAAAAATAGAACCTTGTGAGTTGTCTTTGACTTAGAGCAGAATGCTATGAAAGATCCACCGTAAAGAGTTCTCAGTGCTTAACAAAAACTCTTTTTTATTCCTTTTTTTTCCTTTCATTTCATCACATGAACTCTTGGTTTCTTTTGGTAGGTGCGTTACCGAAGAGACCATCTCTCCAGCAGACAATTACCTTACTTTCCTTTGCTTGAAGATTTGATGAAGGATGGTAGTGATGGTGCTGCTCTTCTAGCTGTGATACACTATTATTGTCCAGAGCAAATGAAACTAGATGGTAGGTAATAAAGGTTTCTTACAGAAGAGAAATAAATTCTTCAGTCGTTGAATGTTCAACTAGAAATTATGTTACCAAATGAAAATGCAACATATCTAACAGGGAGTGAACTACAGAGCCAGGTTACATGTGGAGTCTGCATCAGTGTGTTTAAAAAGTAACCATTCTTTGGTTTTGTTTTTAGAAGTCTCTGCTCTGTATACTATGAGCAACAAAATAACAATTTTTTTATTGATCTAGCTGGATGTTCTTTGTTCAAATAACTGAGCTTGCTTCAGCAGGCCATAAAAAAAGGAGAAGGAGCCAGCACTATGAATTCTAGGAGTAACCTTTTATTATTTGCAAATCTGTTTTTAATTGCTTTTGTGTTTTGTCAGCATGTGTGTTCTTCATAGCTTACCTCTTCTGTTACTGTGATAGATAGCATTCTTTAAGGGTTCTATAATAAAAGAAAATTTGATACTGCTTTGTCTGGGATTTTCCTCCTCCTTTTCCTATCCCTCTGGTTTTTAACAGGTACAAAAATGTCACTGGCAGCCAGTAAATCTTAAATGATGGTGTATAAGCAGTCAGTCAAGCTCCTGTATATAGTCTTTCTGTTACCTGTGAATGGAAGTCTAATTCATTGCAATAGTGTCATAACTCTCCTCATCTTTTCATCTTTCCAGATATTTGTTTGAAGGAGGTAACTTCAATTGCAGACAGCCTCTATAATATTCAACTTTTGAGAGAATTCTCAAATGAATACCTGAACAAATGCTTTTACCTCACATTGGAAGACATGTTATATGCTCCTTTGGTTTTAAAGGTAAGAAAAATAGTGATGGATATAGTTTTAAGTAAAACATGATAAATCATGAGTGTTTTGTAATTGTGAGGTGTGGTTTCTTTTTTCCTGTTTTAGCCTAACGTCATGGTATTCATTGCTGAACTGTTCTGGTGGTTTGAAAACGTCAAACCAGACTTTGTACAACCAAGAGATATTCAGGAAATAAAAGATGGTAAGTTTTTGACTCTTGTAAATGTTAGCATGTTACTTAAAATACTTAGATTACAGGGAAACTGTTGCATAGCAACACTTCCTTTGGAGTTTTATCTCTACCCAAACTTCCTGTTTGCTGGGAATCTTTGAAAGCAGTATAAATGGAAGGAAAATTAGTCCTGGATCTGACTTTTGGAAAGAGATGGGCAGGTGATTTGGTTGGTTGGTTGGTTGTTTTTTTCCCTACACTCACAAATTGTTTTAACTCTGAGATAAAGGGAGATGTGTATTTTAAAGACAGACTGCTACTTGAGGTTTCATTGTAATGTTGTGTCAAAGTTTTCATTCTTGTGTACTGCAATCTGTAAACCTCCTGTTCTGTTTGATTCTTTTAATGGCTTGTGTGAGTTGTGTTAATGGTACCAATCTGTGCACAGTTAAAACAGTGCTGCAGCAGAAGAGCAGCCGGCCACCTGTTCCTATTTCCAATGCAACCAAGCGAAGTTTCATGGCCAGCCCTGCCAGTGCAGCTCCAGCAGACTTGCAGCCCTCGGCTCAGGCAGGCCCTGAAGCTTGCAGTAGATACTACCTACACCCTGAGGAGCCTGACTATCTGTAAGTCTGTTTTGATGGTGTTTAAACTAATCTTCATTAGATGATCTAGGGATTTCTGCTGCCTAATGTTCTGGTTTTGCTACAAATTGAGTGAATTTGAGTTGCATGCATTGGTTCCTAAAATACTCTCAATTCTCAAGTTCAAAGCAATACTTTCACTGTTACATTTGGTCTTTGTTGGGCAAATGCCATGAAGTCCCACCAGTAACTGTCACCCCTCATGATAAAGGAGGTCAGTCTAGCTTCTCTTTTGCACTAAATGAGAAACATGAATCCTGTTCAAGTAGCTCATCTTTACATCTCCAATGTACCATTTACATAAGCTACATTTAAAATCTGTATTTAGAAACTTAGTTTGATTTCAGGTTTACTTTGTGTTATTACATGTGAAAACCTTTTCTTCTCTAAGTAACTTCTTTAAAAGTAATGATATATTAGTGTGTTTTTGAAGAGGGTGGGGCTGACTATTACCTGTGTAACATGGCAACTATAATTTCTCTCATTACAGAAGAAAAATTCTTGTAGTAATGAATTTTTGCTTTTCTGAATTAGTGGCAAAGGAGGAAGCCCTGCCTTCAGCCCTTCCCATCCACTGCTCCCTTTGAGACAAAAGCAACAAAAATCTTTACAGGGAGAAGACAGCCCTGGTAAGTCAAACCTTCAGTTTGCATGTCAACAGGCAATGACCATCAATGTCAATACAGTAATAAAAAAAAATAAATTCATGTATCATGAATAAATTCATGAATGATCTAAAATTGAATTAAATCAAGTGGTAAGTATGTTTAATTAGAGTAAATCATCTTTGCATAAAAAGTTTTTAAAGATCTTTTAAGGAAGTTGTACTGCATTTTTAAACTATCTTTTCTCTCCCAATTGGGCTTATTTCTCAGAATCTCAGTAGAATAAATTAAGACTAATAATGTCAATTCTATGAGAAGAAAGGAAAAAAATCACTGGTCAAATGTTCATTAGACTAGCAAAAATCTTGGGAAGTCGGATTGTCATCCAAAATGTCAAACTCACTCTAGTACTTGACATGTTTTGCCTGGATATTTTACTTTAATTACTGCAAACCTAGCTTTTATACTTACCCAGAGATGCTCAGAATGTCTTTTCTTTTATCAGCTAAGCAACCAGCCAAATATTTCAACTGCTTAAGCTCTAACAGCATGCAATGAGGACTATTTCCCCTCTTTATAACTATGGGGAAGCTGAGGGAAGCAAAATGAACAGTTTGGTGTTTGGAAATCCCAAAGTCAGATGTGTCTATGTGGTCGCTTTTCACTATGTTTTTTCTTCAGGCTTTGACTGTTCTAGGTAATATTTCAGCAAATCTGTTTTCTGCTGCCATCTCTTGGTGAAAGAATTTATTATGTTGGCAGCTAAATAAAGTTTAAGTGCTACTTTAAAGACCATTTCTAAACTGTTAACAATGTCAAAACTATTTCAGGTCATCGCCACCGTTCCAATTCTCTGACCCGTGTTGATGGGCAGCCACGAGGTTCAGTTCTCGCGTGGCCAGAGAGGAAACCCAGGTAACAGATGCATTTAAGTGTTGTAGTTGCTGCATACTAAAAGGATACTGTGACAGTTTCATTGTGGTAATGTGGTATCACTTCCTTAGAACTGAACTGAGAGCCATACAATCATCAATGCTTTAGGTTGGATGGGACCTTTAGAGGTCACGTAGTCCAAAGTGAGCAGGGATATCTGCAACTAGATCAGGCTGCTTAGAGCCCTGTTCAGCATGACCTGGAATGTTTCCAGGGACTGGGAATCTACCACCTCTCTGGCAGTCACTTAATTTTGTTTTCTTTTAATGTACATTTTCAGAGATGACTGATTTTAGGGAGGCAGTTGAAAATACTTTAAACATGATTTTCAGTAAGCATTGATGAAAATCAAAGTATCTAAGGTCACTTTTGATACAGGATACATTTTTCAAAGAGCAAAAAATTTAGCTGTCTATATCATGGTTCTTAGTTCAACAAATTGTAACTCTTTGTGCTTAAGCATAAGTAGATTGTTCTTGTCTTTCCTAGGCCTCTGTCTCAGCCGACACCTTTTGCTCTTCATCATTCTGCCAGCACTGATGTGGACCCTGGATCTGGTGATAGCATTAGTCTGGCTAGATCCATCAGCAAAGACAGCCTGGCTTCAAACATTGTTAATGTTACTCCAAAAAATCAGCCCCATCCTCCATCAGCGAAAGCTAACGGGAAGAGCTTGCTGAACAATGTTGAAATTGAGGATGAAGATGAAGAGCTTATTGCAATAATCAGATCAGAGGAAAGGCCAAACCGTGGTGATCTTGAAGTGCAGAGTGCATCAGCCAGGGTACCCAGTATAGTTGCAACTGCATGGTCTCCAAAAATAAATAGTGAGACTTCAGATAGCAAACCAGACAGTTTTTACCTGGAGCCCTTAATGCCTGCTGTTCTAAAACCAGCAAAGGAAAAACAGATAATTAATAAAGAGGATGAATGTGGGGAGGGGAAACAAAGGAGTTTTATAACAAAAAGGTTAAATGAAGGACACTTGCCTTTGATCCGCAAGAAAACAAGTAGCAGTCATGGCGAGCATGACCTCAATAGGACTTTTACTCCAATTTCTAGTTCTGATTTCACTCCAGTTGCAGATCCTAGCACTGCAGATTCGGTGGCACTGGTGGAGGCAAGTTTAGAGGCTTCCAGACCTTTGGCTAGTAGCAGTTTAGATCCTTCCTCTCAGGAGCTACCCACAGGAGGATTTTTTCTTCACGCTGCTAAATCTGAGGATGACATAGCAAGTAAAGTCAATGTAAGTTATGTGAAAGGTCTCAATTCACATGTTGCAGATACTACGTGGGCTATGGTGAGACAGGACTCTGATTCAGATCTCTTAGACATAGAAGATGCTGAACAGGATTTAGTAGGCATAGATGACCATCCTATTGTTGCTAAATATGTTGGTGAGGAAGAATCTGCCAAATTGCAAGAAGATATGAAGGTAAAAGAACATGAAGATAAGGATGATGCCAGTGGCCGTTCCAGCCCGTGTTTGAGTACCATTTCTCAGGTGAGCAGTGTGTCAGTGGCTAGTGGGAGTGTCCGAATGACCAATTTTGCTGAACGAAAGCTTCAGAGGCTTAACAGCTATGAAACAAAGTCCAGCACAAGTAGTTCCCAGAAGACCACGCCAGATGGATCGGAAAGCTGCCCAGCACCCCTAACCACATGGAAACAAAAGCGAGAGCAAAGTCCCAACAGACAAAATAAAGACAACGTTAATCTCTTAGCATCTGAATTGGTGCAACTTCATATGCAGTTGGAAGAGAAACGAAGGGCAATAGAAGCTCAGAAGAAGAAGATGGAAGCCTTATCAGCAAGGCAGCGACTAAAATTGGGTAAGGCAGCTTTCCTGCATGTTGTTAAAAAAGGGAAATCTCCTGATGTTCCACAGCCTCTTAAACCAGAACATTTTGCAAAAGAATATTCTCGGCACAATGGTGAAGACTTAGATGAAGTTTCTTTGAGTTCCAAATCTGAGGAGTTCCTTGTGAAAGAGGAAGAGAGAGAAGAAATGCTTAATGATTCTCAAGAAGTAACAAAAGCAAAAATGCAAGAAAGCCTGGCTTTTGCAGAGCCAAATAAACCAAAAGACTCTGCTGCTATACATGATTTGGAAAAAAATAAAATCATTTCTGTTGCCCTCCTGGAAGACAATGTTACTGAAGTGGATATAAATGAGTGTGATCTTTCTATTGAAAAGCTAAATGAAACAATCAGCACGCTTCAGCAGGCTATATTGAAGATTTCCCAGCAACAGGAACTACTTATGAAATCTCCAACAGTGCCATCACCAGGAACCAGAAGTAACTCTCAGGAGCAAAAGGTAAAACCATCCATTCATTTTGTTGAGCCCCTGTCTCCAACTGGAATGAACAGTCTTCGTAAACCACCTCGATTTGGTCAAGGAAGGACTCCTCGATCGGGAAGGCCAACTGATCTGAAAGTCACTAAAGACAGACAACAGAATTCAGCGCGTGTTAAAACCCCAACACAGACTCTAGAAACCTTGCCACATTTAAGACCATTTCCATCCAATAGCTTGTCAAAGACACCAACAGAAATCAGCTTGGAAAGTAGTCCTGACCTTGGAAGTGCTTCTCAAGAAAAGTGCTTCTTTGATACCTACAGACTTCATGATGAGAGCAATCAACGGGCACTTGTTCTCTCCACCTCCAAAGATGCAAATATTATTTCTGAAATGAGCAATGAAGTGAATAGCAGCTTTAAGGAAGCAGAGCTGAATTCTTCTGATGGCTCAGGAAAAGAAAATGTCCCAGTGGATGAGCCAATGAGAAGCAAGGCTAATCTCATTGAAGTTGACTTGTCTGACCTAAAAGCTCCGGATGAAGGAGAACTTGAAAACCAGGATGGCTCTACAGATATAATTAGTGAAGGTGATCAGAAGTCTGGTGTGGGGTTTTTCTTCAAGGTAAATGGATTACCTTTCTGTATTTGGTTATTGTTACACATTGACCCAGACTTAGAAGTATTTTTTTCTTTCTCAGTCTTTTGGTGGAACACAGTACATTTTGGCTGCAATATTAGGATTTTTAAAAACTGCTTTGGGAAGGAATTGCTTGTGGAGAGGAAGGTTTTTGATTTAATGTATGAAGTCCTGAGAGTCTGCACCCAAATTTCTGCAATTTTGAGCAGCCTAAAAGTCCAGGGTTCTAATGGAGAATTCAGCTGCATGGCTGTAGATGCCAGTGACAAATTAGATGTTTCAATGCAGTGTTGGAAGAAATGACTATTTTTTATGCAGCTTTCATTTTTGTCCTATGAAGATAGTCTACAGGGTTCATTGTTTGTCTCATTTTGCACCTAACTGGCTTGGGGGAAGGGTGGTTATTAAGCTGTTGGTTTTTTAGTACAGTAATATTTCATATATTGTTGGGTTGGATATTTTTAAGTAATGTGTTCTATTTCTAGTGAAGTTCGGAACTGCTGCTGGAACATTTAGTATCTTAGTTTGTGCTTAGCAATGATTATTGTAAGTGCCTCACGTGTTGACATGACACAACACTTTCTTTTTTCATTTCTCTTTCAAGAAAGTCAGACTAATTCACCACAGTTTTGGTGAATTTGGCTTCTGGCTTTATATAATGTGATTAATATTGACTGACTCAGAGATTATTATTGTGCTGGGGTTGTTTGTGCTGTCCATCCTGCCCATATGGTAGTTATGTTGTACTTTGCAGTTCTAGAAGGTTTGGTGATGATCAAGCACACTTAAAAACCAATCAGCATAAAAACAGACCTTTTTTTCTCCTCACTAACTTCAGAGAACACTAAAGGTGTCTCTTGATTCTTACTGAGTGACACAAAGTTCAACAGAGTTCTGATTTACACTCATCAGTTCTAAAACTGTAAAGATTTCCAAAAGGAATTGCTTATGTTTTCCTAAAATCTTCCTGGAATCCTCAGCAGTCTTGTGATGTGCAGCTTAATGTGTGTGTTTCATTTCTTTAAAACTCTCTACCCCTCTGAATTTTGCAGGATGAACAGAAAGCAGAAGATGAGCTCGCCAAAAAACGGGCAGCTTTCCTTTTGAAACAGCAGCGCAAAGCTGAGGAGGCTCGGATCCGGAAACAGCAGTTGGAGGCTGAAGTGGAACAAAAGAGAGATGAAGCTCGGTAATAACAGGGGGGAAAGAAACCTTTTTATCCTTAAGAGGAGGAAATGTATTAACATGTTGAATATCATCTTGTGTTTGCTTTTCAGTCGCAAAGCTGAGGAGGACCGAATACGGAAAGAAGAGGAGAAGGCTCGAAGGGAGCTCATCAAGCAGGAATATCTAAGGAAAAAACAGCAGCAAATTTTGGAGGAGCAAGGACTTGGAAAGCCCAAATCAAAGCCCAAAAAACCCAGGCCAAAGTCAGTCCATCGTGAAGAATCGTACAGTGATTCAGGGACAAAGTGTTCTTCCACACGTAAGAATCTGGATTTGTTTGCTCTCACTGAGTCTGCAGATCTGCTTTAACAGATGTGGTTCACATTTCTCTCTTGTTTTGTAGCTGATAATTTGAGCAGTGCTCAGTCTGGTTCCAGTCTGTCTTTGGCCTCAGCAGCAACAACTGAACCTGAAAGCATACACTCTGGTGGTACACCATCTCAGAGGTGGGGAGAGAAGCTGAATTTTCAAATTTTTACTTTTTACTATGTTAGGAAATAGTGCTAGAATTCAGTGGTGTTTGCTTCAGTTCACTGGCATAGAGGCATAACTGGAATTACTAAATTGAGCTTCTGTTTTATGTGGCTGCCAACACGAATGTTCAGTACAAACTTGCAAGTTTGTTTTGCTTTCTCCCAAAGGAATAATAGGATTGTGCTTTGAGCATCTAGCAGGGAGAATCGGAGTATTTTGGGGGAGGGAAAGGGACAATAGCCTGTTCCATTCAGGACCAAAGACTAGTGATGAAGTTCTTTAAGATTGGAGGGGAAAACCACAAAATCTTGGCATATAATTGTTTTTTTTATTCCCTCCTGCCCCCCTCTCCAGAGTTGAATCGATGGAGTCCTTACCCATACTGAGCAGAAATCCTAGCAGAAACACAGAAAGAGACTGGGAGAATGCTTCAACAGCATCTTCTATTGCTTCAGTGGCAGAATACACAGGTGACTGCTTAGTTTTGGTTCAAGCATTCTTTCTGAATAGCAGGTCAAAAAAAGCTGAGGTCCATTTGATGTGACATGTGGTTATCTTTGAGAGGTTGTCAGGTGTATTTTGTTCTGTTTAATATCTCTAAAAATAAGTTATTGTAGAAAAATATGAGTGATTTGTTTGTTTGTTTGTTTTCCACTTTGGTGAATGAATTTCTTAATGTTCATAAATGCAGGGCAAGTAATTTTTACTCATTTGTCTTCCTTAGGTCCAAAATTATTTAAGGAACCCAGCAGCAAATCAAACAAACCTATTATTCACAATGCAATATCTCATTGCTGTCTTGCTGGAAAAGTGAATGAACCACATAAGAATTCAATATTAGAGGTAAACATGAAAATACAAAATGATGACTGACTCACAATGAAGTGATGCTTGTTTCATAATCTCACTGATGCACTGCAGTGCTGCCATCTCCTAACATGAACCTGTACTGAGAATCCTTCACTTCCTGTGACCTGTGGAAAACATGATCCGGTGTCAAGAGTTCAACTCGTAAAGTTATAGGGCTGAACGGCCTAGTTTCTGATCTGGTATTCCAGAACACTTGAAACACTTTTGCTCTTTGTGAAATCCTGAAGCTTGGCACAATGTGGGAATTTTCTCTGTGAATAATGTATTTATATGTTTCTTTCTTTCTTTTTAATGCAGGAACTAGAAAAATGTGATGCCAACCACTACATCATTTTGTTCCGTGATGCTGGCTGCCAGTTCAGAGCACTTTATTGCTACTATCCTGACACTGAAGAAATCTACAAGCTGACTGGAACAGGGCCAAAGAGCATCACCAAGAAAATGATTGACAAACTTTATAAGTACAGTTCGGACAGAAAACAGTTTAATGTGATTCCAGCCAAAACCATGTCTGTCAGCGTGGATGCTCTTACTATTCATAACCATTTGTGGCAAGCCAAGCGACCTGCAGTGCCAAAGAAGACTCAGACTCGTAAATGACACTGAATTCTTAGGGAGAAGATTGCCGAATGGGATTGCATCAGAAGAAGACATGTTTACCATTTGCCTCCAGTTTGGTATGAAATGTGCAGAACCATGAACACTTTTTAAGAAGCTTCTAAACAGAAACCGCGGATGCAAGTCATTAAGAATGAAGGAACGTTGCCAGTGTTTTTTATGACCGATCAATCTGCTGTTACGCCCAATGCTGACTACTGTGGCTTTCAACTGATGAGGGACTGTGCATGTAGCAAGATCTTTAACAAGTGGATTCCCTTTTACTTGAAGCTTTTCATCGGTACAAATTGGGAATTATTTAGTTCTGTTTCCTCTCTGCCTCATTCCCTCCTTTTTCCTCCTGTCATTCTCATGGTTGGCAAGCTCCGAACTTCAGTGGAAGGATTGAAAGGATTGAACAGATCTTGGGTGAAGTGTTTTGGGTTTGGTTTGGGTTGTTTGTGTTTTTTTTTTTTTTAAACAGTCTTTAGGGAAATCTTCCTTTCAGACTTTTTGAGGAACTGTTTAATACATCAAATTGTTGTACTGTATCTACTGCCAACGTTAAGTCCAGCTCTCAGATTTCTGAACGAAAGGCCCAACTTGTGCTGCTCAGACCAGTTTACTTGCAGTATCTGTTTAGGAGAAGCATTGCAAGGATTGCAAAAGCCAGTCTTTTTTCTTAGAGAAAGGAAAAAACAAACCAAACATTCACAAATGTAAAGATTTCTGGAATACAATCATGAAGAGGCTTACAGGTGCTACTGGCTGGAATATGCCTGACTGACACTTAAGGCAAGCTGACTGCAGCACAGTTATTGCTGATTTCAGTTTCAGGTAGTGTCCTAAAGATTTGTTTGCTTTAATAAAGATGGATTCTGGTAGTTATAGAACATTTCCACTCTGAGCACGCTACTCCTGTACGATGGTGCACTTAACGATCACAAATTTTAATGTTTTTATTACATCATGAAATGTAATTCTACTTTCTTTGTCCTGTCTTTATTCTGAATGAGCAGCATGCTCTAAAATGAAGAGTGTGTTATGGTTTTTTATTTTGGGTGATATATTAATATATATTGATTTGGGTTTTTTCTCATTTAAAAAACAGTTTTTAAACAGAGACATTTGCATTTGTTTCAAAAGCCCAAATAAGTCGAATGGCTTGGATTTCTTTTCATGTTGAAATATTAAATCTTGAGTTATGACCTTAACAGTTGTGTTTCAGCAGATGAAGTTTTTGTCTGTGGTTAACAGGGTATCATTGCAATTCAGTTCCTTTTCTTCTTGTTTTGCTGTTTCTGTTTCTCAGTTTTGGCCCTGGCTGGACTTGGAGTAGGTTTCTGTAGCTGTGACTGGGTTTAATCTGCTAACGTGTGCCTGCTCCATCTGGTTTGCCACTACTGCCTGAGGGTCGTGTAGGCTTAGAACTCTGGTTTGCACATGTTTACTTTTATTTGAAGTGTTACTTGAATACGTATTTCTGAAGTGCAAGAGGCACTCCACCATCCTAGCTGATGATGCTCTGAAACACAGTACATTGAGAATGATGGTAGTTACAGAGAGTTATGTACATAAGGGGGAACTAGGGTACGTAATAAAGTGCTGACTAGATAGAGCAAAGTGAAGGTCTTCCATTGCAGTCTCTCCATTTTTTTTTTACCCCTTCCAGTTCTCCCTGACTAGGCTGCTGCAACTTTGTAAATTATGTTAGATAGTTTACTGCTTGTAAATAATTAAAGGCTTTATGGTTTCTAAAGTGCTAAGTATTAAACACCGTCATGAGTGTAACTTTTGTTACCATGCTTTTCATGCTTGTGCTTTATTTCTCACTGTTTGATATTATAAACCATATTTATTTTATGAAACACTGAAATTTAATAAAAATCATTAACTGATTTTCTTTTTATTTCACGTGTACTTTTGTTGTTGTGGCATTTCATCCCCTCCAAAAACTAATCTGCTTTAAAGATGTGCTATTCTGTGTCTCATTGTGCTCTTAGAAAGCTTCACCTGTAAGTAGCTGTAATAGCTTTATGAGAAGAGCTTGGTTCTCCTGACCCTGTGCAAGGATTTGACCAAAAGGCTTTCAGAAAACTGGAAAACTGTGGCAGTCTCTTTAAGGATTTATTTCATCAATATTCAGATTCTTGAATCTGGCTGCTTTTCTTTGATCTGTGTGTTCAGTTAGTGACAGAAGTTTGGAAGTGCCAAGAGAATTTCTTTTCTTGAGTTGTTCAATGTTAGTTTGCTTGTGATTTATGAAGACCAGATGCCTCTAGAATGTAGAAGTAAGGTGGTTCTTGAAGCTTGGTAATGAATCCATTTTAGCTGCACTGAAGCATTCTCAAAACTATAGACTTTTCTGTTGCAGAAATAATTGACTGTGACTACAGTGAGTTTTTCAGAGAAGATAGTCCTTTTTTGTAGAGATTTAAAAACAAAAGAAAAAAATAATGATTCCAGTGATTTGTCCTTTTCTCTATTTCATTCAGGCTGAGATATTGCTGCCCATAGGAGGGACTGGAATAAAAGAAGGCAGGTGTCCTCCTGGATCCCATTATGCTAGATCAGGTCCTTATTTTTCCTGCTGGGCTGTGGCTTCATTTACTACTGGAAATAAAAGGAAGTGACATCCATGTGGAGAGGGAAAGGAGTCTGGGAGTTCATCTGTAGGCAATGTTAGTCCCAAGTCCTAAGCTGAGTAGAGGAGTAAGTCATTTTCTGAGATTAAAATCTCTGAAAAACTAGGTCTTGACTTTTAGTTCTTGACAAAACATTAATCTGAAATACCTGGGCAAGGAATATGGTGTATTAATTCAGTCTGGTAGCAGGAGGAGAGAGAAGCTTGTTTGTAGAAATATAACATAGGATTTGTGGGTGAATGTGCAGAGGAATGTGGGAAAACTGTAGCTGTGTGTAGGCAAATGCAGACAGTGTTTTACAGAAGGAAGAATTATTCATTTTCTTCAATAGGTTTTGTATAATCCAAAATGTCAAATGTATTCACTGCTTGATGTTAGCCCAGACTAAAATGTGGTTGTAAGATGGTGAGTGCATCTCTTCGTTAGCATTGGGTTTTGTTAGGTTTATCTAGTTCTGAATGCAGAGGATTTCTGACTGGATTTAGTGACATCAAGCTTAATGCTTCACTTTCAATAGCTGAAAATCTTCCTGTGCAGGAACACTGAGGTGAGCTGTACACTGGTAACTCTCATGGACAAATGGTGCCAACATCTGATTTGCTGATGGCACTTCTAAAAAATCACTGCTTAGCATATGCAATTCTGTCCTTTCCACAGACACTTGAGAGTGCTGTGTGACTACCCTCACAGCTGAAACACCTGAGGAGCTGGTGGTTATTCCAGTAGTGTGGCACTCTGCTGTGTGTCTGGATGTCTCCTGTAGATTAATAGAAATAATTTGTCAACCTGCAGCTTAAGCTGTTTGTTTAGTTTGGTTTTCACCAGGATTAATTGGAGCCAGGGTTATTCTATCTTAGCTGTGTAGAAGCAGAACTGGCTTTGGCCACAAAACCCTTTCGACTGCTCACAGAGGTTCTTGTGCTTTCTGGGAGGTTGGGCATGAGGAGAGAGTGGGAGCTTCAGGTACAGCTACAGCATCAGCTTTTCCTACTGACTGTAGAATGGAAATAAACTGTAAGAGCTGTCTAAAAACAAGGGATTTCATTCTTTTTTTTCTACTCAGTTTTTTGAAGCTGTGCCTTAGCCAAGCAATCTGTCAGCCTTCTGTAGTGCTTCCTGGAACTGGACCAGAGGCTGTGTTCAGTCTGAGCTGGAGAATTAACTTCTCATATAGAATAGCATGAAAATAGATGTCTGTGAGCTCTCTTAATTTCTTACTAGTTTCTTACACATAGTAAGTACAAGAATGTACATCTTTAAAGTGCTTTAAAATGCAATTTCTTCTTCTCACACTTTCATACATCAGTCTGCTGTGTATTTACATGTGCTGTTTGCATTTGTAGTTGATGTCTGTCTCATTTCCATCCTGCTCTCCAGCAGAGGTAACAGTTCAAGCAAGAATAAGCTCAAGTTTTAAAAGTACTGACTTCTTTTGAAAACCTTCACAAAGTTCAGCATTATGATTGAATGTGCAAAAATACAGTCTGACTTTTCTCCCCACTGCACTGGAGAGGTAAGAGTGGAGAAACTCATGGTCCCTGGAGCTTTCCTTGCTATAACCACTAGTTTGGGGCTATCATGTAAAGTAAGAGTAACAGGAATGAGTTCTCAGGACTTGAATTTTCCATTCCTATTGCTTTTTCCCCACAAGCTTTCAGGACTGATCACTAGAGGCAGTGTCAGAACACTCAAACCCCTCTCACTTTGTCCTTTTTGTTTGGGTTTTTTAAACTGAGGAACAAACACAATGAATGTTTCATCTTTCTGAACTGCCTCTCCTTGGAATTTGGTAGCTGGGTTTTTTTGGTAGCTGTATTTTTTTGGTAGCTGTATTTCCAGACAGCAGGATCACACCTGAGCTTTATAGCCAGTCTTTGTGGTTGGGGATGAAACTGTTATCCATGCTATGCTTATGTAATTAGTTAGTGTTCTGTTAATAGGCTTTGAAACTGAATATGTTTAAAGCAGTTCAGTGAGAGGCAGGTGTCTGTGTTCTGGAGTGCTGAGGGTGGCAGTGGGTGGGGATGAGACTCGAGGTATGGTTCCTGCAGCACAGTTTGTCCTTGGGATGACAAACAGTGGTTGAGTTCTAGGGCTTCAGATGAGGCTGTGGTTTCTGTGGCACTCCAAGGACCACTCCATACAGTAACACACAGAGAAGATTTTGGAGAGCCTGACTTTGAACCCATTTTTACTGCTGTGTTACATATGCAGAACTGGAGACATCTGAAGTGTTTTGTGGGGAAGATGTTTTGTGTGTGCTGCTGACAACTGAAAACTTTATATATATTCCTCAGGACACTTTGGAATTTGGGAAACTCGTAGGGTTGACTTGACTGTATTTTTTTAGCTGTCTAAAACCCATCCTTTAGCACATTAGAGCCAAAAAGTTTGAATTCTTGTCCTCACATTGATCAGATATTCCATTGTTTAATTATACATATATACATATATGAAGACTGAGTATTAAAAATGGGAGATAGAGTTTACTTCATCTTACATTTGATCTTGTTTTTTGGTGTAATATGTGCATTATGATATACTTAAAATCTCTGGGTGGGGAGTCTGATCATGGAGATAGCTTTAATATGTTGTTGTAGCAACCAAGGGACATAGATGGGACACATCCCAAGAGATTCTCCACAGGCACTTGTGAGCAGTCCCAATATGATGGCAGACTGAAGCCATCTCTGTCCTGTGCTTCAGAAACAGAGAAGAAAAGAGGGAATCTTGACTTGTTTTTTGACAAAAGGGTGTGAAATGCATTGTTACAGCTCTGCATCTCCTGCAAGTTGTCAGGACAAACAAAGCAGAATTCCAAGAGGAACTTTCACATCGTGAAATGTGAATATATTTCCCAACAATGTTTTAAAGTTTGCAATTGGTTTGAGATCACAGTTCAGGCAATAAGCTGCTGTTCTTGTGTGGGGAGTAAAAAAGATTAAAAGCTTTAAAAATGTATTGTTTGGCTACATTATCAGTATAAAATGATAGAAGCAAAATATTTCCCTTAAGGTTCTGAGACTCCTGTTTGCAGATATGTTTGGGCTTGTTTTAGTTGTAGAGGGTTGGAAGATCTCAAGACTCCAGTGTGCATATAGACTCAGAATCATTGAGGCTGGAAAAGACCTTTAAGATCAAGCCAAATTGTCAGCCTAAATGTGTTACCCCTTGGAACAGGAGAGAAAAAGGTAAGTTAAACTCTTATTTTAAGAATAAGTGAATGCTGCACACAGGCACCTTTCTGCTGCAGAATTAAGGAAGGATTTATTTGTTTCTCTGTGCTAAATAGAAATTAACTTTCAAATTCCATCTTGGTGCTGAAATACTGTCACAGTTTCCTGCTTACAACCCTCTGAAGTCGTTCAGAAATAATATTTATTATGGTGCAAGGTGGGGGGGAACTCTGGGGAAAACATCTGAAGCTGATGTGTGCAGCAGGGATGATTAAATATTCAGTGTACAGCATTTGTTCAAATTCAAATAAGGCACTTGAAAGAAAGCTTTGGAGCATACAAACCTCCCAGAATTACCATGACATTACATGGAAATCTTAACAAAGAAAAACCTTCCTTCTTTTGAACAGTGTCTTAACTACAAAAACTGAATTTATGGTAAAATAAAAAGTCCTTCAGGGTTTTGGTTTCCTATTTGTTTCCCAGGCACATCACTTTTTTTCCCCCCCCTACTAATGTATATTTAAGTGCTCTAGATTTTTGTCTTCTAAAATAAGTTTTAACTCTTAGAAGCTATTTTTTCTCAACTGAGGCAAAGTTTTAAATGAATTTTGGTTCATTTTGCATTATTATTTCTTCTTTTACTACTTCTGTTGCTGTGGATCAGGTAAAGAACCTACTGCTGAGAAGCAATGAAGTCCTCTTGGAGGGGTGGGCTTCACTCAAGAAGTGACAGAATCATTAAGGTCAGAAAAGACCTCTAAGACTGTCAAGTCCAGCTGTTAACCTAACTCTGCCAAGTCATCACTCAACCATGTCCCTCAGCACCACATCTCCATGGTTTTTGAACACTTCCAGGGATGGTGACTCCACCATGGGCCTGTTCCAATGCCTAACCACTCTTTCAGTCAAGAAACTGTTCCTAATGTCCTTCTAAACCTCCCCTGGCACAACTGGAGGCTGTTTTCTTTCATCCTGTCACTTGTTTACCTGGGAGAAGAGACCAACCTCCACCTCACTCCAGCCTTCTTTCAGGTTGCTGAAGAGAGTAAGAAGGTCTCTCCTGAGTGTCCTCCAGGCTGACCAACCCAAATTCCCTCAGCTGCTCCTCACAACACTTGTGCTCTAGACCCTTCATCAGGTTCATTGCCCTTCTCTAGACACACTCCAGCACCTCAGTGTCCTCCTTGTGAATTAATGACATTTAATTACAGTGTTGGAGTTGTGCTGTTGCTGTACCACAACAGCCACTCTACCCTTTCTACATGCATGCACAAATAGTTTTGAAAGCTGAGGTGAAAAAATGTTTTCATGTGTCCCAGCTTTGGAAGGGATGACTTGGAAGATGAGCTCATAAGTGTTTGGACTTTGTCACCCTCAAGCCACATTTTTCCAGGGATTTGAAACAAGAAGTTTGCTCCCAGAGAGAAATCAGACAGCAGGCTCCACTCTTGCTGCATGCAGCTCTTTTATTTTCAGTTGTCTTTACAGAAATGTGAAGCATCTTCACAGTACTTGTACAAAATCATCTCCAGGTGCTGTCTGCAGTGCATCCCAGCAGAGCAGGGCACAAAGTCAGGTCTCAGAGAGGAAAAGGGGGAGTTTTATCTGCTGTTGCTGGTAAAAAAATCCATGCACAAGCTGACCTTGAGAGATGGCAGATCTCTCACTCAGGGGAATAAAAATGTCATGTTCTACATAGATTGAGGTAAAAAGGGGTGTAACAGGAAATAAATATAATCTAACATTTGTTGTAATATCTGATTTTACTTTAATGCACTGGTAGATGGATTTAGTCCATATTTAGCATATGAAGCTGTTAGTGGACAATGGAACATGCTGTGGAGCCTTTTGCTGGTAAACCTGGAAGTACCTTGGCCATCCTGGTTTCTGCATTCCCCCAGGGCCTGTCATCTCTCTGCACTGGAACACAACCCTTTCCTTCAGAAAATCCAATTTTCCTAAGTGTGTTGTCAGCAGTTAGAAGGAATAACAACTGTTTTCCTCTCCCCCTGGGAAGTGCAGGACAGGGTTGGACCAGGCTGGCCCCATCCCCAGGTGGCTCCAGGGGCAGGTCCTCTGTTGTGCCCCTTCCCAGACAGCCCTTTTGTAAGCAGAAACATCTCAGCTTGATGCATCAACGTTCCAAGGACCATTACAAAAATAAAAGACTTTTGTTTTTACATTAGTATTGTAACTGAGTCCTAAAGAATTAGAAAAATTAACCTTTTGTTCTTAGACTTGCATTGACCACAGGGTAAGTATCTACAGTATTTATTTCAACATCCTGTTAGAATGTCTGCTAGAAATTTACACCATAGAAAGAATGTCTGCAAAACTGGTTGGATTTATACACGGAGCTTCCTTTTTAAATACAGATCTTTATACATTAATCAAACAGAAGCATTGTCAAAATGCACTAATTCTCCAGGGCTGTTATGTTAATTGGATCACAAACCATATCCAGTCTAGACTTCTTTTGGGATGTGGGTTTCCTCTTGGGTTAATCATCTCCTCAAATGAAGGGTCAGTAAGAATTCAGACTGCCCATGGAGGGAGGAGAGGGACCTAAAGCCAAGCTCTGACTGTGGCCTCTGATGGTTTCACAGCCTGGGGAGGAGGCACTGCACAGGAACCCTTCACTCGGCAGCGTTTGGCCAGGCTGAGGGCATTTGGCAGGTCACACTCAGGGCTGGGTAACTTCAGCTGCACTGAGCTTACCCAGTCCATTGCCACAGCAAACAATAATACTAAAAACTTCTGTTGTGAGTAGACAAACACGTGCAGATAGATAGTCCTGGCATCCAACCTGCTTGGGGGCCTGTTAGATGTTGGGTTGGTTTCATTTTTGAACCTGTAATACTGCTTCGTTCCACCTCCCTTGAAAGCAAAGGCAATTAAAGTCTAAACAATTAAATACATTAATACTTGAAGAGGCATTTCTGGAGTTACCAGAGCATCTTGAGGCTTTAAATTAACACAGACCAAATGTGTGCTTTTGCACTTGCTCTCACTTCAGAGCCTAAGACCATTTCTTTCTGCTTTTTTTGCTTTTCAATGAGATTTTTTTTGGCACACTGAGTTACAAATGGAAATAAATAGAACATGTATTAGCCTTAACCAAATAGGTAAAAAATTAATCATTAAAAAAAACCCAAACAAACAAAACCCATCCAAGCAACCAGAATAGCCTCAAAACATCATCAGAGACAGGTCTCCTGTGCCCACATCTATGTGTAGCAGAAGGGTTGGGCTCATTGCTTTTCCCTGTGGTTCCTCTCTGAGCCCAGGATGTACCATCAGAAAAAAATCAGGAAAATAAGGAAAAAAAAAACCAATTAAAAATCCCCTAGATTGATCCCAAACCTCATCCAGGCACAAAAGGTCTTGCTCAACACTTCTCAAGGCAATGCTCATCTTGATACAGGTCCAACCCCTATCCTGGGCATCCTCCTTCCTCACACAGCAGTTTCTCCCCCATCACTGCTTTTTCCATGGGGCAACATGCCCCCATGGGCTGGGATTGCCCCAGGGCCTCTCACCAACCATTTAAAATTGCAATTTTAAATGGGTTTGGTTTTTTGGGTTGTGGCTTTTTTTTTTTTTTTATTAGGAGGTGTCATTGTGAACAAAGTTAATGGCAATAAACAGTTCAGCTGGCAGCAAGTCTGGGATGGCTGGGGGGGGGGACGGTTCATAGTGACCTTGTGCTTCACAGGCTTCTTGGTAAAAAAAAAGTAATCACATTGGAGTTTAAATAGATGAATGTAAAAGTATATAAAGTTAACAACTTGGTTACTCACTTGGCAGTCAACTAAAGCCTTTAGACATCAACATCATTGTAAAGTCTGCAAAAATAGATGGAAAATACATCTGGTGTTTCTGCTAGCCTCAGGTCCCTGCAGGTCACTCATCGCAGCCCAAGAGCATTTGGGCAGTGTATGCAGTGCTGCAGCACATGGGCTAATGCTGTTCTGTACATTCATGCACCTCTGCTGCAGGCAAAGCCACTCAGACCTGGGTTCTGCCGGGTTAGAAAGTCAAGCAAGGCTGGATGGAGCTGCCTTTAATGGTGTCACTAGTACAGGACACAGAGGAGGGGAAGGGAGGAAAGACATGTCCAGGCTGTGCAGCCAGTGGGGTATCAAGCCCCAAACTACCCCTGGAAGGAGGGGAAGGGGCTGAGCTCAGACACAAACTCACAACACCCAACAGTGCGTGTCCCCAGTCAGCCTGCTCCACCCCCACCCCACCCCCTGTACAGGGACCTCCAAGTTCCCCCTGAACAGCCCCAGGCAGCTCTGACAGAAGCAGCAATGGGTGATGAGCTCAGCGGGGGACGCAGACCCAGGGATACCATGGCCACAGCTGGGGCTTGGGTCAAGGCTGGGCACATGTGCTGACAGGCGTTGCCACAAGGATGGCTTTTGGTCACCTGGGTTTGGGGTGTTTTGGTCTGTGAGTTGCCAAGATACACTGGAGGCAGTGCAGCCCATGCCATGGCATTGGAGGGGGCTGTCCCCACCCCATCCCATTCCATCCCATCCCATCCCCACCTGTGAGTCACTCCCTGCCTCCCAGCACAGCTCCAAGTGCTCCTCACATAAGTGCCCATAACAGAAAAACCAACAGAGGATGAAGAACACGAGTTGGGTGAAGGAGCAGAAGTTTGGGTACCCCAGGGAATAGCTGGCTGAGGAGGAGGCAGGTTTTGGTGCAGTTTTGCTCTCGTATTGTCAAGCTCCATCAAACACAACCAAACTGCATCATCTGGGGAGCAACACCAAACGCTGTCCTCCTGCTCACACAGGGTCATTTGTCACCTGGTCTCAACCACGTCCCACCAGCACCAGCGAAGACTTTCTCACTAGTTGCGGTACTCGTATAAAAAGTTAAAAGCCACAGGACGTAGGGCCACCAGCCACCAACCCATCCCATCCCATCCCATCCCTCCAGAGCAGGGAGGGGGGATCAGGGCATCCCTTCTGCAGCACAAAGCCAGGCTGGGCATCGCCTTTCCCCGTGGCAATGGGCACCCATGGGCGGCAGCAGCCTTCCTCTCTGGCTGGCCATCCTCTTCTTCACTGCCTCTCCCTGGAGCCCACTGGCCCCTGGCCGGGGCATGGGGCGTGGGAGAGCTGCTCACAGCTGGGTCTCGTCGCGTGTTTCAGGGTTGCAGGAGCCCAGCTTGTTGCTGCAGCTGCTCTTGCGGCTGTGGCCATCGTTGGCCACGTGGGCCAGAGGGTCAGAGCGGATCAGGTACCTGTGGGGGACAGCCTGGTTATGCCATTGTGGACCCCACCCCAGTTCCTCGAGGGCAGGCGGGAGCCCTATAGCCCCTAAACTGGGGTTTGGCCCATCCTCAAGGCTGGGACACGTGAGGATGTCCCACAGCGCTCTGCTGGGAGCCGCTGTTAAAGTAATTGGAAGTTATTTCTCCTGGCACTGGTTGCTTGGAGCAGTGATGAGCTAAGCTGGGGCTGTGGTGGTTTGGACACTTCTCAGGAACACAGGAGGAGAACAGCCTGAGAAGGAGTCAAAACTCACAGGGCTTGACAAGAATTCATGGAGAACAATGTGATGGGGGCAGCACATAGTGGTGGGGCAGGTCTGGGGACACAGGAAGCCCATGGATGGGTGGGAGCAGCACCTACACAATGTCATTGAGCTCCAGCCTTGTGTCCGGAGGGGGATTGATCAGGACATAGGACAAGGTGTTCTGGTGGTCGTTCATCTCATCTGTGAGAGAAAGGGAAGAGCTGGTGATGGATGCCCCAACAGACACCCCAACGGCCCTCACTACCACAGCCCTGCTGCAGCATCCCCAAGCACCTCTCTCCAAGGGGTCACAGATCATTCCCAAGGACAGCAAATGGGTCCCTCCACTGGAGGAGGCCATGGGCCATGGCACTGCCATCAAGAGAGCATCAAGAACATCCCTGTGACCTCCTTCTGTGCCTCCCCAGCTGCTCCCTCACCCCAGCCCAGCTCAGATGAGTGGCAGATGTAACTCTTCAAAGTCCCTGCTTCCTCCCCCCAGAAGAAGTAAGATGTCTTACCTTAGTTTAGTGCAAAAAAGGAAACAGGTTAGTCTTGCCACAACTCCAATCACTGGGTCAGGTATATCCTCCCAACCCCCCGAGGCCACTTGAAGGCTCTGACCCACTTCTCTTCTTGAACTACTTAATTTAGCAACATCCAGCAACAGAATTTAGTTCAGCATTTACTTTTTTCTCTTGCCCAAGGGAAACCAATTCCACAGAGGTTCAGAGCCATCGATGCCATTCAGGGAAGGCTCTAAACTTCAGTGACCTCTTGGAGTCGCTCAGGGCCACCGAGAGCTGCACCCATGGGTGCTGTGCGGGGTAAGCTGGTGGCCTCGAGGCTGGGGGAGGGAGGCCCTGTGCTTTCCAAAATAGCTGAGAACAAGATCATGGGTGAAATGAATGGGGGTGCAAGTCTGCGGGTGGCTGGGGAAGAGGTGGAAGCTGCAACAAAGAACACCATTTAGAGACTGAGTGACAGGGTGTGGATGGACAGGATAGAGAGGGGACAGACAGACGCCAGGGGCAGCATGATGAGTGCAGGGAGACACCAGCTCGCTGCAAGGCTTGTCACTGGGACGCCTCTCCAAGCTATTAGAAAGGCTCCTCTGAGCAGCATCAGTGCACAGCAGATGTTTGCTGATCTTGGACAAATGGAGCTGAGTTTGGCAGGCAGCAAGGCCAGGGACTGGCTGCTGGGACAGGCATTAGCTCCAGGCTGGGGGCTGCTCCCTGCCACTTATCCTCACTCTCCACCTACCCTATCCCTGCCATCTCCCAGCCCAGGGGAGGATCCTCTAGGTAAAGGCTGCCCTGCCACATACCAGGACACAGGCTGAGTCACCCTCCATAACAGCACCCATGGGTTCACAATCATCCCAGATAGAGGGGAGGGGCGGCCAAGCCAACCCATGGGTGAGGAATGTTCTTCAGCCTCAGCACTGAGGTGAAACATCTGAAATGGAGCTTTTCTCCAGCCATGAGATGAAGCACAGCAGCTCAAGCCACCTGGCCTGGCACCATGCACAGGACGCAAACAGGTCGCCGTAGGCTACCTTCACCATGCATTTGACCAGTGCATATCCAGATGGGCCCTGGGGCATCCTCACAGCTGGACCATGCCAGTACCGCACACAGTGGCTCTTGCGAGGGGACATGAGACCCTTCTTTTGCTGCTCAAACACTTCCCTGGCCTCTCTGAGGCCACAGAAGATGCCACAGCCAGTGGAGGAGGGGGACCACAGGGAGATGCTGTATGGGACCCCCCTGACCTGGTCCCTCAAGCCGCTGGAGAGCTTTGGCCATCCCAGTGCTCAACCTTACAGCGAGGCAGGGACAGGGGGTGGCAATGCTGGGACACAGGTGGCACACGGACCTAGGGACCTGACAGGAGACATGGGGTGGGCAATGACGGAGGAGGTGGGGAAGGACCCTAGCTCATGGCAGGTTTCCCTGCTCCATGGAAGCTCCTTTTCCTGACCCCCATGCAGCCAAGCCAGGCACTGCTAAACCCACCAAGTATATTGCCATATTGTCCCCTGCAGCACAGCAGCAGGGCTCAGCCCAGCAGAATCCTTCAACAATTTTTGGGTTTATTTTTGGGGCAGGGGGAGCCAGCACTGAGCTCCAGCTTCTGTGCCCACATAGCCCCTGGCAGCAACCCACCACATCGGACGTTCACCCATGGGGTTTCCTGGTTTAGCAGGCATCTGGGGTGAATTGATGGTGCTGAGACCCTCTGCAGCAGGACACAGGCTCTCACTCAGCCCCAGTTCTTCTGTGGGAGGGAGGGATACCAGTGGGATCTGAGCTCTGCCCAGCACCCTCTGGCCAGCTGGCAATATACTCTGCTGGCTTGGGGCTTCCATGAGCCCCAGCTGGGGCTGCCTCTCTGATGAAGGACACCGTTTATAGAAAAATGCCAACTTTTCACCTTAACCATGGGCTAGTGAAGCTTAAAACACAGGTGGGTCAGGTTGTCACTGATCTCTAGGCTGCTGCAATAAAAAGGAGCCTTTCCAAGGCACCCGACACCACTCTATTAAAGTGTAAATGATGCAATAATCCCTGCAGCTTCCAAGGTGCCTTGGGGTATCCAAGCCCATCACCACCCTGTTAGAAAACAGGGTCTGCTAACACTGGAGAGTTCTTCAGGAAAGACAAACCAAGGATTGCAAAGGGCTTTCCAAGTGCTACCTGGCCCCTGAGCTGTGGCTGACTCCTGTGCAGTCAAGAGGCGAAGAGGCTGGTGCAGGAGCTCCAGCATCTCATTGCAGCACACATCTGCAGCTCTGCTGTGCTAATCTCCCCCATAAATCCCCTCCTCAAATCACCTTTAACTGGCTTTACAGACCAAAACCTACTTGCACAGCAATGGAGGGAGGGTTTCACTCCAGGACAGCCACAGGCTGTGACTTCCCTGTAGGAATTCAACTAGAAAAGGCTCCCTGACGTTTTTATCTCCATGACTTTTCAGAGCTCTGCGTTTGCACCACCACTGCAGGACCATCTTTTGTTTTCCAACACCACCCAACACATTACTGCTTGAAAGGCTCAGGTATCTAAGGTGAAAACCGGCAAGGGTGTGGATTGGGCTTAGCTGGCATGATCTTGTTTTACACTGCACATCGTGAGTCCCGCAGGACTCCCAGGGGAAGGGAATTACCTTGCAAATATCCCAGGTTTACCCGATTCATCACATCACTGGCTGTTAAATTTGCTACATCCTCTACAGAACATACAGGGAAAGGCACAGACATAAACAGAGAGAGAGAGAGAGGTCAGCAAGCCATGATTCGGCAAATATCAGAGACGAGCTCCTGCACTGCAGCAATCAAATGAGCAAAAGAAAGAGGGAGAAGGGGCAGAAGGCAGAGCAATATGTTCTTCCGAAATGCCATGAGTGTCCAGACACTGACAGTGACACATGGTGACAATGCACAGACCCAGCACAACAGAGGGAGCTGCTGGTCCCCCTGCCGTGCCCAATGACCCAATCCCAGCCAGGAGACAAGGTCCTGCACCCTCTGCTTATTCTTCACTTGCTGGAGTTCCTCCTCGGTTTGCTCCAGCCTAAACTTGCTGGATCACCCAGGAGAAGGATGCAAACCCTGATGCTAATCCAGCCAATGGGATGATGAGCAATTTGGTGGGGCTGGCTGCAGGGTGGCCCCTCAGGATCCTCAACCAAGGCTGTACTGATGGGACGGTGCCTCTGACTCCAGCTCTGCCTGGGGATGCCACACTGCAACCAGCACACACTAGGGCAGCCCTTCCTTCAGCTGCATGGGCTGTGCTTAGGCAGCACCCTGCTCTCCAGCTTCCCTCACCCAGCAGCTGGGTTAAATAGGTTTTTTAGGTGGTGAATGCCATCAGCCTTGTTCCAGACTCTGCAACAAATCTCTAGGGATCTGGAAGTCCCTCCCAAAAAAAAAAACCAGCAGAAACTTTAAGGTTAGTAATGTAGGAGAAACAAGAGAGGGAGGGATGCTCCACTTCATGTCCTCACCTAGTGTGTCCTGTGCCCCCTCTCTCCTGCTGCAAGCCCCAAGGAGGCTGGCCACAGCCAGCCCCTTTGCCCTCTACTCCAAACCCCCTCCTGCATTGCCATTTTTTTTTACATTTTCTCTTGCACTTTCACATGTCTGAAGGGCTACAAGGGAGAAGCCAAGATGGAAGAGAAGGAATCATCCTCCCTGCCTCCCAAAACCTGCTCCATCCTGGCCTGGTCATGGTTTTGGGAGGACTCTGAGCAACCTGATCTAGTTGAAGATGTCCCTGCTCACTGCAGGGAGTTTAGACTAGATGACCTTGAAAGGTTCCTTCTAAACCAGTCTATGATTCTATGGTGCCAGCCTGTGTGCAGGCAGGGGCCAGTGCAGGGTGCATGGGTGCTCTTCAAGGATGGAGCAAACAGGCAGCAGCACAGGATGGCTTAAAAGAAAGAAAGAAAGAAAAAGAAAACAAAACACAACAAAACAAAAAATCAAGGAAGCTGTGGGCTACAGACTTTGTCATAACCAAGGGGTGGGGAATAGTCTAGAGGGAACACAGATGCCAGCACCGATGGGCAGGTTAGAAGCTTCACGAGAAATGCAGCTGCACGGATGGACCTGCAGAGGTCTCAGGGCCGTGCAGGCTCACCACAGCCTGAGACACCAGTTTCACAGGCAAGGAAGCAAACCACTCAGCCCTGTAGCTACCGAAATGTTTTTGGTGGAAGAGATTTCTGAAGGATTACAGTCTGTAACAGAAGGGTCTGCGCCAGCTGATGGGACTTCACCTCTCCCTGCCACACCTGGGGGGCTTGTAGGCACAAGGGTTTTGCTGACTTGGAGTCAGTGTGTCCTGAAACACCATTTTTGCAGGGGCAGAGAGTGGAGGGGCAAGCAGGGCATTGTGCCTCAAGGCTGCATGGCAGTATTTGGTCCAGCTGCAGGTAGAAGGGCGAGAGTTATTCTGCCATCACAAACTCCTGCCTGGACCCTTCCCAGAGCCCCGAAAGGGGGGTGTCTGCCTGCAGTCAGCCAGGGAGTGGCAGGCAAAGGGGCTCTGTGCTGCAGGACCCCAGCCTTGAACGCACTCGTCTGCAGAAGCACAAGCAAGCTGGGGGATGAGGCGCTGCTTGGAGCTAGGCTTAGCAGCACCTGGGGGTGGGGTTAGGCTTGGCATGGGGTAAGGCTTGGCGCAGGTTAGGCTTGGCGTGGAGTTTGGCTTGGCATGGGATTAGGCTCAGCTTGGGGTTTGGCGTTAGGGTCAGCTGGGGTTAGGGTCAGCTTGGGGTTAGGGTCAGCTTGGGGTTAAGGTCAGCCTGGGGTTAGGACATGCCTTGGGGGGGGCTTGGCACGGGGTTACCTGGGGAGCCCGCAGGCGGGATGCACCACTGCAGAGCAGCGCAACCCAATGGCACTTACCGTACCCGGTGGTGGGCAAGCCTAGGTGCTTCATACGGTTTTTAACCAGCTCGGAAAGCTCCTGCCTCTCAGAGCGCCGGTACAAGCTGAGGCGTTGCTGGCTGATCCACTCAGCTGTCTTGCTGGAGTGCTTGTTGCCCTTCCTGCTCAGCCGACGTGCCCACTGCATGCTCTTGCGCCGCAGCAGCGGGTGCTCCGACTGGTCGCTGGAGCAGGAGTTCCGGTGGTGGCCGGTCTTGATGCCCCAGTGCTCCTTAACGTCCTTCGTGTCCTCGCAGTCCTCAACATTGATTGAGATCTGTGACTGGAAGCCCGGCAGGTCACGAGGGGCCGGGGGTAGGGGAGGGCAGGGAGGGAGCCAAAAAAGAGCCTGTCCTGTCTCCAATGGGCTGGGATCTCTCCTATGGGATGGGATCCTTCCTCTGACCCACATGCATGGTCCCAGCACACCATCACTGTAGTGCTATAGCTAGCTGGCTGGTAGATTTGGGATAAACATTGCTAAATGGAGTTTAATGGGCCTCTGGCATGGGATTAGAATCATAGACTGGTTTGGATGCAAAGGGACCTTTAGAGGTCATCTAGTCCAACCCCCTGCACTGAATAGGGTCATCTTCAACTAGAGCAGATTGGTCAGAGCCCCAGCCAACCTGAGCTGGAAAGGTTCCAGGGGTGGGACAACCTCCCTGGGCAACCCGGGCCAGTGTCTTACCACCCACAGTGTAAACAATTTCTTCTTTCTACCCAGTCTAAATCTCTCTCTCTTTCTTATTTTAAAACCATCACCCCTCGTCCTGTTGCAACAGGCACTGCTAAAAAGCCCTCATAGGATTATCTCTGTCCTGCCCAAGGGACAGCCATGCCCTTGCCACCTTCTCTTTCATCTTCCAGCAGCCTCACTGACACATCTCTGACAGAGCAATCTCCACTGGTGGGCAGGAGTTTATTAACAAAACAGTTTAAAGCATCTGTAAGAAAGGGGTGGAGTGCATCTAATGAAATGGCAACTTCCAGCTCCCTGTTGCTGTTTCCTACAAAGCTGAAAACTGAAGGTATTTAAAACAGAGTCTGGCTCACTCCCTTGCTCCTAATCCCAGTTAATCACCTGGACTGCCGAGGCTCAGGCAGCATCATCCTTCCGTGGGGAGAGGCAGTGCTGTGACAGCACAACTGGGGTGACAACCAGCATAAGGTGTGGGGTGGCTCATGGTGGCTGAAGGAGCAAGCCCAACGCTTGCCCATGGGTCAGCCTCAGGGTGAAGGGGGACAAGGAGGCAGTGCTGGTGCCCCAAGGGCCCGGTGGCTGGATGCGAGCAGCACTCACCTGTGTTCTGATGTCGTGGGGCTGCAGTGGACGAAAAGGAAGGAAAAAGACAGCATCAGCCCAGCAAATGGGCAACCCAACTGTGCCACATCCCCTTCACTCCCTGGGGACTCGGTGCCATGCAGCACCACAGAGCTGTGCCAAGGACATCTCCCTGACAGCAGAGATGGGCACCTCCACTGACCCTGCTGGGAACCAGGACACCAGCACTGTAATACAGATGTGGGTCCGCTAAGGAGTGAAGGCAGAGCTTCCCCTCCCTTTGCTCCTTCCCAGTGCTGCTGCAGCCAGGTCTGAGGGGCTTCATGGATCCAGCCAGCCTCATGGACCTCATCTCTGCTGGGTGGTGATGTGTGGCTGAGACCACAAGCAGCCCCCTTCTGGGATACGCCACTGCCGTGCCCCTACCTCAGAGGTTGCGAACATATGCGACTCCGTCCTGTAAATCCCAATGGGAATCTCTGCACTGGAGGAGCAGAGCTTTTGGAAGAGGCGGCCATACGTCCGGATCCACAGGTCATCTTCAGTGATCTTCATCTGAGCAACAGAGGACAAACATCAACCACCCTGCAGAGCCCGCTGAGGAGCACCTCGAGGCTGCTCCTGAGCTTCACCCCAGCTCATCCCTAACAATCCCAAAAAGGAGCTGGGCTACACAAAAAGACCAGGAGCAATTTCCAACCTCAGGTTTCAGAACAGAGACTTTGGTTCTTGGCAGTTCTCAGACTTTTGGACTCTTGGTAGCAGTGGGGTTCCTTGCACATGATGACCTGGCAATGTTGCCTCCCCTCCTTGATTTCCCAAAAGAGGGGAACCCTCCTCCCCTGAGCACAGGATGACAGATCCCACCGGATCCACAATGACTTGGCCCAATGGTTTCAACCCAGAGGCACTTGCCACCTACCGCACAGAGGTAGCCAGAGCCTGGCGTGGTGTCGAGGCCCAGCAGCAACCGAGTGATGGTGATCATGTAGTCCTTCACGAAAGACTGGGAGGAGATATTTGAACAGGAAGCCAGAGAAAAGGTTTGCTCAGTGATTCATTGAGACATGTAAAGGGGAGGCCACAGCTGCAGGAGTGCATTACCCAGAGGCTGTTGGGCTCTCACCTGGTAGAGCAGTGTGTCCAGCATGCTGATGCTGAAGACCCTCCCAGCTGCGAAGGGCAGCCGGAACATGAAGGCCAGGTTGGAGCCGTTCTCTCGCTCTCTCTGGAAGAGGAAGGGGAGATGTGAGGACCCTCAAGAAAACACAGTTGGCAAGAGCTCTTTGATGTTTTTCCAGGGCATTTAGCAAAGCAAAACCACACAGTCTCCCCCATGCAACAGAAATTGGAAGTCTCATGAAATGGGAGGACACCAGCATGATGTTTGTGGTGAGTGTTCCTGGAGGGAGCCAGGCCAGCATCCTTACACTGGGTGAAAGAGGGGGTTTCATCTATGAAAATGTGTGAAAAATGGTTAGGTTTGTCTGCCATGGGCTGGAAGTGACCCTTTCACATGCCCCAGTTTGGCTGAGTGGTATTTTCTCCCTTGTCTGAAGATCTGTCTCAGAACAGTGGCTCCGCTGCTCCCCTTACTGCAGTCACAGCATTAAACCCTATCCGGAGGTCCAGTGTGCCCAGCACAGCAGCAAGCAAAGCAGCACAAACTCCAGCCACCAAATAAATATGTAAATACACAGAAGGAGGTGGCTAGTCTAAAGATCAACTGCCCACTTTGCTTGCTGCAAGGTATTTCGGGTAGATGCACAACACCTATGGCTGCTGCAGCACGCAGAAGCACACAGGACCTTGATGTACCCTCTCAGGGATGATTTCCCAGGTCCCATGTGCAGGGCAAGACCTTCTCTTACCTTTTCTAGCTTGGAGAGGGCAAGAGAGTAACTGTCCTTTGCTCTGAACTGCATGAACCTCATGTTGGAGGGATGGGTCAGCTCTGTGATAATACTGAGACTGGGGAAGAGCCTGCAGAAGAAAGAGACCTGATGTCCTGGAGCTCACTCAGAAGTGAGAGTACTCCCTGCAATTAAAGTCTGAGGAAGACCAAAACCATCCCTGTGCCTGTCTGAGGTCAGAAATAGCTGATAAGATGCTGTAGAGCAAGCACAACTGCAAATGTGTCCCAGTGCCCATAGCCAGCACCCCAGCCACCAGCACCCTTCCTGTTCTTGTCTCCGGCAGAGGAAAGTGGCCACGATGGAGCCAGGCAGTGGTTCTCCCTCACCTGAACATAGTCTGGACGTTGACAATCGTCTTTGCATCTGCCATGTAGTCCTCCTCGGCACTCATTGTGCTCTCCTTGTCCACAACCACCAGGTTGTCAGCGTAGATGATGCCACACTGCAGCAAGCTGTCCAGGCTGGGCAGTTCCCAAAGAGAAGAGCGCAGGGTCAGCCCTTGGAAACGACATAGGGAAGCAGCACACTGCGACGTGCAGCGCTACAGCAAGGCCAGGCTGCTCCCAACCACCAGCTCCCATCTATCAGGAGGAGGTTGACAACCCAAGAAGCCAAGGGTGGGCTCATCTCTATGGTACCAACCCTGGGGCTTCTTGTGGGATGACCCAAAAGTCTGGGATGGGGTAGATGCAGCACGTTTAGGCAGCCCTGTAAGTAACAACAGCCATATGTCGAAACACCTACTTGTCGATCGTGCCCTCCATGTAGTAAACCATGGGGAAACAACAGATGGCTTCCAGAAAGTGGTGCTCTGGCCTGGAGGAAGAACAGAGAGCAAGGTGGTTCAGCTAGTCCATGGGGCAAAGATAGACCCAAAGCCCACACAGGAGTCCCCAGAGCCAACCTCAGCCGAAGTACCCAACAGTGGCACTGCTATTGCCCAATGTTCCCACCCCCACAGGAAGAGATGCTAATGAAAACACAGGGAAGGGCTCAGTGAGATGGTAAACATCTGTGGAAAAGTACTTGCTTGTTGTCCAGCAGCAACACAATTGGGTTCAGCTCTTTGCGGGAGCGATAGTACGCACGAAGGGGAACAATGAAGTTATAGAGCCCGTTCCCAGCTGTCTCTGCCGAAACGATGATCAGTTTGTTCTTGAACCCGTAGGCTTTGGCATCTTCAAAGCTGTTGTGCTTGCAGCCCTGAGTGGTGGAAGGCAGCACAGGGACTCAGCACATGACCCTTGGCTGCCCACCCACCATGCACAGAGCTGTCCTGTTCTGAGGCGCTGCAGCCCCCAGCCCTGTCATACCTTGTCCAGCCTCAGGCAGCAGAACGGAGCTTTCTCAGGTAAAAGGTGGCACAGAGTGGGGGAGCTCCCAATGTAAGGGGAGTTGGGTGGGTAGCCCTTCACATACCTGCAGCAGAGAGACCACCCAGCAGTGTGAGGACATGGGGAGAGCTCTCCACCTATACAACACTCAGATGCTGGGAAACACTCTGAATAGCAGCATGCCAGGTTTCAAGCACATCACTGGAAAATGCTTTGCAAAGCTCTCCTGAAGCAGCAACCAGAAATTCTTCAAAATACACATGTTTAGGAATCATTTTGGTCATTAGATTGTAAATATGCAAAGTTCCCAGCAGGGGTGGAGAAGGCAACAAATAGGATCATTGAGCACAGTTGAAGGGAGGCAGGGGAGTGAGCTCCAGGAGAGAAGCAATGCTGAGCCAAATAAAATAGCAAAAAACCCCTCATGGTCCATTTTCAGAGTTCACTTTGGTGAAAGATATTTTAAAAACACCATTGTGGTATTGATGGAACCAGAAGCAGAACTTTTAATTTTAAAAGCAGCTAAAAGTGGACATGAATTAAAAGCCATTTAGTGAGAGTTTCAGATACTTGGTAAAATATTGACATTGCTGTGACAGCAACCAGTTACCAAAGAGGTAATCAGGAAAGCAAGTCCTTCTCTGGCTGTCATGAACTAACAGCCAGCTTTAAACATGAGGTAAATATTTCTTTTGTATTTTTCATTTATGTAAAAAGGAGAATAGGATTCTCTTCATGTTGGTGGGCAAAAGGAGGTGAGAGGACTGACAGAATAACCTGCCCACCCCCAGCAGTGTCTGCCTTGGTGTAACTTCACTGATACCCAGAGGAGACTTCTCCGAAGCAGCCCAAAAGGGTTGACCCTTAAGGCCAAGTGGTGATTGCCCATGTTACAGATGTTCACATGCCCATGCAAAGCCAACTGGGACTGAGCTTGAGCATCCCTCAGGCCCCACTGAATGATCCTCATGTCTCTGAAACTAGACAGCTCAACCAAAGGTGGGTGACTCACTCCACAACTGCTGATCCCTCCTCATCTGACTGGGTCATCTCATCTTCTGACTGGTCACTGAGCAGGTCACAGGGCAGCAGGGATGAGGTGTCAGCCAGTTCAAGGACAGGCGCGATGCTGGGTCGGCGATTGCCGGAGCCATTCTCTGCTGGCAGAGTCAGCTTGCTGCTGTTAGCAGGGCGGCACTCTGTGTTCTGCAGGTCCATGGCTACTGTACCTGGACGTGGTGGGGAAGAAAGAACATCAGACATGCTATGAGGAGTTGAAGAACAAAGCATTGTGCCTTTGAGCCCTGCGTGGGAATTAATTTTAGATGGTCAGGAATTCAGGGAGTTTCCCAGTAAGCAAAGCCCCAGCCCTGGGCTCAGCTGGGCACTGATGTCCTCCTTGCACCTGCACAATTTCTCTCCCTCTCATTACTCTTTGCCAAAGGTCCCTCTGTGAATGAGCCATGGAATGAGAACGCTGACAAATGCTGCTCAGCAAAGTGCTCTGCAGTTTGCTGCAGGATAATCTATGCAAATAGCTGCTCATGAGTACAAACTCATAAATTATTTGCCTGAAATATAACCTGCTCGTGTAGAGCAGCCTTCCCAAAACTCACTCTCCCCAGACAGAAGCTGGGAGTAATGACTCATGCTATTTTTTTATTTGTGAAAATGCACCACTGGCTGCAGAGCAAACTGTGCTCTTCGTCAGGCTGTGATTCATAAACATGATTGAAGATGCAGCCAATGGCATTTATCCTTCCAGCCAGGGCTTGGGGATTTATGCAAATACCATTAATGATAATGGGCATCACAAGCTTTAGTAATGATATTTGAGATTGCTGAGAGCACCCAGGGTGCAAGGAGCAGCATGTATTTTACTGGTGAGGTGACTGGGACAGGGGATGGGAAGGGATTTCCGGTGTCTTCAGCAAAACCCAGGTGGGGGCATGGCAAGGAGCTTGCAAAAAGCAAAAAAAGATGAAACCTGAAGAAGAAAACCAAACCAAAGCTGGGGAAGGAGATGGAGTGAGGTGTGTGTGCCCCTGTCCCAGGAGCCTCACTGTCCCTTTGCCCTGCTGACTCACCCATGCTGGCAATGATGCTGTGCACAGGCAGGCGGGAAGGGCCATCGTAGGTGCCTCTCCCCGCAAAGCCCTTCTTCTTCTGCTTCTCCTCCTGCTTGAAAATGAAGGCAGAGTTCTCCTCCTTGGTGATGTTGATGTAGAAGCAGGTGTCAGATGCTGCCATGATGTGCCGCGGGCCAGGGTTCAGCAGGATGCTCTTGTTCTCCTCCCTCCGGATGCCAATCAGGCAGACGCCATACCTGTGCCAGGAGCACGATGTGGGCATTCCCAGCTGCAGAAAATCCCTTTTGGGGCTTTGTGTTGGAGCAAAGGACCTCACAACACCCTCCAGCCCCAACCCTGACCCCCAGGGATACAGACTGGCAGATATATCCTGCTCAGTCCTGCCCTCACTTCTTGTGTGCATGGAAGGCAGCGTAGGTGAAGCTCTTCCCCTCGTACTCCATGAAGAACTTGCTGTCGCCCATCCGGATGTGGTAGACCTCATTGCCCGAGCAACGCCCATACATCCGCTGCCACTGCTCCGGAGACTCCTGGCCCTCCCTGCAACGACAGTGCTGGGGTGGGTCTTCCCATTGTGCTGGGATAAGACCCTCACCATGGTGCTGGGATGGACTTCCCCTTGTGCCAGGATGGGATCCCCTCATGGTGCCAGGTCAGGACTTGGCGCTAATACAGACCCTGGCACACCAGCCAGTTTCTGGGGCAGAACCACAGGGAGTGTGGTTCTGCTGCTGAGAGTGCTCATAAGCACTGAAGCTGCCATTTAGACCAACACTGGTGAGATCACAGTGATGCATCTCCAAGAGCTGCTGGTGTTTGCAGGATTTGGATGAGTTTGTTTTCATTTCTGATCTTTGGTGCCTTTTTATTTAAGGAAGATAACTCTGTGCAGGGGCAGGCTGGGGCATGCAGAGGCAGGGTGGAGCAGGGAGCAGCAAGCAGAGACAGGCTGGAGCAGGGAGCAGAAGGCAGGGGCAGGGTGAGGCGTGCGGGGGCAGGGTGGAGCAGGGAGCGGCAGGCAGGGGCAGGGTGGGGTAGGCTGGGGCAGGCAGCACTCACTGTCCGCGGGAGGTGTGGACCAGCAGTGTGATGAGGGTTGATGTTGCAGGGCAGACACAGTTCAGTGCCAGCATGGCATATTTGCACTCCTCCTCGCAGACAACATGATCTGAAAGGAGAAGGAATCGTCAGGGTTGGGAGGGGGATGGACGGGTTCCTAGGCCAGTAGTGCCTGAGGGTGCAGTAACTCTGGGGTGGTGTTGAAGGCTGGATGTTTCCTCCTCCTACCAGTCCAGGAGGGTTTCCACCTGATTAACAGTCTACAAGGAACACCATGAATGGGATTAATGCAGGCAGGAAAAACAGGGATGCAGGCTAGAAACAAGCCTGGTGGACACCAACCCACTGAGGCCACTGCTGCCACATCCGTGGGGACACATGCCCAAGCACACATGGGACTGCTGTGTCCCCACGCAGCCTAAAGCCAGGTCTCCCCTGGCCCCAGGCACTTTGCCGCAGGCTTTAGTGTGCATCATGATAAAGGGGCTGACAGTCCTAAAATATCTTTCAGCAACTGGGAGGAGTCTTAGCATCAGGTCATGGACTCCTCCAAGATGGAAACACTGCTGTAAACATCTATGATGGCAGGTAAAACAGTTCAGACCAGCAAGGCAAGCAGTGCTGCCCACTGCCACCCAGCTCCACCAACTCACCAGCAAACTTGACGTGAAACTTGTTCTCAGGCTTTAGGATCTGAACGTAGAGAGGACAGTTTGGAGCAAAATCCTTCACAGCCCAGGCTCTCAGGATGGTTTGGTGGTCCTAGCCAAGGAGAAAAAGAGCTACTTGTCTGATGGCTTATTTTCCAATACTTCTACATCTAGGATGAACAGGAGAGCACCCAACTACTGTGGAGACATAGAGCAAGGGCTCCTCTGGCACCCACCATTAATGGGGAATAACTGCCTTCTCCTGTTCCCCTAAACCCAGCACCAATGTGTGCATCTTGCCTCTGCAGCAATCACCCCACTCCCTTCTGGACTGAGAAATGAATAATCTTCAACCATGCCCTCCCCCAGGCCTGGCTTACTGCTGCAGTGCGGTCCACCTCATTTCGGCTGCTGAGAATGAAGCAGGCTTCTCCGTTGTCCATCCTGCAAACAGAGAGCAGTGATCTCATGAACTGTATGAGCCAGCAAATCTGGGAATCTGCCTGTACCAGCCAGGGCACTGCCAGTCCCCTCTGAGATCCTAGCAAAGGCATGCAGGGACTCCCATCATCATGCATCTGGGCTGACATTACTGGGGACCCTCCTCTGCAGCTCCAAGGCCTGAGGGCAGCTCAGCAGCATGGACCACACAGGACCAGCCTTGCCATGGATGTGTAGCATCCCTCTGCTCACTTGGCTCTCATGAGGTCCTGGTCCTTCAGCGCAGAGCCCTGGAGGTAGATCACTCTCTGGGACCACAGAGGGATCTGCAGGACCCGCCGCACCTGGATATCCATCTCCGTTGGGCAAAGTATCACCACATAGTAATCCTGGAAGAGAAGAGGCTCACGTGGACTGGTCGTCCCACACACATCTGACATAGCGAGCCCAGGTACAGGGTTTGGTTGCCTGAGCAAATAGCTCCTCTAGGGCTTCTGATATTATTCCTATGTTTGGTACTCCCTGCTCCTACTCCAGGGTCCTGCAAGGATCTTGGGAAACACATCAGCAGGTTCTCCACCTTGTTCTGCACAGTATAGCAATGCAGGCACAGCCACATGCCCACAGGGAAGTGAAGCCTCTTGCAGTTACTGCAATGAGGAGGATTTTGAAAGCTTGAATGTTTGGAACCAAGGCTGGGTGATGGTAAGGAAGCACATGTGTGTGTTAGCATGAAACACAAATCTGAAATGTGCCTGTGACACATCCTGGGTAGCAGGAAAGGCACAGTCATTCGCAAGAGGGTCACTTATTATGTAAGGATACTTCAGTAAGAGCTGGGTAAACCCCACAGAGGTGAGCAATTGCATGTTCTGTATCTATTTGACATTCTTCATTCAGCAAAGACATCTTTACACTTACAAAAGTTCCTCTGGTTCCTCTTCATGTGTTCTAACAAGCCTGGCAAGAAATTGGGGTGGATCAAGCAGAGAGAGCTCCACCACAGAGATGGCAAAGTGAGGTCCTAAGATATCACTTGTCACCTCTCCTTGGCCAGTGCAGCAGATACACTGATTCTTGGCCACATCCACCACAGCTGAGCAGGGCAGTCACCACCAACAGCAACCTGTCCATGTCCAGAAGGGCTGCCAGCCTGGGAAGGGCAAGTGTTGGACATGAGAACACTCCTGGTCCTCACCTGCAGACGTGGGTGAGCATAAAACTCGTTGAGGAAGTCCATGAGGAGATCAATCTTGAGGGAGCTGACACAAAGCACAACGTGTTTCTCTGTCTGGGCACGGTGCCGGCTGTAGTTGCCTCCTGACTTCTGCCGCTCCATCCAGAGGTACACAAGCTCCTCAAACTGCAAATTAAGGCAGAGAGCTGATGACCCCATCGGCAGGGCTGCCTGGATGCATGCTCTGAATCCCTCTCTATCCTTGGCTGCTCAGGTCTAACCTGGAGTGGCAGCACGACCAGGGCGACGCAAATCATTATCACAACGAGGAGCTGGGAAGGCCAGATCTTTGGTGTCACATCTCCATAGCCCACGGTGGAAAAGGTGACAATGCAGAAATAGAAGGACTTGAAGAGGGAGAGCTTCTCACCTGCTCTTTCTAAATGCTGGATGCCACAGGTCCTAAAGGGAGAAAGCACATATCACAACAAGGGCTTCCTGCAGTGCCCACAGTGCCTACTGAAGGCCGAAATCATAGCCCTGCCACATCATCCAAGAAACATGTCCATGGCCGCAGTGGGCAGGAGGTGCCACCGGCAGGGAGCACTGATGAGCCCCGAAACTGCATTAGTCATTCACATCAGAGGATTGTCTTTATTGCCAAAGACTCATGAGCCTAAAAGCTTCATTTCCTGCCTGTTCAGCAACTTAATGGTATTACATGCTTCAAAGCCAGACCAAGGGAGCCAGAGGAAGATTCAAGAAGCCTAATTCAAAGCTAAGTGCCCAGTGATGAGAACTGACTCCTTCAGAAAGAGATGCCCTTGGTGGTGGGGAGGGTAAAGGCTCAGTTAATTAGCAGAAGCCCCAGTGGCCTATTACACAAACGAGCTCAGCAGCCATGGTAACTTGGTGGGGATGAAGATTAAAGTCAGAGCCAGAGAGTGCAATGGGTCCTGGTGGCTGAGCCATTGCCCATGTCCAAGCCTGTGTCCTCATGGGAAACAGCAGCACTCAGCCCTGCTCTGACACTTGTGTCCACACTACCCATCTCCCTCTGACAACATCCTCATCTTCACATGTGCCCATTAAAAGGTTTCTGTTAAAATCATATGATTAGGGAGGATAATTAGTTTCCAAAATAGGATTTGATCTTCCTAGTGTGCTGGGGAATGAAGCAAGGCAGGGAGGACCCCAGCACTGGGGGTTGGTGGAGCACAGGGTTCTCCCAAGGCTCCAGCAGATGTGGCTGTGCCCAAGCCAAAGCCCACGGACAGGAGTGGAAACCTGGAGCACATTCTTTGCCAAGGATCCCCCAGTTCCAACACTCAGTCTGAGGAACTGGAACTTGTCCCATTATGGAAGGAAGGATGCCAAAGATGTGGGAGTTCAATCCAATCAGCAGCCCTGAATAGTTTTCCTTTCCTCAGTGTGCACAAACCTCTCAAGCTGAAAAATCAAGCTAGAAGACATGACTCAAAGGCAGAACCTCCTCTGGCTACTCAAAACACCACGTTACCTCCTGGCAGTACCATTTCACCCTATCTGAGAAGGTCCCACCCCATCTGCCACTCCTGTACACCCTGTGAGAGCCCAGCTCTGCCAATGACCCCTGGGGTGTGCAAAGCTGGCTCTCCTGGATGAAGAAGGTGGTTTAGGTAACTGAAGAGCAACACTCACCCCGTGAAAACAAGACACAGGAGGGTGCAGATCAGAATGAGCACCTGGTTAAACATTGCAGACTGGGTCCTTTGTATAGCTCGGTGCAGGTCGTTCTGGGAAGAGAGGAGAGGGATCAACAACTTGAGGAGGCTGAAGGCAAGGTTCTCCAAGTACCAACTGCTGTCTTATTGGCTCCAGCAATGCCCCCCACTTAGATGAAGGTCAGGCCAGAATCCAGCTCTTGAAAAGGGATGTGCACTTCTAGGAGCAGAGCTGGGCTCTGCTGCTGGGAGAGACAGCTTGAGTGGGCATGTGGGAATGGCAGGAATATCTCCTCCTGCTGTAATACCATATCCTGGGGACAGCTAGAGGCTACCCCTGTCAATACAGAGCCAATAGAGTCAACATGGCTCAAGCATCAAAGTGCTCCTGCTCAGGTCCACAGCCTGGCATCACCAGCTGGCAAAGCCTTACCTCCCACCAACCCCAGCACACCTGCACACATGGAACACCAGAAACCTGTCCGAGAGCCAGCAGCAGGCAGGGTCCCCTCCCAGCCACCCCACCCTTGGCATCCCCAGGGCAGAGGGTCCCAGGGCAAAAGGCATGGGATGAATCCAGCCACTCACAATCATGTTCTCCAGTGCATACTTGGCAAGCCAGCAGTTCAGAAACACAGGAATGAACAAATTCCGCAAAGGAGGCCAGAATATCTATGGAAGCAAGAGTTACTCGCAGAAAAATCCATGTTCTTTATCAGGAAAAGCTGTAAATGGCCAACCCAAACCCTGCTGGGAAGGGTCCATCTCCAAACCAAGCACTGATAGCAGCCCCACTCCCCCAGCTGCAGCAGAGCAGCTGGATAGGGAGGATGGTTTTGGGGAGAACAATCCAGAGAAAGTAATCTTGTTGAAAAATATTGAAGAAAAAAAGAATTTCCTGACAGCTTTAAATACTACTTGGCCATATTTGTATTTTTCTTCATTTCACCACCAAAACTAGAGTACTTGTTAAACTTAAAGCTGCTTTAAAATGTCACTGGGAAACACTCACTGTGATGATAAATGGCACTGTGTTGATCATCTCCAGGATGAATGAAATGCGAAAAATCTGTTCCCAGATGTTCCCCTGAGGAACCAGAAACAAATAATAATTAAATAAGCTTTAAAATGTGCCAAAGGACAATTAAAAAGCTCCCACTCTGCCACAGACCCTGCTAAATGAGGGAAGCATGCCAGAGCGATACTCTGGTTTGCCTGTGGGAGAGACGCAGTGCTGGCAGCAGCAGGCACTCTGGAGTGGGGAACACCTTCCCAAACTGTTCAGTTCTTTCCACAGCCAGGGGATCTCTCTGTCCACCACTGCTGTTGCTCAAAGCTAGAGGACAACAATGCTTTGTGCAAGGATGGAGAATGAGAGTGACTGATAGAGATCACTGGCTCTCAAACCCGGTGAGGGATGTAGGGGCTGGGCCTCTTCTGCCAGCTGGCCCAGGGACCTCTAGAAGATGCTGTTTGTTAAGGTCACTTTTCTTAGCCATTTTTAAGGGGCTTTGATCCAAAGCAGTCAGCCTGTGCCTCTCTCTGGCTTGGAGCAATGCCTGCTACCTCTGGAGGCAGCAGACCTCAACACAAGTGGGAGCCATGCTGCTGAGCTTTGCTCCAGTTTCTCAACCTTAAGAAACTTGGCATACCTCAATCTGCTCTCTCATAAAAAGAGTGAGCCTTTGTAAAACCAGTCTGAATTTAAAGAAAGGTGGAAAAAGATCTCCCAGGTCTGCTCTGCATAAGGCTAATCCAGCAGCCTGAGGGGAAATGAGAAAGAAAAACAGCCACAGGCAGCAGACATCACCGAGACAAACGTCCTCTCGGGATGCTTTGGCTTCAGACAGTTCAAGGGAAGAGAAATGAATTCACTGTAGGGGGTCTGACCCAGGCTGCACATCACTGTCCACCACCAGCTCCATGGCACTTACCTTGTAGCTGAGATAGATGAGCAGCATGGTCTCCAGAAAGCTGATTAAAGCTATGCTGACCTGCAGAGACAGACAAGCAAAGGCTGCTGAGGCTCCTTTGATCAGAGCTCTGCTGAGCCCTCCCTGACTGCTGCAACGAGGAGCCCATGAGCATGGCAGAAGAGGGCTTGTTCTTTTGCTTTCCCTGCACCCATTTGGGTGAGAGTCTGACAGCAACAGCCATGCAGGAAGCCCAGAGCAGAACCTGATGGGTGCTCAACCCTCCTGAAAGTGATTCCCCAAGCATCTGCCCAGCCTGAAAATGCTTCTCCCTGGTACACCTGCATCCAGGAGCTGAGCCAGCCTCATGATTTCCTCTTCCTACAGCTCATCCTCTCCTATCAGTCCCCTGGGATTTTCACCCAGGGCCATGTGGCTGCTCCTAGCAGAAGCCCCAGCTCATTTTCTGCTCACCCAGGAGAACCAGTTGCCCCTTGCTGTTGAGGGAAAAGGATGCTGAGAGACCTGCTGGCAGCCGAGCACAAACCTCAGCTCCTGCTGGGCTCCTGCATGACCATGCCTGAAGTCTGGGCACTCACCTGCACAGCCCACAGTGGCATTTTTCTATCCACCCAGAAGATGTGTGACCTGCAAAACAAATTCAGAACATATCTAAACTGTAGCCCAATTAGCAATGCCTTTACCCCCCTCCAAATGCCAACCTGAGGCCACCCTGATGCAAGATCCAATACAGGACCCGTACTGGTAATCCTTACTGGACAGTTTGTTCAAGCAGCCTCTGCACTGTGGTGCAGCCACAGCACTTGCTAATTGATCTGACCCCAGGAGGGTCCCTCAAGTAGCCTTGTGTCCAAGAAATAGCTACAAGCAGCTGCCAGCACCAGCCACATCCCTCACTGTGCCCTAGCAGAGCCAGATGCCAGCACTGGAGCAACTCTCAACTCACCAGTTTATCTTCGTGGACTGGTTGAACGTTGTGTAATTCTGCTTCTCGCATTCCCAGCTAGGAGAAGAGAAAGACAAAGAAGGGAAAGCAGTCAGCAGGGGTGGAGAAAGGAAAAGGGGTGCTGGTATGGGCTCATCAGTGCCCTGATGCTGGAGGATGTCCCCAGAACATGCTCTTGTGGGTCCAAACACACACTGGTCCCTATAGCCAAGGCTTTCTACAGGAGCCTATCTCACCCAGGCAGTTTTGAACATTTTATTACTGGAGAATAAGATACATTAGGTACCAGAGGTGTTGCAGAGCACAGATGCTTGCCAGGCATGGGATTCTCTGGGCTCAGTGCTTGAACACAGGGCTGGGAATTACCAGGTTTCTACCAGTAAAAGCTTCTGAGCTTTGGCTCCTAGGATAAAGTTAGCTGAGCTCTCAGCAGCCAGACAGGCAGGCAGCTCCGAAGCCAAGATCTCCTCCCGCCTTGATGTGAGGGATGCATGCCCACGGGCCACTGTTTATTTTGCCACAACACCTTAAGGAAAATGAACTTCTTTGAAACCTTTCCAGGATATATGTCTGTGTCACACTTCATTCTCACAAGTTTAAAACTACTTTTGGACCTGTGATGTACTTTGTAGTCTGCAACCTCTGTGGAGAAAATCAAATTGCTAACTCTCCTACCTCTTGAGAAAAAAAAAAAAGCAACCCACACTGTATGTGAGCTAAACAAAGCAAGGACATATCCAAAATAGGCTTATACTGAAATGCAGAGCAAAGCTAATATCTGTAATCATCTCTCACCTCAGGGATCTAGATGCCAAAACATATTTCCTTCCCGAACGCTTCCACAGGATTTAGCAGAAGTGTCTTCAAGGGCATCAGGATTCAGAAAATACTTGCATGGCAATGCAGTGAACTCCTGAGCTCTTGCCTGTGACTGAAGGCCACACTGCACCCCTGACAGTTAGAGCCAGACAGCATTTGGAAATGAAGATGACTGAATTTTTCCACCTCTTTTCCCCTTGCAGTGTGCAGGGCCAGCAGATACCCACATGCCTGTCCACGGGGTCTGAGCAGGGAACAAAGCCCACCAGGACTGGCAAGTTTTGCTAAACTACCAATTCAAACAGCTGGAGTCAGAAAAAACATAGTGAAAAAACCTATCCATTGTGCTTCTTTGTTGCCACCACATCCACAGACTCACCACTGCCTAGGGTGGGCAGCCCAGTGGCACTGGCAGCACTCACCAGCCTATGCCCTCCTCCGGGTTGTCGAGCAGGACACGGACGATGTACAGGAGGCAGGTGAGCAGCTTCAGCGAGAAGTTGAAGAGCCGGATCCTCAGACCTGGGACAGAGGGGAGAAAGGTGTAGGCCAGGCAGCACAACCCAGTCACCCCAGATGTGCCCCAGACATGCTGGGCACCCTGAGCACCCTATGCACTCCATAGCACAGCCCCTTTGGTTCTCCCCAAGCACCACAGGACCCCAGCGAGTCCCAGGGGATCTGCAGGAGCCCTAGGGCAGCACCCAAACAATGCTCACACTTTGCCTGGGGCTCTACATGTCCTACCCAGTGTTAGATACTTAAGGAGACTAATATAGAAATAAATAATGATGAGTCAGCTCCCTCCTGGCCCCAACAAATGTGAAAGGCAAATGAGGAGCTGCTGGAGTGTATCCCCTTCATAAGCAGGCAGCTATTAGGAAGCATCAGGCAGGGCCAGGATCCTGCTCACCACACTGCAAAGAGCTTGCAGAAGGAAGGACAGTGAGCAAAAGCTGCTGCTTTATGTGCTTGCCCTCTCCAGCTAGTTCATTGGGTTATTACTCAAATTACAAGTGAGAAATTCATCACATTTTCATTAAAAACTTCCCTGCGGGCACCTTGCTGTGCTGCGCTCCAGTGTTTTAACAAGATGAGAGGACAGAGGGGGGGAAAGAAAATGTGAATTTATAAATGAAGGAGCAGGCTCCCTCCAGACAGCTAATAACATCTTGGAGAAAGAAAATAAAAACATCATTAGTCAAGTGGAGGCTAATCTGGCTGGCTGAAGCAGGGGTGGCTAGATCTCAGCCTACTTCAGATGTCCCCACAGCCACTGACCTCCTCATGGGCACCAGGAGCATCACCAGCTCCGTAATGGAGACATTTGCTCCTTGACCCTCTCAGGCATCTCCCAACACCTAGCCTGCTCCCAGGCAATTTGTCCTAGCTGGTTCCCATGCTGTGTTTGTCCCCAGTGATCAAAGCTGGCAGGCACTGTCCTCTGCTCCCTGTGCAACCACGTCCTGCTAAAACCAAGTCAGCCAACACCCAGCAGAAAGGCCAACGGGCAGCAGCAGCCCTGTGCTGAGCAGCCAGTGCTGGGGACACACGAGAAACAAGTCACCAGCAGATGGCAATGGCTTCTCGTCCTGTGAGGAAGGACCAGGGCTCTCAAGCTCTGGCAGGGTTTGATTTCTCCCAGTAGATGCCCACTCTGCACATGCAACACTCACTCGATCGCTGGTTTTTGATGAAGAAGAGCTTCAGCCGCTCCTTGAAGGTATTTTCATTCACGTAGAACTCGACCTGCACCCTGCAGGGAAAGTGTCCAGAGGAGCCCATCAGTGGGGTGACAGGCCAGACCTTGAGCCCCCCAGGGGTCTTGTCCCCCCATCCTGACTGGCTGACACCCTCAGAGCAGCCCACAGCAGACCTCAGACTCAGCCTTGGGCTCCCAGCCACTCCCACAGTACCAAATCACTGGTACCACCACCCGTGAGCACAAAGACATGGCACATCAACCACCACCAAAGCAGCAGATGCAACCTCTGGGGCCAGGTCTGATTTGGGTTGAGGTTTTGGCTTTCACTCACACACAACCAGCTGACATCAGACTTGCAAACTTCTCTTTTCCCACAGGCTTTGCAATATTCAAAGCCTCTTAGAAAAGCCTTGTAGAAGTCTTCCCCAGCAATGTTTTACCTGTTCCAACCACCTGTGATTGCAGCAGAGCAGGAGCTGGCAAGGGCAATGTTCCTGGTCTGCCCATGCCCTGGCTCTCCCAGATAGGAGCAACATTCAACATCGAAGTTGTTAAAAAACCAAATCCAATCTAAAAGGAGAAACCCTCCCTTGTTGCTAAGAAACCACATTTGGCCATTCCAGAGAAACCCAGGAGCTGCCAACCAACTCCCAACATCACTTGGCATTTGGAGCCACTGGTAGATTGTGGCATAGGGCACAAGGCAACATGGCAAAGAGCCGCACCCCAAACCAGCAGGGAGGAGCCACAGGTGAGCCTGAAAACATCCTGTCCACCACTGTGACCACCATGGGTACATCTTGATCTTCATCTTTAACTGCTCCAGCCTCCATCACTGAACCCCATCTACAGCCCTCCTGCTGGTCCTCAGGTACCTTGTGGATGCCCATGACCATGCAGACAGGGCAAAGCCTCACCAAGGCTGGAGGTTCCTCCCACAATGTCAGTGGGGGCCTGGGGTCAAGCATACCTAGGTTAAGGACCAGGCAAACCTGGTCCATGTTCTGCTTATCTGCCATGCAACTCTTATGACTTTATCAACACTTGCAGTCCTTTGCAAACTTACTCACACTAGGTGAGGTTATAAATTACACCCCTGCCTGCTAAGAGCAGGTGAAAATGGATTGCTTCCTGCTGCCTCAGCTTTAGACCCTGAGCAAGACAAAGTCTGATCATTACTGTTCCAACCGATAATGGAGTTAAGTGCAATGAATTTCCCCTCTTTCAATCTATTCAACAAGTCTCTTAAGTAAGTGGTACTATTATTACTATTTTTCAAACTCCTTGCAAGAGGTCATCAAGATGTCATTAATCATCAGGTGTATTACTAAGCCAAGGCACAGACCAAGGTGAGCAATTTCCCAGTGACAGTCATTAAAGTTACCACCCTCTTTTATTGCCCCATGCAGCCCCTGTACAGATGAGGAGCTGGTTCCAGCCAAGCATGCTGCTGGCACAAGTCACCCAATCCTGATTTATTGGAAAGCAACTGCTGCTCACTCTGACCACAGAGGGATAAACAAGTACTTACTGAGTGTTAATGCTGAGCTGGGCAGGCAGTAAATTGGGAAGGGGTTTTATCAGACTCTTACTGCTCAGGAGTCCCTCATCCTGGTACCCACTGGTACCTGCTGGCATGTCACAGCCAGCCTGACCCCTCATGGGGAAACCACCTGGTGTGTAGAAAGTATGACACAACCTTCACTGCTCCTCAGGGCTTCTTGGGGAATTCTTTATCATGCAGAAAAATTAGATTTTTAATTAACAAGGCTCTTATGAACAAAAAACAAAGGCACAGAGAGAACCCATTACCTGAGGTATGAGAGCTGGGATAAAATTTTTTATGGGTTATCAAACTGGGCATGCTTCTGCCATAAGGTAGTAACTGCTTTCTGGCTTAACCTTCCTTGGAGTTACATGGTAAGAACCCACCGGCAGCTGCCTGGTCACAGGCTGGGGATGGCTGATCTGCTCCAAGACCCCAACTGGAGTAGCACAACCTGGACTGGGTGCAGCTCAGAGGATCCCATCAGAGCCCTGAGCCCTTCCAGCTCTGGAGCTGCTGCAGGCAGTTCATGTTCACCAGCCACACTTCTGGGACGAGAAGGGAACCAGTTGGGTGACCATGGAATACGAGCACTGGGGAGCAAGCAGGATAACTGATGAGTGCTGGCTCAGCCAGCATGATGTGTGAGGAGCAAGCAGCCATGAGTGCAGAGCTTCGTAAGCACAGTTTTAATGTGTGTAAAAATTAATAGTTTCCAAAGCCAAGACTTGGCAAAATAATTTCTCTGTGTCAGGGCATAAATCAGCTGCCACGACTGCATCACACAAGCTAATTGCTCTTTCTCCTTATTAAAAATGCCCAGAAATGCTAGGAGCTGGCTTTCAGCGCCGTCGTGAGCACTGGGCACCCCATTCATCAGCATCCCTGAGGATTTAGCACATGGAGGAGAGGGAGCCTTAAGGGAGCATGATTCCTCTCCCAGACATTTGCCTCTGTAGCCAAGAAACAAACAGCAAGATAAATCTCTGTCACCAGACAGATGGTTCGCTGATCTATGGCACTGCAGCCCACCTCAAGACGATGACTATAAACACTGTTGAAAAAAAGAACTGAATGATCAGAAAAGATCTAACTTTTTATGACAAACTAGCCAATGGATTCATCTATCATCATGGCTGCAGGAAGAAGAAATGCTTGGAAAGCAACTGGAGCAGGTCTTTAGTGGGAAAAGAGTATTTCTCACTGCAAAGAGGTGCAGAAATAAAAGCATGTAGAAAGAACATGTTCCTATTCAGACAACTTGCCCTGGAGCTGTATTGGGGTCTGCAGCTGCTGCCCTACCAAGCCCTGGTATGGGGTACCACACTATCATGGGGTGACTGTCCAACAGGGCTTCTGTTTGAAGAAGGAGGAAGGGCAAACAAGGCCTTGGCATGACAGAGACCAGGGTGCTGTTGCTGTCCAACTGCCTGCTCCAGTGCAGGTTCACCCAACATCCCAGTGCAGACCCACAGCTGAACGAGTGATGACTTTTACCAGACAGCAGCAACCAACTGGAAGTATCAAAGCTCCTACTCTGTTTCCAGCTGAGGGAAGGAGATGATATCATCTAAAAGGTACCCTTTAATTTCGTTGTCAAGAAGTTAACTTCAAATAAAAATCAAGCTAAACTCTGACTGCAGATACAGTGCAAAACACACCCCCTAACATGTTCTGCCTTCACAGAACCTCAGCCAAGATAGTCCATTCAATCTACCCCTCCCCACTGCCGTGCCAGGCATTCCTCCTGATGGTCCAGTATCCCTCCTGATGGATCAGCGTCCCTCCCACCAGCCCAGCATCCCTCCTGCCAGATCAGCATCTCTCCTGCCAGCCCAGCACCCCTCTTCTCCAGCTCAGCATCCCTCCCCCTGGCCGGGCAGAATGATACCAGCTCAGCCCAGGCAGCACCCAGGGTTGCAGGGAGAAGATGCTCTGCAGGGAGAGAGCAGGCAGCAAGTTGCTCCCCCCACCTCACCCTTGCTGAACCTCCCTGGCCATGCAGATAATCATCACAGTACAAGTTTAGTTACAAGCCCTCTGCTTGGAAGTGTAATTACTGCTATTATGCACTTCATAATGCCTGAGCAATTTCGTTTTCTTTGCTCAGTTATTTATTGTGCTTTATTAATGTAAGATTAGAGGCAATTTGTTCTAAGATGATGAGCTCCCAAAAAAAGTCACAATAGTTTGTTCAGAAAGGTGCAGGTTGCATGGCCAGGATGAGCACAGCTTGGCTCCTCAACATTAAAATAGAAACCAAGGAGCAGAGCCTCAGCTCCATACTGGTACCTTCCCCTGAGAGCTGGGGGTAAACACACTCCCCTTAAAGACAAGTAAACCACAAAAAATAACAACCCACTAGCAGCCCCATGCTGAGATAGCACAGGCAGTGAGAGGGGGGCCAGAGAGGTACCCCTGAACTCTGTGTCCCCAAGAGACTTACATGGGCAGTCGGGCAAAGGCAGGTCCCTTCTGGTCCCCACAACATGTAACAGCTGCTGGGAATGGCCTGAAAGCTGAGACAGCTCCAAAATCCACTGGCCAGCCAAGGGAGTGAGCTGCCACTAGTGCTCAAAACCACCCTGCTGCCTTCCAAAGAAGGGCTGAGGTATGCAGAGTGCTTTTGCTCTGTGTTATAACAGACTTTTTGCCACGAGAAGTGTATCTTCAAATAAATACAGCTCTTGAAAGACAAGAAAAGATCTCAGCATGCCTCCACAGCTCCAATCCCTGCTCTCACATTCCAGCTGAGTGGGAAAGGCTGTTCCTGTCCCAGGAAATTTCTTGATAAACTTCCCCCATCATGTAGTGGGGTGCAAACAAAACTCTTCGTCTATTCTAACCTGCAGTCAGCAGGGACAATCTTTAACTAGATCAGATTGCTCAGAGACCAAACAACCTGGCCTGGAGCGTTCCCAGGGACAGGATATCTACCAACTCTCATGGCAACCTGGGCCAGGGTCTCACCATCCTCAGTGCAGAAAATTTCTTCCTCCTATTTAGTCTAAATCTCCCTCTTTTAGTTTCAGGCCATCACCCCTTATCCTGTCACAACAGACCCTGATAAAAAGTCTGTCCCCAGCTTTCTTACAGGTCCCTTGCTGCAACAAGATCCTTCCCAAACAGACCAGCAAACCAGCCAGCTTGAGGCTCAGATACCTGCTGGTGGCAACCACACAGACTATCCATACAGGCACATCTCTCACAGCTGCCAACTCTCCTGATTTGCTGCAGAGATACTCTTTCCTTTCTTCACACTGTTTTCTTGATGATACCAGGTGTTTTGGTACAGTGAGAGGGATGACACCAAGTGAGCTTTGCATACAGGACATCCCTTCTGTCATCTCCATGTTTACCATCCTCCATCTATCCAGGGGTGAATGCAGGATAGGGGAATCACTAGCCCTTCCCACTGGAGCTCTCAGCTCACCGGCATGTTGCACCACTCCCAGAGCAGAGTTTGGGGATGAAACAGGGGAATGGCTGCATGGCTGTGTGAATACAGAAAACCTGGATGCCTGCCAAAGTGAGAAACAGGGAACAGGCTGCCCCCCACGCTCAATAAGCAGTAATTGAACAATTACTCAAAGGAGAAGGGTTGTGGGTTTCACCAAGGCTGTACTGGCTCAACACTGGCGAGCGTGCAAGGAAATGGCTCTGCAGAATCACCAAAGCCCATCATGGTAGGAGTTAGAAGAGTCCTCTGCAGATCATCTAGTGCAGCCCCCCTGATAAAGCAAGTTCACCTAGAGCAGGTTGCACAAAACCACATGGGACTGCATGGTGCCAGGTGGGCATCTCCCACTGCAGCCTCACTGCTCCCTGCATCCCTGCTGTCCCCTGCATCTCCCTGTGCACCAGGCAGCATGTGGGGACCAATTCACAACAGTTTTGAGCTCTTCAAAACCTGCCACCTGCTTTTACTTCACTGCTTTATCTGCAGGCTCCAGGCTGGGCTGGCAGTCCACAGTGGCCCAGGCTGTGGTGCTCACAGCGTGCTGCACCGTGTCCCTCTTTGGCTGGGGAGGTATGTGGAAGCTTGGAAGCTAAGCATGGTTGGACATGTGGCCACCCTCCCATGGAGCCAGCATGATCACAAGTACCACAGCTGGGAGCTCTCCTCCATCAACATCTCAGCTTCTCCAGGGGGTTATCAAACAGCCCCAAACTCCTCTTGCTGCAGCAGCTTCTCCAATAAATCTCTGGTGCATTTTTAAATGAGAAAGCACAAAGCAAACAGAGAGGGACTGGGATCTAGGGTATCACTTGCCTCTCCCCGCTTTGGGGGCCAAAGCTCCCTCCTGCCAAAATCCTGACCCTCAGAGGGAAGGGGAGAAAGGAGATCTGTCTCAGGGCAAAGGGCTGGGACCAGGAGAAGAGGTTCCAGCACCTGGGAAGTGCCTGAGAGCACTTGTGAGACCAGTGAGAGAGGCTGCATTGTCCAAAAGGCTAAGTATTGCAAACAGAGGAAACCTGCCTATTCTCTAGGAAACACTCTTGTCCTCCAGACCTTAGGAGGTGTGGTACTGAAGCAGTTCCCCCCTCACTCTGCAGAGTCCCAGATGACCCCCATGGATTATGGCAGCATCCAAACTCTAGGGACTCAGCATGTCCCACCATCAGCCTCTCACAGACACCATTGCAGCCACCACAGCATTGTATCACCATGGCACTGTCACAGCCACTACAGCAACACTGCAGCCACTGTGGCACTGTCACAGCTACCGTGACATGATCATAGTCACCATGGCACCATCACAGCCCCAAGGGAAGGCAGCTGCTCCTGCCAGCTCCAGCCCTTCAGCCAGGCTGCCTGGGTGGCCCCACTGGACTAGTGCAACACTCTGAGCCATGGCTCATGCAGCACCAAGAATGAGTTTGCTGAGCTGCTTAGGCCATGGGCAGAGCACATGTGGAGCCATATCACAAATGATGATTAGCAAAATTGAGTCTCACAGCAATAGACACACTGCACTGGGAACCAAGGTGCTGTGGCACACAGTGCCCCAGGACCAGCTCAGAAACTTGTTTCTTCAAGAATTCATGCATTTAGCATAGGAATAAACCCGGGGGGGGGGTGGGGGGGGGTGTGGTGTGTGTGGAAATAAAGGCAAGCCTCTCCTGTTTTATTATAGAGTGTGATTTTTTTTCCCAAAGAAAGGAGGGCTATTGCCAACCACTCTGCAGAAAATGGAACCCAGATGGAGGCCAGGTAATGTCATCCTGGCTCCAGCAGTAACACTGCAATTTTATTTTGGGGGTACAAAAAGCCAGCTCCAAGCATCCACCTCTGGATAAACTCTGCCAAAGACCAAGGGTGGCTTTATAGGCCAGTCCTCATGGCCACTGGAGCACCAAGGTGTTCAGTGTAGTGCTCCAGGCACTCTACCAAGATGCCTTCAGCAAGCTGGGGAGCAGGTCCTGGCCCACAGCCTGCTCCTAAAGCTGGGTGCTGAGCCAGGCAGGATGGGAAGCCCCTGCCAGCAGGGATGTGTTAACACCAAATCGTATGCTGTTTTGGGCTGGAAGGGACCTTTACAGGTCACCTAGTCCAACCACATGCAGTCAGCAGGGACATCTTCAACTAGTTCATGTTGCTCAGAGCTCCAAACAACCTAGCCTGGAATGTTTCCAGAGATGGGATATCTACCACCTTTCTGAGAAACCTGGACCAGTGTCTCACCACCCTCAGCATAAACATATTGTTCCTTCTATCTAGTCTAAATCTCCCTCTTTTCCTTTAAAATCATCATCCCTTGTCCTGTCACAACAGGTCCTGCTGAAAAGATGCACAGATATCTGATCCAGACCTCTGCCTGCAGAGGCAGAGGACTCTCACTTGGCACTGCCTGAGGGCACACGTTCCCAGCCACGGGCCCTGTGCAAGGATGAGCTCATCCTCCAAGTTGTCTTCCCACTGTGTTGCCCATCCAAGATCTCAGCAGCCTCAGGGATGCACAGAGCAGCCCCAGCCTCACCCCACACTGCTCACAGCTGGGCAGTGGCACCACTTCATCCTAATAAAACAATAACAACAGTAAATGTTACAACTCAGGAAGAGAAGAGGCAACAGAGTAACACACTGTGTTTTGTTTGGCTTATTTGTTTTGCAACACTGGAGATTGACATTCATGAGTCTGCTCCTGTAATTGCTTCTGCTGATGAATCTGGATTGTTTAATTAGAGTATGCTCATGGAGCTCATCATTAATGGATAATCATCAATTTGCTGCCAAGAATATCACTTCTTCCCCAAGAAATTTGTCTGTCTCTGAGAGCAGCTAGCCCTCCCCATGGGGTGAACCATTACTCTATCAGAAGGGTTTGCTGGTCCCACACACAACATCTTGATTCCAAGAGCCACAAAGGACCAACTTCAGGCTTATTAGCTCCTTTAAGAGCAGAATAATCTATCACTAATTTGAACTCAAGGCTAACCACTCTTCTTGGCAGCAGGGACTGCCCAAAATCTGTGGCTCACAAGAAACCACGTTACCATGCACAGCACAAATACTCCAAACTGCAAGGAGTTTTTGCTCTCTGGAGAACATGGTTGGCTTGTCCTCAGTGGAAGAGTGACTTATCCCCGGGGCTGGAGGTGCCCTGGTGCCCTCACCCCCTCCCCAGCATCAGCACGGGGAAATGCATGCAGAGAACTTACTGTGAGAAGGAGGAATCCATGCTGAAGTCCTCGGCGTGAGGCCTACAGAGTGAGAGCATCACAGGAGGTGAGGGAAACATCCAGGTGCTGGGCAGAAAGTGGTGGGACAGCCAGAGCCATGCCATGGGGATCACCAACACCAGAGGGACACATGACCACCCAAGGGCTTGGCCAGGTGCTGAGCTGTGCTGGGGATATCTCCCTGTGGAGGTCCCCAAGGGGGGATGTTGGGGACCTGGTGATGCTCTGGTGGCTTTGCCAGTGTAAGGCCCCTCTAAGGACTGCAATCCATGGATAAAATATTTTTTTATGCTTTTTTGGTTTTTTTTAATGAGCTTCATAAAGTGCATCACTACTCTGTCTCAAATCAGTGTCACGCTTCCTGCAGAGGAATTAGATGCTGGAAGATACTGGTTTTTTTCAGAAGCCTAACATTGTTCTCCCATGTACATCTTCACAGGGTGGATTTTACAGACCCTGGTGATGACCAGAGAAAGAAAACAAAACAAAACAAAAATGATAGAAGAACAGAAAGGAACAATGAGTGTAACATGAGAGGGGGAGAAAGAAGAACATAAAGATGTACGAGAGCAGGTGGGAGGCAAAGGGACTGTGTTCATGTACTGTACATCCCCCAGACAGACAGACAGACAGCACAGTGCTGGGAAACAAAGCAATTGTAGCAGCAAGGGAAAATATTTCCTTTTCAAAAATGACTCTCTTCAAGACATGTCCATCCCCAGGGATGACCACAGATCCCCATCACTGCAGGTGTTAGCTGAGACTAAACCAGAGCCATAACCTTTCCCTGCCTTCCAGTGTCCAGCAGTGCCCTTTTCCCTCTCCTTATTTAACACAGTCTTGGCAATCAAGAAATATAACCAAAGCAAAGAGGGCAGTTGCAGCTCATAAAGGTGTTTTTTTTCTTCTCCTTTATGCTTTATGAGAGCACTGCACTCCAGCATAGTTCAAACTAAATAAAAGCAATAAATTCACATTTCAATTAAAATGCAAGTCCAGAGGAAAGCTAGCTCATCCCTCAGCTACAAGGAACACAGAGCAGCCTCCCTGCAACGTGATTTAGTTTGCCACTACTCTTCTTCTATTATCTGTGTGAAGACTGCAGTGAGGAGCTCATCACCCCTGAGCAGAAAAGCCTCTGGAGACCACAGGCTGTGCCAAACAGAGCCACCAACCCAGGTGACACTGACAGCAATGTCCCTCCACATCAGACCCAGGAGATCCGTGGGAGTTTGAGAGAGATGCTCAGTTTGAGAGAGATGCTCAACTTGAGAGAGATGCTCAACCTAGGAGAGATGCTGAGGGCCTCGAGGTGGGGAGCTGGGGAGCCAGTGTGGGTGTTGTGGAGCTGCTCTGTCTAGACAAGATGCTCCCATGCAGCCCCACATCCCACACATAATAAGCCTAGTTGTGAGCCCTCCATGATGAGCTGCTGGAACTGCTCGTGGGGAGAGCAGGAGACTCCCATCTCTGCTCTGCAGCCCTGGCCAAGCTTCTGCCACCACTTCTGGACCCTAAGGAGCTCAAGAGGATCCCTGCAGGCAGCCCAGCTCCCCTAGCCTGGGTTTGTGTCCCTGGAGCTGCACATGCAGCTTTGTCCACAAATAAACCACTTGTGAAGAGCAAGCTGTTGACCTGCCATCTTCCTCTTTTGCCCTGCAAGGCAGAGGCAAGAGTGGCCCTGGGAAGAAGCTTCAGCAGCTCAGCCTCCCTCCTGCCAAACTGGATTATCCCACATCAGCAATCCCTGTTTAAGACACTCCACTCCTGTTTTGGTTTGCAGAGGAGCATTTTGTGCCTCACAGAGATGTTTATGGGAAGGAAACAGCAAATAATTTGGTTTTCTCCTAATGCACTGCCAGCTGGAAATCGGGAAGCCTGTATGAACAGGGGCTTATTTCACCTGCAGCTCCCCAAGGCAGGAGACTGCTCCTGAAAACCAAACAGCAAGGGTGCATGTAATCACACAGCTTGACTGGGGTCCTGCAGGCCCACAGGGTCATTGGGATGAGCTGGCACAAGTCCCAGGACACCTTCCCCAGACAGGCAATGAACATCTCACTTACCAAAAGACACGGTGAACAAAAGGGACTCCAAAGTGAAGGACAGACAATAAACCTCCCCAACAATGGCTTTGGCAACTCTGTGCCATGGTTCAAGCACGTGTGATAAAAGAGGAACAAAAAGATGCTCTTGGTTTCCACAGGAATTAACTGATTTATGTTGATTACAGACCCTGAGACATCACACTGAAACCTCTCTTTCTTCCCACCAGGCACCCAAATGCTCATAAACAGTCTAATTGCTAAGAAAAAATAGAAAAAAATGTTACTAAAACTAAAAATCACTCAAATTCTCCTCTGAAAACCAGTGCTTTTCCAGATCCCCAAAACTTTCTGTGTGAGCCCAACACAAGTGGACCTGCCAACCCAGCACCCAAGGCTCTGCAAACATATCATCCCTTCACTGCTCCTTAACAGCTCCATCTCACTCTTTGGAGACTTGTTTGCAGAGTCACTTACCTGACCATTAATCCAGGTTAACTGCTGGAAGTGATTAGCAGAAAAGCATGAACCCTTTCATGCAGATTGTCACTTGAAAGGGAAGAGGAGATTTACAACATCCAGAATTAAGGCCATTTAACACAGTCAGAAAATTTCCACAGGCTTTTAATGGGGTTGAGATAATCTACTTTAAAACCACTTTTTTATTTCATCCAGATCTGCCTCCCTGAGTATCCCTGTGCAGACAAACCTCAGCTCATCTCATTCCTACCACGGAAGATAACTATGACACAGAGGGCGAGTTCAAGCTTCGCCCCCCTCTAGAGACCAGAGTCTGGGAGAGAAATGCCATATGGCCAGGGAAAGCTGTGCCCCCACATCCTAGCCCTGCAAACCATTAAACCATGATGCCAAACTCCAGGTTGGCACAAGCAGCATCTCCCAGAGAGCAGGGAAGAATGAAAGAAAGGAGAGGAGCAGAGGGGGAAGAAACTTCACTGCTACTGAGACAGGTCTGTCATTGCCTTTCAAGCTGCACCCCTTACAAAGTGGAAAGGTTTTATTAGAAGGTGAAGAGACAATGGCATATTTATTATTAGAACAAAAGCCACTAAAAAAAGCTTGCTTATGTACTAGAGAGAGCAATCACCTGCCCACCCACACTGTGCAGCAGCTCCTCAGCTCAGCAGCTGCCTTTTCACCCTGTCCTGCCTCACAGAATCCCAGGATGGTGGAGGTTGAAAGAGACCTCTGAGGATCATCTAGTCCAACCCTCCTGCTCCAGCAGGGTCACCCAGAGCAAGTTGTCCAGGATCACCTCCAGGTGGGTTTGGAATCTCTCCAGAGAAGGCAACTCCACAACCTCTCTGGGCAGCCTGGGCCAGGGCTCTGGCACCCTCACAGCAAAGAGGTTCTTCCTCATGTTCAGATGGAACCTCCTGGGTTCCAGTTTGTGCCCATTCTCTCTGATTTGTGCCCTTCTTTCCAAGGCGAGAACCTCCCTTGCCCTGCTGGCTACGACCTTCTTAATGCAGAAGACCTTTGGCCTTTTTGGCCTTCTTGGCACATTGCTGGCTCATAGTGAACTTCTCCTCAGCTCTGGCTCCAGCACAACCAAGAAAAGGCAGTTCTCCTCCTTGGAGATGGGCAGGGATGCAGGCAGCAAACCCCTTAGCCCACTCACTCCAGAATTCAGGCTGCAGACCCAGCCTCCTTAGCTCCAGGGAGTGGAATGCAACCAGCCCTGAGCTCCAGCTCTCCCCTGCCAGCTCTACCAGGACACTACAGGATCTGGGTGGCATTTAGCTCATCTGCCTCATGCAGATAATTGAGGCTAAATACCGTTGCTGTGCTGCAAGGACTCAAAGATGCTCAGATGGAGGAAAGCACAGCAGCAGCTCAACTGAGCTCACACATAACTCTCCTCCCTCCCAGCAAACTCCCTGCCAGCTCCACACCTTCACTGCCATCTCCTGATTTTTCTGGGAGGTATTAAAAATTCACTTCAGGTCCTGAAGTTCTTACTACTTGCAGGTAAAAAAAAATAATCCTGGCTTCACAAAAAGCCCTTGAGAGTTTCAAAGACACAAGTAATGACCTGCCAACACCACATTCAGCTTCAGGCTGCTCAATAACCACTTGCAAGGCTCTGAGGTGTTTCCAGACTGGGGACTAAAGAACACTAAATTTGATGGCTGTCTCCTCTAGCACTGAGACTCTGCCTCACTCCACTCCAGCTCCAAGACAGAGGAAAGAGCTGTCAAACCTAGTCCTCTTTAGCCCTTGGTCTCAAGATGCAGCCAAGACAGGGGCAAGGTAGGGTAGGAGGCATTAAGATGAACCAAAAGCAGTAACTGCTTGGAAAGGCTTCCTGAAGCATTTTTCATCCTCTAAGAGATGAGACCGTGGTTCCTAGCATACTGACAGTGAGAAACTCATCCCCCAAAATAGACTGATGTGAGAAGGACAGATGGGAAGAGATGAAAAAAGAAAGTAAAGAGGGGGAGAAGGAACAAGCAAAAGAAAGGAGAAGGGGAGAGGAAGATGCACACATCCTGCTCGCAAACACAGGTGTGCTCAGCATCAGGGAAGAGCAATCTACCTTCCCAGCTGTGGGATGGAGCAGAGATGGCCCCAGGGAAGGGAATTCAGGCCACAGGACTCCTGGTCTGGGGGAAGCTCAGCAAGCTGTGCTGATGAGCACCCAGAAAAGGCACTGACTGCTCCAGACAGACACTGAGAGCTGCCTGATGGCTGGAGAAGAGCCACATGAACAAACCCTCCTGTCACCAGCAGCAAAGTATGCTGTGCAGGCAGCGTGAGCACAGTTGCCTCCTCCCTATCAGGCAGCACCTCAAGGAGCCTTTCTTTATGAGGTAGTTTTCCTTGACATTCCTCTGCAAAACCTACATCATAGAATCATTTTGGTTAGAGGAGACCTTTAAGATCGAGTCTAACAGTGAACACAGCACTGCCACATCCTCACTAAACCATTTCTCTTAACACTACATCTACCTATCTTTTAAATCCCTCCAGGGATGGTCACTCCACCACTGCTCTGGGCAGCTTGTTCCAGGGCTTGACAGCTCTCTCAGGGAAGACATTTCTCCTAATGTCAACCCAAAACCTCCCCAGCACAACTTGAGGCTGTTTTCTCGTGTCCTATCTCTTGTTCTATGGAACAAGAGACCAAGCCCCATTTCATTCCAACCTCCTTTCAGGGAGTTGTACGGAGTGAGAAGGTCTCCCCTGAGCCTCCTTTTCTCCAGACTAAACAACCCCTGTTCCCTCAGCTGCTCCTCACAACACTTGTGCTCTAGACCCTTCACCAGCTTCATTGCTCTTCTTTGGATACACCCCAGCACCTCAATACCCTTCTTGGAGCCTGGGACCCAGAACTAAACCCAGTATTTAAGGTGTGGCCTCACCATTGCCCGGTACAGGGAAACAATCACTGCCCTAGTCCTGCTGGCCACATTATTGCTGATACATCACAACTAAAATACATGAAGTTTAGAAACAAACAAGAGGCAGTGCCAAATGCAGCATTGCCCACTGCAGCCAGACAAGCCATTCCCAGCCCAATGCTCAGTAGCTCCTGGCTATGTCTGCAATTACTTTCCAGAGAGTTTTGGCTCTCCTAGAGTGACAGACACTGCCAAGCCTGGGCACTGGGCACTGCCCACTAGGCCAACAGGCCCTGCAGATCCTGAGGCTGCTCTACCACACACGTCCCCTGCCTTTTCTAATGAGCTAAACGAGTCCCTGTGGTCCTGTCAGGCAGCTGAGCTTTGTAGAGGAAGGACTGTGCATGAGCTTGGAGGTGGGCTGGGAGACCCTGCTCCTCCACAGTCCCACACAACCCCAACAGCCAGGCTGGCAGCTTGTGCCTGCTCAGCGGGATGGCAGTGGCTGGCATCCAGCTCCCACCACAAGCAGGAAAGCCTCCACTGGAAAGAAGACGAATGTGCTAATCTCCATGTCCTGATAGGACCCGACTGGGAATCTGAGGGACCTAAAATAAAGCAAAAGCCCAAGTTCCAAGTGCAGGCATCCTTAGTTTAGGTGCCTCATCTGCATGTCAGCACCTATGTAGGGCACCGAGATTTTCAGCGGTGCTGGCATCTCACCAAGCAGCCGTAGGAGGAACACTCAGCACTTCCCAAACCCAGTCTGCTAACCTTATGCCTGGCTGCAGTGTTACCACCTCGGAGGTTAGCATCACCCCGTGCCCAGAGGGCAAACACTTTCTGCCAGAGAGTGCCTGGAGACAGGGATTTGAGGAATGGTTCCACAAAGATGGGAGCAGCCACCAAGACACGCACAAAACCCACAGGGTGGAGCTCAGAGCTGAGTCTTGTCTGGGATACGGTGGTGTGGGTCTTGTTCCTGCACAAAAGAGTGAGTACAAAACAGGGAGGATTAGCAGAGATCAGGGACCATTCCAGCACAGGTCCAGGATAAGCACAAGGAACAGCCAGGCTCAAGCCTCCACACTGCAGCCAGGGATAGAAATGCTCGTTGTGCTTATGAACAGCTCTGTTTGGTGTGAAGGATGCCAGCTGTCAGCTCACGGTGCTGGCACAGGGATCTGGGATGGTTTCCTCATCATCAGGATGAAGCAGTGCATTTACATATTGCCCTTATCACAGAGTGCAGCAACTGAGCACCCTGCTTGTTTCCTGCAGGTCCTATGCTGAAAACACACTCAGCATCTCACAGCAATGTCCAGCTCAGACAGGAGAAGTGCAGGAGCGAGGTCTAGCACAGACACAGAGATCCTCCCAAAACTAAGCCATCCTTATACCTCTGGCCTCAGCATTTCTCAAATTCCCAATATAAACCCTCAGCAGGCATCCAGGAGAGTAGTGGCAGAAGAGTCAAGGCTGGACCACGTGTGTTGGCGGGGGCAGGGGAAGGCAAACCCCACTCAGGAGAAGTCCCAGCCACAGCATTTCCACGTCACTGAAAGCTGAAGTGGCAAACCAGCAGATGCTGTTCCCTGCAGATAGAGATAGTCTCCAAAAGCTCTTTTTTGGAAAAAGTTTTTGTTAAAGAAATTTTTATTTAAAGAAAATTAGCTGTTGACTTATTGCTCCCCCAGGGAGGAGATTCAGGAAATAAATTGCACCCAGGCACTTGATGCTGTGACCTATGATGGAGAGCATCACCAGGAAACCTGGCTGCAAGGACAGAGTGCTTGTAGTAGTTTCAATGACCAGACTGGATCATTCCACTGATCTGCTTGTGTGCAAGTGTCAGAAGATGATATCTAGTGAGACCTGTTTGTCAACACCCAGCTGCCCCTTGGGGGAACATGGACTGGGCAGAAATTACATTTTCAGACACATTTGGATACCTTCCTCACTCCCCAAAGTGCTTCACCTCCAAGAAATGTTGCACTAAACTCAGCGTAGCTGAGCGCTGCTATATCTCACTGAGTAGACTCCAGCCACCTTGTTGACTGTGACATGGCTGAAGCGAAGGTCCATTTATTGCTGCCAAAAATATCTCAAACTGAGAGCTAAGGGAGGGCCTCAGAAAGTGAGACTGTGCAGCTGGAAGGAGAGAAAGGAAGGATCTAAATACTGCCCTCAGCAGTATTACCTGATGGGTAAGGTGTAGTCATCCTCCTCTCAGGTGCATACAGAGAAGGACAAAAGGGAACAGGTACAAGATTCAGCAAGGGAAAAATTATACATCCTTAGAGTGATCAAGCCCTGAATGAGGCACCCAGAAAAGCTGAGACATCTCCAGCCTGTGAGATGTTCAAAATTTGGCAGGACTCGTCCTGAGACAGCTGAGCCAACTTTGAAGTTAGTCCAGCTTTGAGAAGGGGTTGGACCAGAGCCTTCCAGTGCTCCTCTCCAATCTCAACTCTTCTGCAATGCTAATTCTCTTCCCCCAACAACATCAGTTCAGACTTTGACTATCAGCAGCTCGGTAAACACGACTCAAAGGCAAGGTGGAAACACAGGGCAGGGAGGGGACACAAAACAGTGCCAGCCTCCAGCCCTCCCAAGGCTTTGGGCAGAGCTCCAAAACCACATAACTTAAGACTTGCAATCCCTGAAGAGTATCAATGTGCCCCAAGATGGATAGTGCTCAGTTACCTCCATGTCCAGCAGAGCTGCATAAACAGGACATGATTATCTTGTAAAAATATTTGGTTGTGTTCTTAAATCCACATTCCTGGTTTAACAGCAAGATCACCGGCCCACGAAACGGGATCCAAACACAGATATTTACATCTTCTCAAACCTGCCAGCAGCTTCCTCCCAACCACAGAGTCTCTGGATGGAGAGCACAGCACAGCACAGCACTTGGCTTTTCTGTGGCTTTGTTCTCTATCACAGCCTTCTCTTTCAAATTCCCTCTAAACACAAGCTGCACAGGACAAATCTGCCTCAGGAAAAGCCCAGCTCATAGGGGAAAGATTTAACCTTTCATGACTTGCTCCAGCTGTGTGATAGCTGTGTTCCAGAAGAGTCTCAGTACCCAGGCAGCAGGTCTGGCAGCAGAGCTTTACCTCCCTGGAGCCTGTCCCAGTCCTTATCAGGGAAGATCCTGATGCACAGAAGTAGCTCCAAGTATCTTCAGCAGGAGTTACTTCCACATGGGCAGCTTGGACTGGTCCCAGCCTGCCTGCAGCTCCCCATTTACAGGAAAGTATCCCCATCCTGGATGCCCAGGGCCAGCCCCAAGCTCCCCTTTTGGATTCCAGGTATGAAATAACACAACTGTGGAGTGGTTTCTCTTCAGAGTAATTCAAATCCTTTCCTCCTATTTTGACTGAGGACCACTAAAAGCTTTGAGATGCTGCAATGACTAAGAGACAGAGTAAAGAGGTAAATAAAGTAGGTGAGAATAAACTTCACTGACTTTGGTTGCATAGAGAATTCATTTGCACCCCTGAGAACATCTTGTAACCCAGCATCTTCTTCCATCACCTCAGAATTCCACTCCTGACTCCCAGGGACAATTGTCACTGCTAACTTGATAACGCTGCTGTGTCTGGCTTTGGAGGAGACAAAGCCTCTCAAACATGCTATTCATCACTTCCAAAGCAATCTTCCTGCCTTTGTTGCTTGCACACGCAGCAAAAGAGAAGCACACAAATCTCAATCTTTATAGACAACCCAACTGTTTGGGAAGGAATACACAGAGAATAAGGAAAGCCTTGTCTATTGGGAATTCAGACACTGCAAGGGACAGCTCACAGGGTTCTGCTCACTGAGAAGTCTTAAAGTGTTGCCATCAACTTCTCTACCTCTCAGCAACATCAGTTCCTTAAGGCTGCAGCAAAAGGCTTGCAATTCCAGTGGAACCCAGGGAATCAGGTTTGTTATAAAGCCCTGAGGCACCCTGGTGTGCTTTGCACACTTGGCTTTCTGGCAAGGCTCCACTAAAACAACATAGCTATGTGATCTGGGGAATTGTTGCCCTCCTAGATCCAATGATATCTTGCAGTGTTGCTTCTTTGTGCCATGCTCCTCCCTAAAGACAAGGAGGGTCAGCCCTGGGATGGAGGTTTGGTTCCCTGACCCTGGGCAGGGAATCTGAATGTGAACATCCTGGTAATGTCATTAGGAATATATCAACACTACCCGAAAGGGCACAGGGAAGGAAGCAAGCTCACTCCAACAGCTTCACCAACAGTAGTGCTCAGCACATACCCTCAGAGATATGGGTACACCCAGAAGAGGTCAATCTTTGGCATCTCTTTGAAGCAATGAAAGCAGGACATGAAAACAGAGTGAGAGCAGTCCAACTGATGCTGGGAGCAGATACAGATTGCTTGTCAAAACACAGGGAGACTACACAAGCTTCAGGGACTTAGTTCCAGTGCACCCACATGATGCCCATTTGCAGCTCTCCACACGTGTAAGCCTCACAAAGTCAAAAGGCACCGACCCACAAGATCCAAGTGTCTGCTCACCAGAGAACCAGCACTGGTGCCATCTGGAGAGCTGACATACCACCCATCAGACTGAGACATATACTCTCAGCTCTGCAAGTACACAGGACTCTGCCTCCCAGACCTGGAGACTGAAGCGTGTGCCTGGCACAGCTCAGCACTGAGGGAACAGCCACATCAATGTCCCTGCCTTGCTCCCACAACACACACCTCCCTCCTCAGCTTCCCCAGGGGGGATCACATCTGTTAATCCTGGCTTGTTGCCATCTTCCCCTTAGCCCACCGGTGAGATACACCAAGATCCTGAAGCTGAGGTGGTTAATTCTTTCCAGTCTAAAGCCTAAAACAAGTAAAATTCAGTGAGCAGAAGCTTTCCTATAGTGCTAATTTGCACTGGAAACCAGAGCTGTAAACGGCACCAAATTACATCCTAGAAGATATACAGTACACAACCACAGGGGAGGCAATTTTTGCTGAGAAGAAAGACAGCATGAATGGGCTGAAAGGCTGAATAGATGGGGGAAAAATTAAACAGAAAATGAAATGAACAGAACAAGAACTGAACTACTGACATATGCATCCTCATCCTAACTGTGGTACCTGGCTGCTTCTCAAGCAGTGTACTTCAAAAGCAATGTAAAACATTTTCATTCTCCTGACAACCAACCCATTTCTCTCTCTACACATCAGCTCTGTGCTTGCAGAAGGAGGCTGCAGCATTCTGTACAGTAGCCAGGAGCTTTTTTTTTTTCTTTTTCAGTTGTAAATACATTATTCTTCAGATAGGGGATTGAGCATCTTTTCTTCCATGCAAACATGATGCTTATGTTCAGTGCATGCTGTGGTGTTAGCAGTGTAAACAAGCCTCAGCCTTGTACTGCACAGATAAGGTGCAGTGCAAGTGAACAGTGTTGGGTGGCAGCCCCACAGTCTCAGGGCTGCCACTCAGACATGCTTTGGTCATGTATAAAAACCAAGAAGCACTTATAAAAAATGTAAAGAACTGGCTTTCTTCTGCTCCAGCTACCTATTTCATAACACAACTTTGGAGCTGGTGTGGCTCTTTAACATCACTGTCAGAAGGATTTGATCCACCAACCCTCCAGCCCATGGTGACACTAATTCTTTCCCTCTCATTTAAAAGATAAAAGGTGCTGCCTCCCCTCCTCCCTCCACACAGCCCCACGCATCACTGCAGTCCTGCAATACCTTTGTCCGACATCACTCCCCAAGGATCCGATCCTCCGAGTCGGTAAAAGGGGGCTCACCCCATGGACATCTTCCGTCGTCACTGGTGGGACAGTTTTTACATGGGAATTGCTCTCCGAAGGGGAATTCTTCAGCTTGGCTCTTGCCATCCTGTGTGCTTTGGCTGCCTCTCCAACCTCCTCCTCTTTCCCCCCTGAACTCTCTCATACATAGCAATCCTCACCGCATTCAGTTTAGAGCTGTCGGCACGTACCATCTCCTTCATTCTTCTCTCTCCCCACTCACAGCTGCTCAGTGGAACAATCCTGCCCTGTACATTTATTTTGGTAGTGAGGGGAGTCCAGGCAAACTCCCTGGCCTCGCTGCTGCAACAAATTTGGCGCAAGGCAAACGAGAAAGTAGCCACAATGCAGAAATCTCTGAAATGGCTTTGTTTAGTAAATAATGTAATTGCCTTGGCTGCCTCCTTTAAAAAAATGATTGCATTGCTCTTATCATCACAACCAGGGCAGGGCCTGAGGGATTATTTTTTCCCCATCCCTGTTTTTCAGTAGCAACGTGAGGGGGAGGAAGTTATTTTATCTTATTCTTTTTTGTAAAGAGCAGTGTGTGGACTGCTTGCCAGGGAACAGACTCAGCACACTTGGCTCACAGACACAACGCAGCAGAGCAAGGTCCCCTCCGAAATGCACCCGCTGTGAACTGAGTAGAAAGGAACTCACTGCTGCTTCCCTCCCAGCTGCCGTCTGTCATGAAGCTCAAGCACTGCTCACCCAGCCAGGCTAAAAAAGCACCTGCAGAGGTGCACACATCCTGTCCCAGGACAACCCAGCTTTCCCTCTGCAGGTGAGAACAAAAGCTGCTTCTCCTTGAACGTACTTGGCATCAATTTCTGAAGATGTCAAATAGAAAAGGGACTTCTCTGTGCTCAGGGATATTCCAATCTGGAGCTAAACCCTGTGCACGGGTGGGACTGGGCAGGGAAAGTTGTGCTTCCCACCCTATTCTGGGGATACTACCAGTCCATAGCTGCTCCTGGTCGTGCTTGATGACATCCCTCAACACTGAGCATTTTCAGGAGGACCACAACGGTGCTGCAGCACTGGTCCAGAGTTATAAGCCTGGGGCACTGGGTTCAGCACCACTAACAGCGGCGGCAAGGCACCGCCTCACTGCATCCCAACATCACCCCACGATATCCCAGCATCACTCTACAGCACGCCATCACCACCCCATGACATGCTAATATTGTCCCACAGCACGTCAACATCATCCCACAGCATGCCAACAACACCTCATGGCATGCCATCATCATGCTGTGACATGCCAACACCAACCCGCCGCATACCAACATCACCCTCTGATATGCAAACACCACCCTGTGACATGCCAAGACCATCCCATGACATAGAATGTCAACATCACCCCATGACATGCCCATACTACCCCAAAGCACACCAGTGCTGCCTCACAGTGTGTCACTGCTGCCCCACCACACACCCCTATTGCTGCCCCCAGGCACAATTTAGATAAAGAGGAAATCCACCAGTGAGACATCACAACAGGAAAAGCCAATGCAAATAATCAAACTCCACCACAGGATTTCTTTAAAATGAATATGATGTACAAAGAGTCAGCACAGTGGTAGCTGGAAGGGTCTTCCCAGGGTCTGAGAACAGACAGTTGTGTAAGGGCTGTCTCTGATCTAAGGGCAGAAGCTACCCTGAAACAGGAACTCTGGCATCCAAAGTACTTCACTTTCAGAATAATGGGCTGACATTTTCCTCTGGCACCAGCTGTGTGCCCTGAGCACACTGCACTCTGCCACAGCCCTCCAAGGCAATCAGGGCACCCAGCACTGCCACTCTGCACCAAACTCTAGAAGGAAAGGCCAGTCCTTTGCTTCTTCCTTCTCAGTGAACTGCTAGGCCTGAGCTCTGCTTCTGTTCTGTCCCCAAAGAGCAGTACTTTGGCTTACCCTGTGACACAGAGGCAGTCCCTGTCTGCCCTGGGAAGAGAAACTAAGTCCTCATTTCCTGTTAACCAGTCCCTTGTTTCCCTACTCACAGCATTATTTCTTAATGGGATTTCACTGTAACACATGCTTTATTTCAGCATTTTGAAATGTAAAATGGATAAAAACCCACAGCCCATTTACTGATGTGCCAGCTTTCAGCATACATTTAATTTCTCCTTTTCCCTCAAAATGATTCATTAGCTCAATGCAATCGGTTTCTAACAGAACCATTCTTTTCTGCTTCATGATTTGCTTCAGCCTCATCCTCAACTTATTGCTCCCTATCTGTTTCCTTCAGGGTGTTGTTCTCAAGCCCCAGCAAAATTACTGCTGTCAGTCCTCTGGAGCTGACAGTGCCCACCTCAGGGCCTGAGGAACCCTCCTGGACAACTGGAATCTCTGGGCCTGGGGCAATCAGAGCTCTCTTTGAGGGAGTTATTTACAAAGTCTACATTGTATTGTACCCCTAATTCCAGAAGAACATTAATTTCAGGATTGAGGCTTGATGTGAAAAGTGGCTTATGCTTAAACTATAATCCCAGCCCTAATGTCATCAAGCAGCAGCACTGAACAGAAGAGCTATTAGGGAAAGATCTGGGGTATTTTAACAGAAAATGGTAACTCTCCTATCATACTTCTGCTGTATAAAAGGTGACAAAAACCACATCAAAGAACCCTTTGAGAAACTCAGTTCCTGCCTGCAGGAGCCTCTACATGAAGACTCCTTTTCTCAAACACAAACCAAGGCACAAAAATAAGCAGAGAGGGGAGTGATCTGAGGCAGGATCAGAAGAAACTGCAAACAGAGCTGCTGATTTGAACAGCCATTTCCTGTCCAAGGGAGAAAAGAGGTCGGCTGATGCTGAGGAGAACCTCTCTGAGGCTGGATAACCCCACAGGGCTATTTAGGCTGCTCAGATGTGTGTCAGGCTGCTGAAACAGTTCCTTTGCTGTAGCTCTGTCAGAAAAATACTCCTCTCTCAGGCAAAGAAATATGTTCCACGCTTCACCTACAGCCCCAGCAGTGTCTCTCCTCCCAAACCAGCTCCCAGTCAGTCACCAGGTGCTGTCATGTCAGTAAGAGCAGCTGAAGTAGAAGGAGTGAAGCAGGAACTCAGAGGAAAGGCAACCCAGAGCTGTCTAGGTCACTAAGCCACCAGCTGTGCAGGAAAAGCTCCCTGGTCCTCTTGGCTGGGAGACAGGGCACTGGTGAGAAGAAAAGGAAACATAGAATAATGGAATAGTTTGGGTTGGAAGAGACCTTTAAAGGTCATTTATTCCAACCCCCCTGCACTGAACAGGCACATCTTCAACTAGATTAGGTTGTTCAAAGTCCCAAACCACCTGACCTGCAATACTTCCAAGGATGGGACATCTACCACCTCTCTGGGCAATCTGTGCCAGTGTCTCACCACCCTCAGTGTAAAAATGCCCAAATCTCTCCTTTTTTTAGTTTAAAATCATCACCCCTTGTCCTGTTGCAGCATTAAAAGACATTTAAGATTAAGTGCAGGTTCCCTGTGCTGGTGATGCCTATTCATGGCTGCTATGTGCTTATCCTGAACTCAAACAATGCAACAGGCAAAATGCATCACAGAGTGCATCCAGAATGCTCCTTCCACTGGAAAACTGCACGTTCCTAGAAAGAATCACATCTGTAAAGGTAACCCAAAGTACATCTTGGTGAGTCTGCTCTGCAGGGACACATTGTCTGTGTTTCCACCCACAGTATACAAGGGTAAGCTACACATCAAACACCTTGTTTGTACAGTGTGTTCTTCAAGGGAACCCAGGAGTGAAAAACCAACAAAACACAACCTTGTAACATCAAACTCTGACTAAGAATTCCTCTGGCCCAGAAATATTTGCCCAGCTATCTGAATGCCAAACATCTGACTGTAAGCTGGGAAATCAATGTTTAATTTTAGTTTGAGAGCCCATTACAAGATGCTGATTTCTCATTTCAGTGCCTGCATTATGCAGAGACCACTGCTGTGCTGGGGGCTGGAGAGCTGGCTGGGAACTGCTGAGTGGCAGTTGCAGTGGCAATAGAATATCTGAAAATAAGATTTAGAAAGAAGCAAATTTGTCATTAGTCTTAATTGAATCCCCAGCAATTGCATTGCTAAACATCCTCCTTTGATCTAGGTACCTTTCACTCCCAACTGCCAAAACTCCTTTCACAAACCTATCCAACTTATTAATAAAGCATGACCTGGCCCATTATAACCAGTTGATGACACAGGAAGTCATTGGGTTTATTTCATTTTCTTCTGGTAAACAAACATGTTAGTCTGAGACACAACCCAAAAGTGTCAGTGTGCAAAGCCTTCTGCAAGAGCTGCAACTTTAATGTATTTTAGAATCCTGAAAAGTCACCGTGGAAAGCACTGACTATGCAAAAATACTTCCAAAGCCACAAAAGGTAACTTGTATAGGAGCATGGAAAACATCTGCACTCATGACCACATCAGCATCTCATGGGAGACTTTATCAGCCATGGTAGAGCTGCTGCTCTTCAGGAGGGGCTGCGTTCATGTAAATTCAGCAATAATTTGAGGATCCTGAGATGAAAAGTCATTAAGGTTTATTATTACCTCAAAAGTCATTAAGGTTTATTACTACCTCTCTGAAGAACCCCCTGGTTCTAGGGACCCACTGGTGAGCCACTCTAGGTTTCCACTGGGACTATCACTTGGCCCCCTCTAGCTGCTCCTCACCAGGTAGGTTTGGATCTGTGCTGCCTTTGCAGGGCAGCCCTGACCCACAGTTATTTAATATCTCCGAAGCAAAGCAAGGTTGGATGTGATTTTATCACCACCACAAACACTTCCTATGTTTCAAAACTCCAAGAAATACAACAGCATGACATTAATGGTGTAATACATTTCAGAGCGCTGCTAATTCTTTGACTAACATTACAAACCCCTCTGGCCCAGCCGTTTGCTGAAGTGCTTTTCAAGAAGTGCACACACGCTGGTTTTGCCCTTTCGGTCACTGGGGAATGCCCTACATTGTCACCCTGCATTCTGCAAAATTGCTTTTCAAAAGCTGCCAATGCTTTGAGGTTGCCAAGGCTCAGACCACGCCCACCGCGAGGCTCCTGCAGCCAGGCTAGCACCGAGCCGCACAAAGCAGCGCTCTATAAGCACCCTCTACAATAGATCTGGCTGGAAAGGGCAGTGGTTTTGAGGAAATAAAAAGACTTATTTTTCTTCCTGTTTACTAATTGTTCTTTTTCCCAATGAGAAGTTAAAATCACAGAAGACAGAACTTCTGCTTCCTCACTAGAATGTTTTTTTCCTCTGACACTTATTTCAGCTTCAAATAAAACATTGGATGGTGAGTCCTACCTGCTGTTCATAGAGACATGCATCAAGCTGACCTGGGGCTTCCCAGGGGCTGCTCCCCATGAGACATGCATCCTTCAAGCAGCAGAAGTGTGGTGCTGCCTGAGTACTGCTCCACACCAAGATGGTGTCAGGCTGGCCCACAGCAGCACTTTGCAATTCAAAGTACTTGCAAATGTTGTCTTCATTTAAGCTCCTGTAGCCTCCATATCTGATGGGTCACAGCTCCTGCCTTCCCCTCTCCTGTGAGCAGGTGCCCTCAGCAGCAGATTGCCAAAGATAATGGAAGGATTTCCCAAGACTTCAGTTTTCTTTGAGGTGAATCCATGTCTTGGCATTTCCACAGACAGAATCAGTAATGGGCTGTAAGTAGCAGGACAGTGACACAAGAAAGCATCTCAGTGACTCTCCTACCTGCATACGTGGTGCACAGAGACATTATTATTATTGACCATATACATCACTGTCACACTAAGAGGTCCCAATCAAAACAAGCCTCTCTTTCCCTGGGCTCAGCAAAGGAAGGCAGCCTTTTTTTGACCTGAAGACTGAAGAGGGCCAGGATGCAAGAGGAGGATGTAAAGCAGGATGGAGAGGGAGGGGAAAAAAAGTCCAACCCTCAATGAATTTGCAGGAGCTTGTAAGAGGTTATAGCTTCTTTGGGCCCTCCAGCTAAGAAAGGAGAAAGTCATTATTTCAGTGGAATTTCTCCATGCACTATGTGGAGTACACCAAAACCTAGAGGACATGCAGGAGATAGGAGAGTCTTCCCAAGGGACATTTTTGCAGCTGGAGATGCAGTGCAGATGGAGCAATACACACTGAGGTTGGGGTAAGAGCAGGTTTCTGCACTGTCTGCTCGCCAGCATCTGGGGCACCAGTAAGTCAAGCCAAATGCCCCGTCTTGCATTTCATTCCACTGGTTTCTCTTCCCTCCACACACTGCCTTGGCAGGGTTAATGCCTTTGCACCACAGGCACTGACGAGTTCCCCAAGAATCTGTCAGATGGATCTACACCACTGTGAGTTCTCCTTTGTATTCAGGACTCTTACCCAACATTTGTCTTTAAAAAGCAACACCATTCATATGAAAAGTTGATTAATTCCACTTGTTATAATTATTCTCACAAATAAAATCCAACTATTCACCTCCTGTGAACAGGGGGGATAATGGTCCTTAGCTTTTGCAGCAAAGCATTTCAGTTCCAGGGGTGAGATGCTCTGTACCAAGTGCTAAGTGTTATTATTAAACTGTCATTAAAAGCATTTCAGGAAAAGTTCACAAACTGCAGGGATTTCTGTCATCACAGCAGCTGGCTGGGATGGCAACTGGCCTGAACAGTCACTGCCAAAACCACAACCATACTGAAGTCCCTGACTCCATTCAGGAGTCTCCACTGATACATGTTTACTGCAGGCAATGCCACCACTGTAGCTGTGTCCACCTTTGAAAGGGTCTCACCTCCAAGGATCTCCCTGCTGCACTGCTCTGGGGGACCGTGTCCCACCATGGTGTGCTTGGAGGGGCTGCTCCATCCCCCCTGTGCTTCTGGAGGGTGCTCAGCACCACACTCAACCGAAGAAACCCAGCAGGAGGGAGCCTGGAGCAGGGGAACACCAATATTCACTGACGCCATCACACAGCTGCAGAAACCTTTGGCCAACTGGTGCTGAACCAGACACTCAGCACTCAAAGGCTCCTGAACGATTTGCATGACACAAGCAGAAATTAAGCGGCTGCAGTTTATTCCCTCACTTCCCCTATTTAGCCTTGGCAGCAACAGAACAGCACCTGGCAGCAGCTCACTGCCTCGGCCAGCATCTCCTCAGCTGGGTCTGGGAGATTTTTCTAATAAACCAGAGCACTGGAGCTTCAGGGAAGAAGGAACATTTTAGAGAATACAGAGCATATTTAGCAGCAGCAAGAGAGCTGGAAACAGAAGGAACCCTTTGAAGAGATGGGCTGGTGGAGAGAGATGGAGAAATTATGTAAAGTAAGAAAATACATACAGAGTTTGCAAGCAGGCTGCGAGCCCAGAGGGGGACAGCGTGTCTGATATTAGAAGAGCTTTTGATTTGACTCTTGCCAAGTTCTCTGCATTAACATTTCAAATGCTAACAATTTCAAAACGTTAGTGTTTAGAAAAGGGGAGAGGATCTCCCCTTACCGACTCAGGCATTCAGAAACTGCCCAGCTGTGCTCTGCGGCTTCCCCTCGCCCTGAGCAGCACCCACACCAGCCCCAGCACCCTCTGTTCTGATTGCCAGGGGCTTGGATGGTCTCCCCAAGGGTGGGTGTAGGGGATTTGCCAACAAGTCCCCTCTTGGCTAGCCTAGAGGAAGGACAGCAGCTCCCCTTCACCAAGTAACTCCCCAACTACTGGGAGAGCTGGTGAGAGCCATTATATAACTGCGACGCAAGAGCCTCGCACACTGAATCCCAGAACTGTCATCGCAGCCTTTGCAAACCCATTTTTACCTCTCTAAGTGTGGCTCATCAGCAACCAACATGAAAGCTGCAAACCCAGTATGTGAAGTTGGGACTGCTTCACAGGGAGGAGAAGAAGTAGAGCAGATCTGAGCAGATGCTGAACAAATATCCCCACAAAGCCACGCTGCCTCCGACCAGTTTCCTTCTTCTGTGGTGCATTTCAGGTGCTTACAAGCAGAGCAATGAGACCTAGAAGCTTTACAGTGACTTGTAATCTCTTCCCACTTCTTAGCAAAGCTGGTGACAGGTTAAAATGGCTGGAGGAAGAGGTAAGGTATGTGTATACCTGTCACAGCTAATGAAGCCAGTGGGGAAATTAAAGCCTTTGGGTAAAATCTAAATATCTATCTGCAAGGGAAGCATGAAAAGTCTCCGAGCAGAGCAAAGTAATCAGGCACAGCCGAGTCACTTTTCCAGATGAGTACATAACAGGGTCACTAGCTGCTTCCCCAGATCTAATGAGACCCATGCCAGGGTCCTCACCCAGGCAAAGCTGGCAGCCAGTGCCAGCAGGGACAGGCAGAGTTTCCAGAGTATGACTCAGCCGCAGCACTGAGCAGAGAGGCAGAGCAACGCAGTGAGCGGGGAGGCAGGCAGTGATGCTCAGAGGAGGTGGCAGGGCAGGACCTAAAGCTAGGAAGGAGGAGGAGAGCTTCTGGGCTCCCCCTGGCGCGGGGCTTAGGGCTGGCAGACCCACTTTCCCAGAGATGCACAGGCTGAGGACTGCCCTCCACTGCCAGCAGCTGCAATTTGTTGCCTCCCATCTGTAAAGATCTTTGCACTGTAGATGTTTATTACCCTAAGCATTTGTGCAGCACTTTTCCCCTGAGAATCTGAAAACACCTTGTAAACATCCCTGGGTCCCACTCCTGATACCTACAGGAGGCACAGGGATGAAGCAGACCCCGTGTCCAAGCTGTCAGCTGGGCAATAAACCCATGTCACTTGACATAATTCCCATGGCAGTTATAGCATCATAGAATCACAGAATGCTTTGGGTTGGAAGGGAAGGCCATCTAGCTCACCCTCCCTCTGCAGTCAGCAGGGACATCTTCAACTAGATCAGGTTACTCAGAGCCCCCAAAAACCTGACCTGGAATGGTTCCAGGGATGGGACATCTACCACGTCTCTTCATTCTCTCGCCTCCCTCCAGCCTTTCCAAGGGATTACAGAATCACAGAATGTTAGGGGTTGGAAGGGACCTCGAAAGATCATCTAGTTCTATCCCCCTGCCAGAGCAGGATCCAATGGAGCCCCGTGGCTCCCCTCTGAGGCCAGGACCTTCCCCTTGTTGCCCTCTTTCTGCCAGCAGCTGAGGCAAGACCCAGAGGAAGAAGGAAGATTCTCTGAGCATCCTCAGCCAGCAGCTAAGGGCAGGACAGGCCACAGCAGCTCACTCTCTCCCAGTTCTTGCAGCAGACTGTCCAACAACACTCTACACTGGGGAACACCCTGCTCCCCTGGCACTCATCCCACCTTTTCCCAGGGGATATGACGGGCATCAAGGGAGGAAAAGGCACCTTGTGCCTCCCCATGCAGCCCTTTGAGTGCTCACTATTCCTATCCCAGCAGCAAAATGCTCTCAGCATGAGCCAGTGATGCTCTGGATGAAGAAACACCACAGCATTCAATGAACTGGGAGCACACTCCCTGCCTCAGAACACCTTGCACAGCTCCCTGGCAGAGCTCACCAGGAAGCAATTTCACAGAGACTTTCCAAATGCCAAAGTGATTTCTACTTTGCAGTTTTAAAGACTCTGAGTCTTTTCTGCATGCCTCTTTTTTTTGCAGCAACGTTGTTCCTAAAGTATTAAAATTCTAATTAAATGAACTATTAAGCTGCAAAGTGGTGTTTCCTTATTAAATGCCTCTAAGAGTTCCTGCTTCATATGGGGAGAATGTTAGCAACTTCAATATTTTTTTTCTTGGATTGTTTTTGTCTTTTATAAAGATGAGTCTTCAAAGGAGAAACTTAGGCTCTGGGCTCCAGCAACTTGGCCAACTGTGTCTTATGGTAATAAAATTTCCTTCCCTCCCCAGGGTCACCAGATCATGCCAGGTACCATTTGCTATACATTTACCATTTCCATCACTATTCACTTTGTAATCCATTACATAAGGCAGAGAAAATGCCAAGTTCCTTTAAAGAGAAATTCACAATGCACTGCAGAAATGAGGCATGAACTCCATGGAGTCTGTGACAGCCTCATCACGGTGTGTGGGAAGGACTAGAACAAGGGGTTGTACCAGACCACTGATCTTCAAATATGTTTCTTATTTTAACTTCAGTGAAAGAAAATTTGCTTACCAATCCACAGCATGGAGTAGGTGACAGCTCTGCCATGAGACAGGGGTCCCTGTCAGCTAGGTGATGGACAATGCCCAAGTCAAAGCTCATGTTGCAGCCAGGCGTCGTCAGGGATCTGACAAGCAGGGTCTCTCTGTTTACACATTCAGCCAAAAGCAGGACTCAGCATCCAGATATTAACAGGAAAAGGTGATGGAGAACTGGCCCAAGCTGCCCAGAGAGGTTGTGGAGTCTCCTTCTCTGGAGAGATTCTAAACCCACCTGGACATGATCATGGGCAACCTGCTGTAGGTGATCATGCTTTAGCAGGGATTTGGACTAGATGATCTGCAAAGGTCCCTTCTGACCCTCACCATGCTGGGATTGTGGGATTCTGTGAAAAGAAAGATTTCTTATGTCACGCTTGGGCCATCCAAACCACCACCAACAGGCACCGTGTCCCTAAAAGCCTTAAACACAGCGTGAATGTGATGGCAAAGGTCCTTTACAATTTGAGTATCTACTCACTTCAAGTACTCTGAAATAAATGTGCAAGATGTGCAGATAACTGTGTTAAACACCCTGATCCTTAAGTAAGAGGCTTCAGGGGCCTCTTCCACACACAAAGAAACCCCAACCCTCTCCCTAAAGTAGTCAGCTCTGCCATATGCATGCAAATGCTGCACTGCCTTTTGCTAAGCATACCTGGTCAAGAGCAAAAGGTGACCTAAAGCCACAGCAAAGTATTTAAGTCAGGTTATTACACACCATTGGTGTTATCTGCCCCTCAGCTTCTGGTTCAAATCCCATGACCAGATCATCTGTTGGGATGTTGCTCTGACAGCAGATGCTATTTCACGGATGCCAGGTCTCAACTGCCTCATACATTCAAAGTAAAAAGCAGACTTTAATAAAGTGTCTTGGCTTGTTCTCATTTCTCATCTAAAGACACAGAAAAATAAAGAGGAATAGGACCCAATTTTTTACACAGTGTGTCCTTAAAGACTGAACTCTAAACACTACCCTCTCCACTTATATTCATTCTGGCCAGGCAAAAGCTTTTAGGAAGAAAGATTGTTTAATAAACAGACATTTATAACAAGTGTCTGATCTTTCAGCCTCATCATCAGGAAAAGAGTCCATTAAACCAAGTAAGAAACTCTCAGATCATTAAGGGTGTTTAATGAGATCAAGATTAAATTATATCATGATTGTGTTAATATCTGCACCAGCAGATTCAGCTGTTCTGTCTCTCGCTAAGAGCCAGCAGTGGGAAACAGGACAGCTTAGAGGGGAAAAAGGCCTTAAAAGGTTGGATAATTGTTCCAACTCTCAAAAGATGCTCAAGAAAAGTAGCCATTGTGCACTCACTTGCTCCTTCTGCAGCAGTGCAGTCCCTCTGGAGCGTGTTAACACTCCAACAGCAAAGCAATCCCTGGGGGGCTGAATGCTAACAGCTTTCAGCAGGGCAACGCTGTGCCTGGCACAGTGCCATCTGCTTCAGAACGCTTAGATGAAGAACAACCTTTGCTCCTCACTTCAACACTGGATGCCTTCCTGGGGCAAAGCATATCACCAGCTTCTCTTGGAAAATCTTCAGCAGCCAACGGAAATGTTGGCTTTGGATTTGAGGGGAAGCTGTATGAGGAGTGGCTCAAGTCACTTGGTTTCTTCAGCCTGAGGAAGAGGAGGCTGAGAAGAGACCTCATTGTGGTCTACAACTTCTTCATGAGAGGAAGCAGAGGGGCAGGAGCTGATCTCTTCTCTCTGGTGACCAGTGACAGGACTCAAGGGAACAGCATGAAGCTGTGCCTGGGGAGGGTTAGGATAGATATTAGGAAAAGGTTCTTCACCCAGAGCCTGGTCGAGCACTGGAACAGGCTCCCCGGGGAAGTAGTCACTGCACCAAGCCTGACAGAATTCAAGAAGCATTTGGACAAGGCCCTCAGGCAAACAGTGTGATTTTTGGGGTTGTCCTGTGCAGAGACAGGAATTGGACTCTATGGTCCTTGCGGGTCCCTTCCAGCCTAGGGGATTCTATGAACCTTTAGGGCTTAGCCTGTGGCTACTGCCCAGCTTTGCCAGCCAGGACTCCTTTAGAAAGCTGAACAAGGCATGTCCCTGGGTGTTGGAAAGTGATCTTTGGGGTTTGATAGCTGGGCTTTGTTCTTTTTTGTAGCTGTTGGGTTGGGGTTTTTAAATCATGCTGTTGGGAAGGCATCCATCCTTCGTACATGTGCAATGTGGTTTGCACATGCCTGCAAGCAGAAATATTTGCTCTGCTGAAGCCTGGAAGATTGAAAATTTCTTAGCCACAGAGCACTGCATCTAGCATTAAAATGCATTTAGAAGTTCTTAGCAAGAAAGAAATATCTGCCATTAGAGACCATAGCAAGAGCTGACTAGAAATTGTTTTTCCTCTCGATTTTAGCACAGTAGCTGCTGGCAATAAGCCTCTCCATCAGCACTGGGCAGTCCTAAGTGCAGATACTGTGTGAGAAAAATCCAAACTGAGTGACAATATTGAGCTCTAAAAGCACTTTGGAGAAAGATGAAAAGGCACAATAGTTGCATATCAGCTCTGGAAGAAGCTGATGAGATGTAGCAGCTCTTCATGTCACCATCTCTTCAAAATTTAACACTTCCAGTAACCTGACATTACTAACTCCTCCAGCAAAGCCTTCCAGCTCATGGCAATCCATGTACAACAGCTCTGAGATGGCAGCTTGAGGGATTTCCACTCTGAAATGAGACTGTGAAGTCTTTCTCCACATGGAAAGACCTCATGGTACTGATTTACTGAGCTGGAACTGATGCTATGTGTACAAGCCTTGAGGAAATTCAGGCAAGCAAGGTTGAAGGGATGTCTGCAGAGGAGTGATGTCCCCTTTCTTGCTTGCATGCCAGCACGTGGGCGAGCACACTCATGCACGTATGTATGTGTGAGCCCCTCAGGAAGGGTATGTCCCTGTGCCAGAGAAGTGGAGCTGCTCTAAATGACTAGAAAGACCAATCTCAAGTCATGCAAAGTGGGAACTGAAGTGTCAGAGAAGGCCTCCACTCTCAGCAGCGTAGGTGTAATTGCATCAAACTGTAATGAAGCAAATCCATCTTCAAAATCCAAGCACAAGAACAGTGACTAAATAGCTTCCTCGAATAAATATCTTTCCAGAGACAAGCTGTAACTTCTCACTGAGAAATACAGGCACCACCTCATACAAACTTCTCTGTCCTTGAACAAACACTGTGACTGTACATTAGGAATACTAACCTAAATTAGCATGCTAGTGTGCACACCAATTATTTCAATTAAACTATCTTCTAATAACAAACTACAACCCATTCTATTCAATCAGAAAATTTTCAAACAGTACTCCCATAGAGAGCTGTTAGCCCAGATGCAATTGCATGTTTCACATATGGACACTGAGCAAATGAGTTTCTTTAAGTCTCTGCAGCTTTCCCCACTTCAGTCATGCATTCACTTCCATAGCTGGTCTGAAAGGAAAAGTTTTAGACAGTGTTTTAGCTTTGAAAAGAAACCTGTATTTAATGTCTGTCTGCAGGAAACTTCTCTGTTTAAGCCTTTTTGCTCACAGACAAACTAGCACACTGCCTGCAGTAAGTTCAAATAGCTCTGGGGGATTGAATAAGGCTGCATGGCTTGGCCAGAGGCTTATGTCCTAGCAGTAATAGGTACAAGACCAACTCAGCTGAACCAGCAGAAGATTTGATATACTCTCTGAACCAAGAACATTCACTTCCTCTCTGCCTGCAGCCAGGCACAAGCTGCCCCATCTCCGAGTAAAAATAGAGATACCACATTGGGACCAGTGAAAAATGGCAGCTCTGGCTGAGCCCCAGCTACACAAGCTCTGTCAAACCCAGAGTTACACGAGTGACAAGGCCAAGCCTCACTCATCAGACAGAGGCATCTGTGTCTTACAAGAACTGCTCGTCTGGCATTGCTTGTTGGGTCCCTGCTCAGTGCAGAAGGGGAAGGAGGCCAGATCCTCCTATCACTCTCACAGAGGCAGAGGGAAGCGCAGAGGCTGCTTCTCTTAAAACCTGGAGTCAAGGGAGCAAAACCAACCCAGAAGAGAAGGCAGAAGGCATGGCTCGGGGTCAGCAGAGGATGGCAGCCTTTGCCCAGGAGGGATGGTGAGATCCTTCCTACCCACTGCTGATGGCTCCTGCCTTCAGCTTCCATGTGTGCAGGAGCAGGATCCCCACTGCTCCAAGGAGCTCTCACTCCATGAGACTCAGGGGTGGAAAAACACCTGCTTCTAGCAAAGGGCTGCCTTGCTCGTAAACATTTAGCTGCTGGATTTTTTGCTGCTTTCTGACAGGATAACACATTTCTCAGCAATGTCACTGCTGCCCACAGGATAGCAAGGTCTCAGGCTGACATTTACTAAACATCTTCACCACCTGCTCCCCAGAAAGGTTCCTCGCTCCTAGAAAGAGGAGATATTTTTCTTCACAGCTTCTGCCATTGGGGAGCTACCACATACTCTGCCACGGAGCCAGGGTGTTTGTGCTTCATCCTCCAAGGGCTGCTCAGCACCCCAGCAATGGGTGCTGGTTTCACTGAGGCACTGACACATAGCTGAGGTTCATAGAAGGCTGGCCAAGCCAATGCATGGAATTTGGAAAGGCCCAAATAAATCTGCTTGTATCCATCTGAAGTCAGACACTGACTGCAGCAAAGCTCAACCAAAGCAATGGCTTTGCTAAGTCACCACCAGTGCACCGGGAACAAATATGAGCCATGCAGAAAGGTTTGATGACTCTACCCGCAGCCCAAAAAGTAATTGCTCCCTGCTTAAAGGTAGCTGCTAAATTTGCAGAGCAACACTCCTCCTGCCGAGGGAGCCTGCGTGGGCTGCAGGAAGCGCAGCAGAGTCACTAATCCAAACACAGGCGCTGTAGTACCGGCGCTCGCTCCTCAGCATTCCTGCTGCACTCCCCCACGGCTCCTTCTCAAAGACATCTCAGCCTTGCTACCATGCCAAGCTGCTGAGCTTGTAGATGGTGGATGAAGCCCCTCAGCTGGAGTGCCACCAGGTTTGAGCAGGGCAGAGCCTCAAAAAGCTGTTAATGGCCCCACAGGAACCACAGCCTGCAAAGCAGAGAACATGAGGTGTTCACCATGCAGCAGAAACCACTACCCAAACATTACAGAATCTAGCTGAACTCTATCACAGATCAATCCCAGATTATAGAATAGAATTGTTTTGGTTAGAAGAGACCTTTAAGATCATCAAGTCCAACCCTGAACCCAGCACTGCCATGTCACCACTAAACCATGTCCTTCAGCAACACATCTACATGTTTTTTGAACACTTACAGGGATGGTGACTCACCTTCACTTCCATGGGCAGCCTGTTCCAGGGCTTGACAGCCCTTTCAGGGAAGAAAATTTTCCTAATGTCCAATTTAAACCACCCCTAGCACAACTTGAGGCCATTTGCTCTTGGCCTATTGCTAGTCATCTGGAAGAAGAGACCAAGCCCCACCTCACTCCAACCTCCTTTCAGGGAGTTGTACAGAGTGAGAAGGTCTCCCCTGAGCCTCCTTTTCTCCAGGGTAAACAACCCCTGTTCCCTCAGCTGCCCCTCACAAGACTTGTGCTCTAGACCCTTCACCAGCTTCATTGCTCTTCTTTGGATATACTCTAGCACGTAAATACCCTTCTTGGAGCCTGGAACCCAAAACTGAATCCAGTATTCAAGTGTCCTGCATAGAGGATGATCACTGCCCAAATCCTGCTGGCCACATTATTTCTGATCCAAGCCAGGATGCTGTTGACCTTCTTAACCACCTAGGCTCACTGCTGGCTCATACTCAGCTTGGATGTGGACCAATACCCCCAAGTGTCTGTTGGTACTGTTCGTATCTTTGTGGTGTTGGCACCACCAGGACGTGGTGGGTTTTGCTCAACCTTAAAACAAGTTTTTTATCAAACCCTGCTGTTGTACCAGGTAGCAGAAGCTGACAACATTTCTGTTCATTCCTAGTGTTGCAGGAGAGCAACAAGCTCCAGCCCAGAGTGAGGAACTCATCACAGCCTTCTGCAAACCAGAACCAGGAAATAGTGTGGGAAAAGAGCAAACAGCACAGGTGGAAGGGGGATAGAACCTGCAGATCCATGTTTAAATCAAAGAGTCTTAGGACCGGTAGACAGGAGGATGACAACACCTTCCTCAGGACCCTCACACGTCCGCAGGCAGGAACAGGCCACGTGGAGGGAGGATCTCAGCATCCAGCCTCAGCTAAGCTGCTGTTGCAGGAGGAGCACAAGGACTGCTGCCTGGACAGGAGACACCACAGACAGCATTTCCAGCATCTCACATGTAAACACACCACGCTATTCAGCTTTATGCAAAGCTACAACCAAAAGCTAGAAGACAGGTGACAGCAAAAAGTCCTGGAGAGAATCATAAAATCACAATTTTACCCTGGGTTTGAGTAGTCATGTTTGTGTTGTCCTCAAGAGGGCTCTACCGCAGTGTATGACACAGCAGCAAAAATAATCTGTGACAAAGAAATTGTTGACAACAGCAGACATTAAACTCGGTTCAGTAAACTGACTGTGGTGTGACACAGGGATAGGGTCAGACATTGTGCAGACCCACACAGGTCAGGGAGCAATGCCACACAGGTGAGAAAGAAGCTCATGTCTGAGATGGGTCCCCCCCAGGCAACAGAAGGTTTCTATTGGCCACAATAAACACCTGAGCTCTTCTCCACCACTCCATTGCAACACCCAACACCCCATCTAGGGACCCAGACCCCTCCTGGGTGGTAGAAGGCTGCTCTGCTCCACGAGGGAAGAGGTGAGGGCTCTTCAGTTCCAACATGCCAGAGCATGGTGAGGAGCATGACAGCACAGCAACACATGGTGGCATGTCACTGTGAGGCAGCCAGCCCCTCACTGCCCAGCTTTGCATTGCACACTGAGCAAAAGTAGGTTATTTCTGAACCAACACATTTAGACACAAGACAAACCCTCCTTCTATTTTTTAGCTCACATCAGGCCAGATTTCAATACATCAACACAGTAGCCCTAGAAAGGGAAGAGGTGACAAACCTCTTGGCTTCACCAAGGTGACAGCTCTCTGCGCATGTCCCCCCTCTCGCCACACTTTCACCCTTGCAGCAAATCACTTATCTTGCCCATTTAATTCATTGCCATTTCACTCTTTATGTCACCCAGTGGACCTCACAAGCTACCCACGCCCTGGCTAACAGGCTTACTCAGCCTGAGCCGTTATCCTCAGCCTCCAGCACAATTCCTTCCTTCCTTCTCTCCAGCTGTGCCCACCTCCTGCTCTGGCTCTGAACTCTCAAAGGCTGTGGCCGTGGCTACTTTGTACATCATGCTATGTGTATATGCACACCCACACAAGCGCTGCAGAAAAGCAGGCAGGGAAAAACAGTGATGGCATCAGAGTGGAGAGAGGAAATAAGGTCATGAAAGCAGATAAAATTCAACACTCATTTTATACCCAGTGTTATGTGGCATTGTGATCCAAACTCTGAACTCTCTGAAAGATAAGAAAGAATGGAAGATAAAATTATTTTTATTGCTGCAATGCAGCATCTTAATAGATTGATAATAGAAGAAAACTCCAGGCTCAGAGGCTTGGATAGCTGCATAGCTTTGCACTGCCCAGCAGCCTGTCCTGCCAACCCTTCACAGGCAAAATGTAGCCAGTACAGCTCTGTAGGTAGCTGGCAAAAGATTTGTACAGTGCCAGTCTGACCCATTTACTGAGCTGTCAGTCAGGAGGAATACAAGGTGTTTTCTTTGCAAATTAATACCTACATATTTGCTATGGATCCAGGCAAGTGCCAGAGCAGCAGAGGCAAATGCAGCATAGCATGGAAATCTGCACTAGCTGCAGGGCTTCAGCAGGCAAATGTGCTCACATGTCTCTTGATAAGCAGGGATGAAAATAGTAGACAATAAAGAATTAATCCTCTCTATTGGTGGAACTCCTCAGAAACAGCAATGTTTTGATTCAAATTTCAGGCCTCTTATTCCTCTCCAAACCCCTCTGCTGCATAGCTTACCACAAATGAAGTCTCTGAGATGGGGGGGATATTTACTAACCAATTTATTTAGGCTCTGCTTGTGATCTCTTTTACCATGACTACAATGGGGTCTCTGAGAAAGCTGTTCATGCCTGAGCAGAGCTGGCATTAGGACAAGGCTGGCTGCAGAAGGCAGCGATGGTTGGGGCAGGAGTCGAGCCCCTGTCTCCTCCAAGGCTGTGAGCGGGGGAAGCCTGAGCTCTAACACTCCCTACACGCCATCAGTCACTGAACAGGTTGTGCAGAGGAAAAGGAATGAGCACCACCTTCAGAACAGCAATAAATTATTTCCCTTGGGAACAAAGATGCAAGTGTGATGAGATAAAGCAGTGGGAAAACATAGCAGAGAAATTTAATGCATTCTCTGCAATTACAGCTACAGCTGCCAAGTTGTTTCTCATGCTGTCACTAGAGTAGCGGTGACAGCTCCAGTCTCAGCCTGACCTTTCAACCTCACCCAAGCCAACAGCAACACTCCACTGATTTCTGCAGACACAGGGCACAGGAGTCCAAGAAGCCCCTAACAGAAAGGCACATGAACAGTTGGAGCAACCAGAAATGTCCCCGCTGGACTTCAGTCTCACACCAAGAACACGTGGAAGGAGATTTGCCCTAATTAACCATGGTAGGATCCAAGACTCCAACACTTTTCATGCCACTCTGCACTGCATTTCTTCAGTTTCACTACAGGAAACTTTTCAGTTAGGACTTTCTGTGAGTCCTGTACAATTGGCCAAGAGGAGAAAAAAAATGTTCATTTTGCCAATGTGTTTGATTTTTCTTCTGCAAGGCCAGTGACAGACACCCAGGTGCTCCCCTGACAATGTACCCACCTCTCAGAGCACCTGGAGACCCAGTGCTCAATTCTCCACATGGTCCTGCCCTCCCCCTTTGTCCTTGTACAAAACATTAGCCAAAAATACAGATCATCAACTGGTGTGAGGCTCTCCTGGGACTACACCCACTGTTCTTGGCAGGAATGTGGCTCTTTGCTTTCCCTTGCTCATGCTTTCCTCTTCATTTGGACAGGTACTCCTAAGTAACTTGAAACCTTTTTTCCTTCTCCAGCTATCCTCCCAATAAATTGAAAGAAAACCAAAGTGAAAGTAAATAAAGCAAGAAAATGCACCAGGGAGGGATGGAAATCTAAGCATGTGGTGTTAAATTGTGCTAAATAACTCAAAATCAATGTTGTTCTTCCTTTTCATCTGGGCATAGCTGTACAGACTGCAGCACTCCAGGGACACCTCCACTCATTCCTCCAGACTGCCCTGTGCACTTACTTTTATTACTAGTAAGGATCTGTTACAATAAAAGCAATATCCCTGAAAAGTGTAATGACCATTTTTTTCAATAACATATTATCTATAATTATAAGAGAAGTGCATTTCTTCTCTCTAGTTTATTACTTTCCTAACTTTCCTAATATTCCTGCTGATGTCCATGAGTTCCTGTCTTAAGGTGAGTACTCAAAGGCTACAAGGAAGTATCCATTTAAAAAACTCCAAACAGCACTTCAATTAAGACACTGCATTAGTAACCACCACTGCAGCCTTTCAGAATATCTGGAACAACAAACCATGCCTAAGAATGTTATCTATATTTAAAAGAAAAGAAGAGTGTAACAAGCAGGTCAAGGGACGTTCTACTCCCCTTCTACTCTGCTCTAGTGAGGCCACAGCTGGAGTACTGGGTCCAGTTCTGGGCTCCCCAGTTCAAGAGAGACAAGGAATTACCGGAGAGAGTCCAGCAGAGGCTCCCAAGATGCTGAGGGCACTGGAGCATCTCTGGGAGGACAAAAGACTGAGAGCCCTGGGACTTCTTAGCCTGGAGAAGAGCAGCCCCAGAGAGGATCTGCTCAATGCTGATCAATATCTAAAGGGTGGGGGCCAGAGGCTGGGGCTAAACTCTGCTCAGTGGTGCCCAGGGACAGGACAAGAGGCAAAGGGCACAAACTGTAACACAGGAAGCATCTGAACATGAGGAAAAACTTCTTTCCTGTGAAGCTGCCAGAACACTGAACCAGGCTGCCCAGAGAGGTTGTGGAGTCTCTAAAAAAGATCCTGGGCAACCTGCTCTGGGTGACCCTGCTTTAGCAGAGGGGTTAGACTAGACGATCTGCAGAAGTCCTTCCCAACTCCCACCTTGCTGGGATTCTGGGATTGTCCACAGCCTGGGCTAACACAGCAGAGCTGTAGGCATCTACTTTGGATAGAGTTACACCAGTATGTATCACCTGCCCTACTCACCATGCTGGCTGACTCAGGAACAGGAGCCCTTCTGGAGCAGCAATGGCTCCAGCTGGGAGCAGGGTCACTGCTGCAGGCTGGCTGAGTGTTCAGGAGGAGACATTTGTTTACTGTCAGACAGTAACTTTTTGACAAATTGTTGGCTCAGGAAAACAACCTAACCCAATTAAAAAATGTTTTGATTGTGCTTTGCCAGCTGGTAAAAGCAGAGGAGAAGCACTCTAGCTCCAGTGGCCACACAAGCACTCCTAAGATTCTGTTTCAGATCCCACCATCCTCACCTGTGTTATTTATTACTTGGCTTGGAGCTGGGCTCAGACATCACAGCTGTTACCCCTTGAGAGATTTGCCATGCAGGGCTGGAGGGAGACTGGATCTAAAACACTGTTGTTGAAGGAGTGGGCTTTAGACAGTAACTACCTTTATCCTGCCTTCACAAGCAAAGGATCAAACTACTGGGAAGTGAAGAGCCTTCACCAGAGCAATTCTGTGGCACAAAGACATCAGGGTTGAATCTCCTAAATCCAGATACAGATTCATGAGCACCGGTAGTACAGCCTGAACAGACATTGCAGTCCAGAACCTAAAATATTGGCCATTACCTCACCATCACAGAGATAAATGTCTCTAACTTCTGCATACAAACTGGAATTTTTGAACTAGCATCTGCATCTTCCAAATAAAATGAGAGAAATTGCCCATTAAATCAAATGGCAACGAAGTGAGGATTCAGCCGCAGACACATTCAAGGAACTCGACAGAGGGACACAAAACTGCTGAGATCCATTAATGTAATGCTGCATTTGATGAGGATGTCACTTGGGGCATGTTAGCATGAAAACTGCAAGGATAAGGACCTACAAGCCTAATATTTCAGCATTACAGTTTGTTTGTGCCAAGTACAATCCACCCTATGATTTAGAGCCACCACTCAGTGGCAAACTCAAGAGAACAAGACCAGAAGCGAGTAAAGAAACAAAGGAGTTTTCAAAACCTATTGATCCTGGAACTAGAAACTTAAAGAACTCACTCCAGTTGTTAAAAGCCTCTTTTCTTAGTTATGCAACATCTGAAAAAAACCTTTCACTTGAAACAGGAGATGTTAGAATTTTTATGGGGATGTTGCTGTATAGTTCTGTACAAGCAGCTTTTCCAAACATCTTCATCCATCAAAATGATTCTTTGCTGATAATTAGTCTCAGAAAAATGCACTTAATCAAAGTGACATCCATTACTTCTTGCGACTGCAAATAGGACTGTGGCTTCTGACAATGATTTTCTGGAAAGTATTCAGACTATTCAAATTGGGCATCAAATAAGCTCCTAATGGCACTTCTCTGAGATACAGTTTAATTTTACTTATGGGCTTTTTTTATACATGCCCCAACCCATTTCTCAGCACTGTCCAAGAAAAGAGAATGCAGGAGATCAAAAACTGCCAAAGTCAGGACACTAAAGATGAAAGGAATGCCACAGCTTGTGGTACAGAACAATATTTATCAATTCAGCAGATGTGCTTTCTCAGCTGCCTTCAATCAGCAAATAACTGTATCACTTGAGAACAGAAGCTTTCTATGCAGAGCCCAAACTCACAGCACCAATGAGATGCCGCATTCAGCTCATTCTCCCATCCAGCAGTACCCCTTGGCCTTGCTCCCACACACAGATCTACCATTGCACAGAGGATTCCCATGACCAGAGGTGCTATGAGCCAAGCGCACAAAAGGTTAGCCAGGCACAAGCAATATTTCTGCCCTCAGTTTTTCACCTTCTTTTTGTTACAGGCTCAACATCTTAAACTCTGACTTTATTGTTCTATTTCAGTGGCTCTGAATGCTTTCCTGACAATGAAACATCGGTGAGGTAAGAAATGCAATACTGCCACAAAAGACCAGAACAGGTCTCTTTTTCTCTCAGTATTGACACTGACAGAACCTTCCAAAAAGACAGAAAGAAGTGTATAAACCAGATAATAGGACTTATGCCAGACAACAGAGGCAACTTCCATGTTCCTAAAAAGAACCTTCTCTCTCCAGAGGAGAGATTACCTCCCTGTCCTCATTAGTCAGATTTATGCTGAGACAGCATGTTGTATCCTCTGGAAATTTAAAGCTGAGTGACAGTTAATTCTGTTTCTATAACCTAAAGAACCTACCTTGCAAAAATGTCAAGCATGGTATTTAAATACAGTTGCATTGCACTAAAACACTGCTAAGCTCAAAGCCTTCCCGATGCCTTGGTAGTCAGTTCCAAAGATGAATTAGAAGATGTTGGAAGGAGCACTTCCATTTGCCAACTCTACATTTGCTTGTCATTAGGCTTTTCTCCCTTCCTTGTACAAATCCATTTACCTCCCCCATTCTTCTTCCAGTCAGTCTTTTTTACTTCCTGGCTGATTTATTACCATCCGCCACACAACATTCATAGCATTATTTTAATTCTCACGTCAATCAGTCTACCTGCCAAAGAGTAAGCCTGTCTTAGTTAGACTAAGCTTGCCTTAGTTAGACTGACTGTCTTCACCTTTTGCATCCTAAAAAGAAAAGTAAAATAGAAGCAGCCTATTGTACCTATTCCACTTCATATTCACTGATTAGTTCTTTCAGTTCCCTAGGTTATCTGGACATGTTCTTTCCTCCTGCTGTACCACAGCTCTCTAATTACCTACTTGTTCCAGCAAGCTCTCATCTCCTCAAGCTCCAACATTACCTCATCCTCTTACCTCAGTCCAGTGTTGGTGTCTCCTCAGCATCCTCTGTGATGAGGATGGATTAATGCTTCTCTAACACAAGAGGTTCTAATTTCCCAGAAGCAGTCAAAACTGGGTTCCTCTATGGCCTCCCACCCTTTCAGTCTTCTGCTGACCCCAGAAACCTCTTCACTTTCACCAGCACACCATCATTCTAGGGGTGTTTTTCAAAATCAGATATTTGAGGTGCTGATATTTTTAGCATTGCTTTTATAAATAAATGAGATATTCAGTGCTATGGGTGTTTTCCTTCATTGTTACATCTGTAAGTCCAATGAGCATTATTTTAGTGTCCACAGTTCCCCACATTGTTGACATAGGGGAAATTTTCTCAGCACATTCCTGTCAGTGCTGTAACAAAGCACTTCCAAGCACATCTCTGAGCTGCTTAGTATTTAAAAGTGCAGCAAAGCCAAAAAGGCTTTCTCCTTTTCTTCTGCTAGCCTAAATCAGCTCCTTATTCAGTTGGTTTGGAGCAGACTAATCTACTAACCTAATTACTCCAAGTGAGTTTGTGTCATCTATAAGGTCACAGTATCATTAATGATTTGGACTGAAACTGAGGCCTAACAGCATCATTTCCAAAAGCTTATGGAAGTGGGTCACGTCATCAGCTAGTGAAGCCACAAGGACTACTTGTGAATGGTCAATGTGTGCTCATAGACTCACATTCCCAAACACACCGTGAAGTCTTCAGTATTTTCTAGACTATCTAGACTTCTGCTATCTAAAGATAGCAGAACATAAAGCCAGTGAAACAAAGATATATTGAGAAACAATGCTAATGAATTTCACAAAATAATCCAGAGTATCTCCACACTAAAAGCAAAGAAAGATTCTGAATCAGAAACACTCAAACCTAGAGGAAAATGACAGTTAAAAAAGTATACCAGTGAAACACAAAAAAAAAAAGACATCTTCCATATTTCAGAGCAATCCAAACACTTAAATATGAAAACTATTAAACCTCTAAACTCCAAATTTATCCAAATGAGCCATATTATAACCATTCTGAAATCTAGACATTTTCTGCAAAAGGAGTTTCCTATCAGCCTCTCACCTAACGCCATAAAACTATATTAATGTTTAAGTGCCTGTTAAGGAAATCTGGGCCTTAAAATCTTGAGGATCACAGACTCATTTCCGAGACAGATTAATTCTTACGCAGCTATAAAAGTTAGGACCACTTATTCAGAACATTTGTAAATCCCACATCTTTCAAATCAAATTCACTTATTTTTTTGGCATGATACCTGTACACATTGAAAAAAAAAAAAGAAATTACCTTTTAACACAGATGCACAAAAGCCTTGACGCAAGTGTACCAAATGCACAGCAGCTACTCAAAGGCTAACTCACGAGAAATGCATTAGTATTACATCTCTCTCTGTTTACATCATGGAATTAATTGGTGGGAAAAGATGACAATCTTACTGACTCCTCATTAGCACCGTAGTTCCTTGGTTTTTCAGATACGAACACAGTTGAAGGGAGGGTTGTTCTTGTTCCTCTTCGTTTAACTGCTTTGCTCATGGAATTCACTTGCCACCCATGGCATTTCTCCTTTCAGTTTAGCTCACTCAACTTGCTAATAAATCCCTGCCAGTCAGCCGGGAATAGCAGACTTGGTGTTCAACTCATAAAGGCCATTTCTCTAGGCAGCTCAAGAAAGGGAGAGTTGTGCCACATCCACAGCAGCTCTTTAGGGTCACTCTACTGCCATAAGCATCCCTGACTGTGAAGACAGCCACAGAGAGCAGTCTGGATGAGCCTTACCTCCAAAATAAATCTATGCGCTCAGCCCAAAGTCTGAATATGGCTTAAGAGGGAGTTTCACCAGCCCCTTACCAGTTGTATCCCACGCATCTCCCAGACAGCAGTCCCTTTTCCTCCTTGCTAACCCCTGGTGGGACTCCCAGACACAGTAGGCTGCCCAGTATCCCCACGCACAACAATGACTGCTGACCCAGTATAGCCACAACTTTCAATGCCCAGCAGCTCCAGCATGCCCACCAGCCCTGGAACTATCGTATATTCCCGGTACCTACTCTCTGAGGCATGCCCACATACATCCCCACGGCCTCCACCCCCAGCACATCCACACATATCCCAGTGCTCTTTTGTCCCCTGCTTCCTGCGAACACACCCCATTGCCCGCGTACTCCGAACGCTCCAGCACCCCGATGTCCGCCGGCCGCGAGTACCCGTACCCAGCCCCGCCCGCCAGGGCTGCCGCTTCGGGAACCGGCCCACAGCACCGCGGAGAGCTCCACGCCCGCGGGGTCAACACCACGGATAGTTCCTCTCAGGGCAGGCTTTGGAACCGCGGACAGCTCCGCGTCGCTCCCCCAACCTACAAGCGGGGATGGGTGCCCTAACTGGTGGGGAGAAAGGGGAGGGAGTGTCCCAGGTATGTGTCCCAAGTCCCAGGTATGTGTCCCCATCCCTGGGGAGTGTGTGTCCCCAAGGATTTCTCCCTTCCTCTTTCCCCCCTTCCCTGAGGGTGAGTGTGTGTCCCTCTTTCCCCTCCACCCTGCTGTCCCCCCGAACCTGTCGTCGCTCTGGAAGGATTGGTCCCCCAGCAGCAGATCGCGGAAGCGGTACCGGGGTGGCAAAGGCAGCACCTCGGACTCCAGCTCCGTCATCTTCAAGGCGGCGATGTCCAGAATGACCCCGCTCTTGCGGCTCCCGCCGCCGTCCCCGCCGCCGCAGCCGCCGGGCGACGAGAGCCTGCGGGAGAGAAGGGGGCAGTGGCAATAGGGGTGGGGGGACGCCCTGCTTTGCCCTGCCCGCCCCCACCGCCCGCCCCGGCACCTCCTCCGGGGCCGGCCCCGCGTAATCCCCCACCCCGGCACGCACCGCCGTTCCCCGCGCCGGGAGAGTCTGGCAGCCCCCCAAATGCAATTACATTGCGGGGCAGGCGGCGGTGCCCCCCCTGCACAGAGCTCCCCCCGGGGGCATGGGTGGCCAGGGGCTCGGTTAGCCTCAGGCGAGGGGCCGGCAGGGTGGGCACGGCACGGAGCCCTGTCCCCTGGATAGCTCCGCAGCCCGCTGCGTGCAGGACATTTGTTCCTCAGCAGGCAGACAACAGAGAGAGCAAGAGGAGCCAACGGAACAGCCCAATCGGCAGGAGGAGATCAAAACGCTTGCAAGACAGATCTACAGCTGACGACCAAACCCAGATCCACCCCCAGCCTGCCTCCCAGCAAAGAAAAGTGTGGATGGGAGGCAAACAAGGCAATGGCTCTACAGCCATGCTAGAAGCAGAAGCACAACCTCCTCTCTGGACTGCTGGTACTTAAATCATCTGAACAGCCTCAGTATTAAATGAAAAACCACGAACACTGATGAGTCAGTCATCTGTCCAGCTGCCAAGTGTCGTGGCCAGGAGGATATATCACCCATCCTTTGGCATGCTGATGTCTCTTATCAAGGGGAGGGTTGATCACAGTGCCTGGGAGAGACCCAAAGTGGTTGGTCAGACAAAGATAGCAGTGTATGACCAGCTACACGTAGTATGCCCTACCACACAGAAAAGACATGAAACTAAACCAGCTCTCAAACTATCATTTCAGAGGGTTAAGAGCTTGTCTTTGGTCTCCTTTTTCCATCCACTTTTACCAACCAAGACACAGGTGCGACACTGCTCCCCATGTCAGCCAGAGCTACTAATTATAGCAGATCAGAGTTACACTGAAACATCCCTTCATAATGCAATAAAGCCATTCAATACCCTAAAGCCAGAGTACAGACACACAAAGCAAGATCAAAGCTCCTGATACTTTGGGCTCTGGCTTCAGCAGCTAAATTTCTCTGTGCCATGACAAGATCTCAGTAGACCTGTTGTGGAAAGTGGGAAGAACAGGGAGATCTTGGAAGTGGAGATGTGATGCTTCCACAGCTAGCTCATTCTTTGTCCCTCACATGTAACTTTGGAGTGTGAGGCAGGCGAACAGCCAAAAGGCTCCAACTCCTGTCAGCTGTACTTCTAAGGGTCTTACCCAAAGCCTCTCCAACCCACTCCTGCCATCTTCCCACCGCTTTGTCTCCAGTATATACTGCATAAGCTATATGCAGAAAAAAGAGCTTCAAACAGCTAAATACTAAATTGGCAATAAACAGACATGTAGAGCTTTTGCTGCTGGCTGCAGAGATACAACCCAAGGCTCCTCAGATCATCTTCTGCCTTTAAAACCTTAAACCTCTGTAAATAAGTTCCCAGTAAGACAGCCTCCAAAGTCCTGCTCAGCTGCTGTTCCTGAGTTTCTGGAAGAACAACCAGCATGCAAAATTTCTGCTGAACACAGCCCCAGCAGACAATGCAGCTCACTTTCGGTGCTTCAGATGTTTCTCACTGATGTTATTTGCCACTTAATTCTAAACCCCAAGAGCTTTTCAATTCCTTTTAGCTGCCATATGCACACTGCAGATGTGGCTCTGCACTGAGTAATGCATCTGTGCAGGGCCTTGAGCATCAGGGACATTATTCTATCATACACTTTGATCCAAAACTTGGTCTTTAAGAGAAATCAAGTGAAACTCCTGTCACCTGAAGGACTCCCTCTGGATCAACTGACATAAATACAGAAGTTAGCCGACCACCTCTAGCTCACATTGCAAAGGAGGATCTAGCATTTATATAATCATGAAAAAAGCCACAATTAAGCCTTTCCTCTTGGAACTTAGCTGTAATAAATTATGCCCAAAGTATACTTTCTCCAGGCCACCTCTAGTAGTTTAAGAAGTTGTAGTAAAATCCATTTAAGCCAGTATCTCTGGAAACACAGTTTCTGCTCTCTATTTGCGTGAGAGTTTCTTCTCCTATCAGCAGTTGCAGCCACATTTTGAATATATTCTCTCTTATTATTGCATATGAAATCATTCAGGATTTTAGAGCTTTGACGTATTAGTTCATTCTGGATCAAAGCTCAGTAAGACAAATACTGCATGCACTTATTTGATGAAGATGTCTTTATCAATTACACAGTGACTTTAAGATATGTTGCACATCAGTGTCTTAGAACCAAATGCTCCTGCACTGCACATAGATCTCCAGACATCGGCACAGAGAATTTGCAACCCTCTTCTCCGCCCAAACTTAGGGATTCTGAGCTATAAAAATGCCACACCAACCCGGCTACTTCTTCAAAGCAGTAGTGGTATGAAATAAAATAATCATGAACAAGCCTGTTTATTGCATAGTCTTCAAATACTACTGGAAAAAGAAACCCCAAAGTGGTTGATAGCTAAATACAGGACTACAGCTTTATTTTTATCTTCCCCTTCCTTCCTTCTTCCAGAATCATGTACCACTAAAAACGCACACTGTAATCAGCATATGGAAACCTCAACACTATTTCACTTCCTCACTATGACACCGTCTCTCCCTCAGCTTGGCCAGCTCCCCAGCAGCAATCGGCATGCCAGGAGGGGACACCCTACAGCTCAGCCTCTTGGGAACACAGGAACTGGGATCAAACCCAGTGTGAGCCAAACTAAATCTCCCCATTGACCTCTCCCACTGCTGAGCTTCAGCTAGACACCATCACCATCCCAGTTCAGCAAGCATAGCTGCTCCTTGGAGCATGTTTCAGCAGGAGCATCAGGGCTGCACCAACCTTGGGTTTCTTCAGTAAGCTTCCTCATGTGTGGGCTGGTCATAATCCCATTCTTCCCTTGCTGTATTTCCACCCGGGACACACGGGAAAGCTACGCTGCTGACAGCACCATCCCTTGAGACTGGAAAGGCAGGCAGAAGACCAATGCCAGCCCACACATCTGCCTCTACTGCGCCTGGCCGTGGGCTCTGCAACGCGCGTGTCCTGCGGAGCTTGTCAGCGCTCTTCTGGTTCCCAGCACCCAAGAGACAACATCGCCTCAGGGGAAACTCCTTGTGCTGGGAGCTTCTTGCAGTGTATTTTAGGATTCTTATTATTTTTGACTAAGCATGTCAAAGAAGAAGGAGGGCACAATCCAACTGCCTCTTCTGTTCCTTGTGTGCTACATGCCACAGAAACCACTAAGCATCCTCCTGCTTCCCACCAAGAACCAATCCTAAACAGATCACATAATCCTACGCCCTGTTAACTGCATGATGTAACTGCCTGGACTTGGCACGCACCATCAGGAACTCCAAAACTCTCTGTGACACTCCCTGCTCTGTTGGCACCAAAAATTATTGAAGACCCTCCCAGTATTCTCTTCCTCTCCTCCTTCCAGGGGCTGCTGTATGTGAACAGAAGAAACAGTTGAACCTATATTTGGGGCAAATTCTAGTATAACCTACAGTCAAAATGCCTTCTCTCCCACTGCTCTGTGCTGTAAAAGGAGCCAAAGGCAAGAGGTCCTGTCAACAGCTGTCTGTCTCAACTCCATCCTTTCCCCAGGAGGGCATCCCAGGAGTTGGATGTGCAGCCAGGAAAGCAAGTACCTTGTACCCAATCTCAACATCCCCTCCACAGGCAAAGACAATTTTCCTCAAGCTTCAGTACCCAGCACATACTGCAACACCATAGTCATCTCCTGCTGTGCCTCCTGTCATGTCTACTGATCCAGGAAGGACAACCCCTGGTCGAGAGCAATGGTGGAGCAAGAGTCACACACACAGTTTGACCTTCCTCTTGCTGTTGGCAGAGACACAGTCCAGCTGCTGAACCTGATATTAGAGAGGCCAAGCCAGCTTAGTCATCACTGTGGCTAGGCTAAACCCAAATTTTTGGGCAGCACTGGTGGGGCAGGAGCTTCCAGCTGTTCTTTGCTGGCCCAGACCCATCGTAAGGTAAGAGCATCTAGATTTCACTCAAGGGATGGGACACCCCTCATGAGGATTCTTGGAGTCCAGCTGCCCCAGGACAGCAAGGACCCTGCCCTGTCTTCTCCTTCCTGCCAGCCATGGCTGCAGAGTCTGCCCTGCATTTCCATCAGTGAAGATGGAAGCCCAGCTTCTGCCAGGCTCTGAAAGCCTCTCTGATGAACAAAGCCATACAGGAAATTCTGCCCTTTCTTTTCTATATTTATTAAAACACATACAATCATCTTCTATTTGCTTCTCCTCCCACAGCTCTTATGGTTACCGGGTTACTGTTGTTCCCCTCTCTCTTTTTGTTTTTTTGCTTCTGAGTGACATCCCTGTGGGGTCTCCTAATGGCCCAAGTGCGTGGGGAGATGCTTGGTCTCCAGAGCCAGGCTGGAAGGCATCAACCCCTCCCTCACTGACTGTTGCAGGAGTTGGCACCACGCTCTTGGCAAGGAGGGGCAGCGAGCTGGCATGGCAGCGCCACACAGCCCAGCTGGAGGGAGGGCAGAGACCACGCAGGGATGGAAGGCAGCAAATCTGCACAGACATGGGCAAACACACGTGCAGGATAGGTCCCACGACAGATATGCCTCATGGCCTGGTTTGGCATCATCCTTCCCCAGGCACCAACCACACCTTGGCAGCTTTCATGGCAGGATCTCCCTGCAGGAGGTTCCCATGGAGGAGTTGGGGTGCTCATTCCAGGCACTGAGCTGCTTTCCATGCCAATGCCTCAGCAAAACGTGTTCCTCATCACCCTGTGAGCACCAGCCAGCATCACTATTGGTTATGTCTTAGCTTGTCAGAGGAAGAGCCTCAGATTCTTAACCCACCATCCCCTCTCCATCCCCACAGGCCATATGGTGACTCATTGATGTCATCCACAGAGATCAGCAGTCCTGGAACCCAGACAACATGTCCAGAGCCACAGGAGGACCTTCTCTACCAGGGTGTGGCCTGAATGGCCTTCTGAGAGGGGCCATTCTGGGGAGGAGCACACACTCAGACCAAGTAACAGGGGGTTTTCTCCACAGAAATACAACATTAAAACCACCTCTTCTGGTTTTTGAGCACAAGTCCCACGACCAAATGAAACATCACTGCAATCAGAATGACTCCCAGCCTTACAGATAGTCAACAAGAAGCACAAATGTTGGTGACTGTATGAGCAGAGCAGATCCCAGATTAAACTCCTGCATCCAAATTTATGCCTCCATGGACAGTCAGACTGTCCACATCAGAGGCTGCTGTTGCTCCAAGCTTCTCCAGAACTGCTGAGCCCTGTGACAAACCCATCCATGGCTTTGCTTTCGACAAGCAGAGGCAATTTAGCACCACAGGCCTCACAGAAAAATTAGCATTTTGTGTATTCCACGTTGAAAAGGAACAGGAAGCGTGAGTCAGTGTAAAGCTCCACAAGCCTTCCACCCGCTGGCAATGCTATTTTCTAGAAGATAGAAGTTGAAATTGCACCTTCCAGGTCCAGAGACATTTTCCTTATTAGACAGCCCCTTATTAGCAATTCAGCTCTCCAGCTCCCCATCCACTTCTGACCTGATGCACACGTATGCTTTGTACAGCAAGGTAAAGCTTATGGAAGGCAAAGCCCTGCTGAGAAGCCTTTCATTCTTCTTTAATTCCAACAGAAGCACATGGAGCATACTAGTGCCACAGGCAGGCAGTGTTCTCAGCATCTCCATCCCCAGGGGCTGGGAGGTCAGTGACGCTATCCGTCTGTGGCCCTGCCAAGTGTGAGGGAGACAGGAGGAGTAAGCCACAGCCAGCCCCTTCCTCCAGAGCATCCTGCAGAGAAGGCTGGGCAGTGCTGGGGGAGTTTCCAGCAGAACTGAAGGTAATCAAGTCATGCTGATGTCCCTGATAACTGCAAAGCCTAAGTTACACTGGGAGAATGGAGGGAGGGGAAGTACCTCCTGCACACACTTGCTTCTTGGCTCCCTCTCCTCCATCCTGGGTTGGAGTTGTCACACCAGTAAAGTGAAAAGGTGGCACACGGCCAGCTTTCATCTCTTGACATGTACCTTGTTCTGCATTGCACCAGCTTGATCCCTGTGTCTTCCTGACCACCCAGCTCCTGCTCCCTGCTCCTCTGCCAGAGGCACAGGTACGTGCCTTGGTAGGGAGGTGACAGAAGGGATACCTGCAGCCTTGAAGGCTTTTTCGACATATGCACAAAGCTCCCAGTTTAGCCTTTTGGCATTGCACATCCCATCCTTCCCTTTTGCAGTTTTGTGAGACAGTTGCAACCTTAGGGACAAAGAACAGACTGGAGATGGCAGGGAAGGGCTGCTGGGGAACAGGCTGAATTCTCACTCCCCATCAGAGCCAGTCCATAGAGGATAATGGTCCATTTGCAACCGGTTTTGTCTATTGTGTATATATGCAAATAGAGTTTAAATTAACTGGGATTACCACTTACAGCACAACAAACCAAACCCTGGTCTTCTAAGGCCACAATGCTGCTCTCCCTCCCAATGCCCCTGGACAAGGGTCTCACTCCTGCAGCCAGGAAGGCTCCTGGCAGGACATCACTCGTTTGCCTTCTTCCAGAAGTGAAGATTCATCTCTGCTCTCGAAGCAAACCACTTACGCTAACAATCTGCACCCAAGAACAGGATGGGCACAACACTCTGGCTGAGCTCTGCCTGCAGTCACCCATCCAGCCTGGCCCTTCCCACTGGAGACAGGCTCAGGAGCACCCACAGTGCTCTTCCCAGTGTCCCAGTCATGAACAACCTCAGAAGAAATGGAAAATCCAAAACACACTCAGCCTGCTGAGCCAAGGTCACTAACCCTGCTGGGAAATTCCTGACCCAGCGGTCTCCAGGGCTATTTATAGATTACAACATTAAACAATATCTACCTTATAGGAGCTATATGCTGAGAAGCAGGTTTTCCAGGGCTCCTAGCCCTTCCCCAGCAAGGACATGAGCCTTTTTTTCCTTATCATGGTGTTGGCTTTGCAAGGTGGCCTGTGAGCACATGCAAGTTCATTTAAAAGCAAAATTATCCCTGATGCTCAAGAAATTAAGCAGCCAGGACTCGTGTTGCTGGAAGTGAGCAATGATCCCTCACTGTGGGGTCTCATCAGCCTTGTTGGGAATTTTGGAGGCTGTGCACGCCAGGCTCCCCTGGGAAATAACCCAGCCTTCAGTGACAGGGTGCTGTTGCACACAGGAATAACACCAAGGCTCATGATTCATTCCAAGCAACCGTGAAAAATCTTAAACCTAAACAGATTATAAAACTAAAAAGAGAGCAATTCACTTGTCACAGCCACCAGCTCTGTTCTGGGAGCCAGTAGCCAACCCTCTGCTATTCCCTGCTTAAGAAGGGGAATGTAATTCCTACTGACAATCCAGCAAGTCTCTACACCTCAACCACTCCTCTCTTCACAGCCATTAGGTATTGATAATCCCAGTGCACCTCCACTCACCACCTAGACTTACCCCTCGTCTGTCCCCCAGGTCCCTGCTCCAGTAACTGGCATCAGGTGGAGAAACCAAATTGGCTCTTGACCAGTTATAATTCCAGTATGAGGACTTAGTTCTCACAAATCCTAACACTGCATCCTGGTCTTGCTTCTGCCACTGCACCCTTCTGCAGGCAGCAGCAACCCTTCTGCCTCCAGCCCAGGGGACAAAAAAGCTCACCTTGAGCTAAAGTGAGGCTTAACAGTCCTTTGCCCTCTTGTTGTTGCCCAGTTCATTTTCTTTCTTGGGGCTTCCCCTCCCACATGCAGCTTACCTGGGACCCTCTCCACCTTGGGAACCAGTCAAAGTCCTCATCTTGGTAGACTGCAAGTAGGACAATGCTATCTGTTCCCAGCTCTCAGCAGGATGGGCAAAGAGATGCTTTCAAGCCAGAACTCATTACTTTCCAGGATCATTATTCACAGGAGGGTATCTGGAATCTCACAGCACATGGATCTTGGTGTCTTGGTTCCCCTTGCCCCAAGCTGTTATATCCTCCACCAAGTTTGCCAGTGCCCAGTGTTTTGCAGAATGCCATCAAAAAAAACCCAAAAGCTATAATATCAGGAGGTGCTAAATCTTGCTAATGATCTGCTGAGAAAATTCTCCCTTCTGCAAATCCCCAAACTGCTGTAAGCAGCCAGGGATGAAGCATGGAGAAGAAACTTCTCAGAGCTCCAGACCCCTGCAGAACACTCCCTTCTATTGAAAGCAGAAAATAATAGCAAGACGTGGGAGGAGGAAGAGTCTTTTCACACTGTTCAAGGATAAAAAGACTTACAGAAATAAACCCCAAGAGGCAGGCTTGTCTCCTGCCAGACCAGGATGTGGTGGGACCAGGAGGGGGATGTCTCCTGGATTGGAACATAAGAGACAAACAGAAGGAGAACACTGAAGCAAACATCTTCTTGAGGGGCAGGGGGAGGGATCCCACATTCCATGGATTCAGAAGTGATGGTGATGACTGCAAATTATCCAGTACAGCCAAACCTAAACCTGCCTGGGAACAGTTGCTGGAAGATCTTGCAGCACTGACTGACCTGATGATAAAATTTCAGACAAAAATTAGCATCAATAAATGCCAGATAATCCAAAAGTATGGGAGGGGTGGGGAGAGGGAAGTCAACTTCCTGTGCTGGCACCAGTAGGCCTGTAAATTAGCCCCCAGAAAAGAGCCAAAGCTGAAGTAGACAATAGCACAAAGGCAACAGCTGACTGTCAGCAGTGGTCAAAACCCAAAACATTAAAAGAGATTGTTAGACCACAGCTAAAGCCACCACAGAGCCACACACAGTTCTGGTGCCCCGCTTCAGAGGTGATATGGCACAGAGAAGGGCAATGGAGATAACTACAGGGCTATAAAGTGTTTTGTTCAAGGAGAGACTAAATAGATCAGGAGGACTTTTTACCCTGAAAAGAGATATGATGAAAGGCAAGTGAAATCAGAACAGACGACCAGGGAGCAAGCACATCACAAGAGCTGCAGGAGCACAGGGAAATCTCAGGGCAGCAGGTCCAAAAGAAAAGCAGCATGTTTGCACAAAGAGCAACTTCATGAGAGAAGTCACATCCTCTCACAGAGGCAGAATGTACCACTGGGTTCAATCCCAGGAGAGGCATCCAGCCATGTCTTCAAAGCACAACTGCTGGGTCCAACCTCTAGCTCAGGATCCCAATCCAATAGGATGCAGCAGCACAACCCCAGAAAGGGTTGCTCTGTGCCTGCCCTGTGTCCTTGTCACTGGCCACTGCCAGAGGACACCAGGCCATGGGCACTTGTGCTCAGTCCCAGTATGGCTCTTTGCCTGTTTTTATTCATAAGAAGGATGAATGAGATGTTCCACAGTCCAGCACAGTCTGGCATGGATGCAAGAGAAATGCTATCGGACTCCAAAACAAATTGCATGCAGCACTTGGGAACCAGGCGTGGAGGTCAGGAAGAGGTCACTGATGGAGAACAGGGAGGATTCAAATAGATGCTGTAAATATTTTTGCAGAGCAGAAAGAGCCTTGAGCACAGGCAAATGACCTACTTTGCTGTTCTCCACTGAAGGGTGGCACAGCCATGCCAGAACCCAACAGCAGTTTCTAAGAAGGACATTCAGCACGTCAGAGGTCCTTCATTAAACAGAATAGCAGAAGGGTCCCCAAAACCTCTTCCCACTGCCCCAGGTGTGCTGGTGGATACTATCCTGTGGCAATTTTCACAGCACAACCTGCTGACAGCCCTGATGAGATCTGGATTTCAGACTCCTGCCAGAGCCACATGCTTCCATCTCCTAATCAGCTGAGGAAAACAAGACCAGAATTCCTAATCTCGGAATAAATACAGAGTGTTTGGTCCCATAGTTTTATGGCTCCTGTTGCAATTTCTCCTGGAACATCAAGGCCAGGATCCTCACAGGCAGCCAGAGCAACAGTTGCTGCAATCCACAAGGCTGACTTCTTGGAAGCTGATAAATGTCTAATCTCGTCTGGAGGAACTGGTTATTAATTAGCTACAGAATCTGGATCAGTGTCAGCTCTGCCAAAGAAGCATCTTCCCATTCATTTCCAGAAAATGGGAAACATAACAGACAACAACAGGCACTTAGCTGCAGGGTCCATCCTTGTGCTGAACTGAGACATTCCATTTGGTACATCTGACGTGTAACAGGAGAAGCCATAGAAGAGTCAACTTAACTCTGGATGAAAGTGTTCACACTGTGCAAGAAACCAGTTTAATCAGTGCTTTTTAATTTTTTTTTTCATTTATATCCTTCATGGATCAGCTTTCCCAAGGTCTCTCATAAAGACACAGCCCTGGGAACCGACTGCTGACCTCAGGTTCAGTGAGGACAGCAGGCAAACACCTGCCTTTGGACTCAAACAGAGGCATTGACCACAGCAGCAGAAGGTACCTGTAGATATTTTTAGCCTTGCTGTCACTGCTCCAAATCTTCCTGTGACTTCTAGGGCCAGAAATTATGATCTGTCCTAGCTGCCCAGCTGGGTAGAACTGAGGACAAGACCCCACCATAGCACAGCCCCAGTCAAGCCAAGCCCTCTCTAGCTGCCACTCCATAAGCACATCCAGAACTGCCGTACTAGCCATGCTTACAGGTCTCTTTGGTTGCTGCTCTCCAGCCTCCCACCTTAGCTTCCCAAGCACTTGCAGTGGAGCAACTACTCCAGCTGGGACCCACCTTCCCTCCAGCAAATCAGGCAAGGTTCATGAACCCACCTTGCTCAGCACAGAACATCTACTGTGTGTGCTCCATGTATCAAGAGCAGCACTGAGGCGAAGCAGCACAGTGCAGTCTAGCAGACAGACACACCTCCTGGGAGAGACATTAAAACAGACACGAGGAAAGACACATACGTCTAAGGCAAAGATGCGATCTTCCTAAACGGCTTCTCCAGGTCCCATCGTCCATGTCACCTTCTTTCACCTTTTTCTTCTTAAATAAGCCATAGTGGCAGGAGGCAGAGGATGGAAAAGCCAAGTATCCTCTCACACGTCCCTGCTTCTCCCGCAGGCCTCCTTCCTTGTGCAGGATATTTTTGTGTGAGTCCTTCCATATGGCTGCTCATCCATCACTGCTTCTTCTGAGTGCCCTTACATGGGCAAGGCAGAGGAAGTGGAGCTGCTGGCTGGAGGAAATCCTGTATTCCCCTAAATGACGGACTAGCTCCTTATATAAACATTTACCCAGATTTCCCATGAGGTAGGAAAGTAAAATTTAGGCTATTTGTACCCTCCGGGTGCCAGAAATGTCTATTTGCTCTCCAAACATACTTTCAAGTGCTTTTACAGTTAACTCCTGGCTTTCTGACTGGAAGGGACTTTCAGGACCATTGGCCCTTTTTAAAGGGGACATGGAGAATGCGCCCAGATGTTTACACATGCATCTCCACACTCATGCAACTGAGAGGATGGAATTTCTCTTCAACAGCTTTTAAGCCATCTCTAGATTTGCTAGGCAAGGAGATAATTGAGGTTTCCTTTGATCTCAAAGGGGCCAGCCCAGCTGGTCCCCTCGAACATTTAGAGAAGGTGCATTGTATGTGTTCTACATCTTTGCTGCTGAGACATGTGCTGGGTCTCACATCCTGCCATCACACCTACAGCTACCAGTACACACCTGGAAGCACAGAGCAGAGACAAGCTAAGGAGCCTGTGTAGGACTCCTGAGCCCTGGTCCTCCCCAAGGCATGACAGACATTGGCAGGTTGTTACCTTCACAGCCCCTTCAACTTATCAGAGGTGAAACCTGTGGGAGGCAAGAAACTCTTGTACCAGGCAGAGGCTGAGTGACAACAGGTTATTAAATGTGGGTGATCACCTGCAGAAAGGGGTTGCACACCCCCAGTCCAAGCTGCAGAGAGGAAACCAAGCAGCAGGTTAGCCAGTGGGCTTCTGGGATCATCTAATAGGGGTGCTCATTGCTCTGCCTGCTCCTGCACAGTTAGTTCTCTTTGGCCATTTTACAACAATCGTTTTCTGCTTCTTCAGCCGAACAAGCACTGAAAAAGACCATTACAGACCCAAGCTGCTCCAGGCTAGGGAAACAGGCAGCTATGGGCAAAGCTGTTGAGTCCTGAGGGCTCCAGCCATCTTGTACAGTATCTCTGGAAGGGCAGCAAAGGGACTGGAGACAGAGGGAGGCAAGACAAATCATGGAGAGCAACGGAATTTCAATCTCTGCAGAGTCAGGGGGGGTTAAAAACACATTGAGCTGCATAATAATAATGAGAAAACAAAGCTCTTCTATTCAGATTGAAAGAGACAGAGGAGACCTTTGGACAAGGATGTTGTTGTGCATTAGATGAGGACAAATGACCCCAAGCAGTACTGCAGGGTAAGGAATAAGGAGCACTAACTGCTGTTGGAGCTAAGCACCTCATCATTTTCCAGTAACGTTGGAGTCTGAACCCACCAGAAGCTGCCATCTCTAGCCTGATCTCACAGATGCTTGATAACCTCCTCAGGGATGTCATTTCTGCAAACACACCACATACACAGTTGCAAAATGAGGAAACTGGGTTTGGTGAAGGGCCTGTGGCTCTGCACCTTTGCTGACAAGCCCAAGGCAACAGTGTTCTCAGGTGGCCCTGGGTCCTGAAGCACCGCAGTGTCTTTGCCACCTCAGACATTGTGCCTCTGACAGGGAGGGGAGCAGAAAAACTGATGAGGGACTTGGTATTAATAACTAATATTCAAGGATTTACCTTTCAATTACCCAGTGAGTGACAATGTACTGAAAGAGTTCACCAAAGAGACTGTTCCTTCTTTTTCCCTTTAGGCTTTTAGGAACAAAAGTTTGTCTCCCTAAATCATAGCAAGCAGGTGCCAACATAGAGAAGCTCAGCTGATCAGCCCAGGGCACAAATCCAGCCAAGGTCCTTATCTACCAAGAATGAATTGATACATACATTTCATTCGCCCATTTCAGCTGATACTTAATGAGTATGACAGTCAGAAAAGCCACACTACTAAAGAGAAACACATCAATGATAATATAAAGGAGTCACTATTATTACCCATCTGCTGCTGCCTGTGCACAGGAGAACAGTGGCATTGGGTCCCTGTGGTCCCCATTTTGAGCAGCTCTTCACTTCAGCCCCTCCCTCACGCTGGACATCGTAAGATTGGCATAAAACCAACCTGAAGCTGGTGCGTGGGCTGCAGTGCACCTATGGAAATGTTGCCTTTTCACCTGTGTGTGCTCTAATCTTCTGGCTTTGGGGTGGCTTCAGGGCTCCTCAGCCAAAGCAGCTCCTCCTAAACACTGCCTGACCTGGACAGCACACCAAGCCTTTCCCCACCAAGGGTATGACTGGGAGCGCCTGGAGGATCTCCAAGCAGCCCCTGTAACCAGACAGCCTTTCACCACCCCACTTCAAAGGCGATGGTGCCCTGAGGGCTGCTCGCGGGGGACCCCAACCAGACCTGGAAGCATCGTAGAAACTTTTCTCCAGGCTCGGGGCATTGAAAGATTGGTGGGAATGTGGGGTAAGGGTCCCGGTGGGAGGAACCCGATTCTGCCGGCGGGGTCCTGACCCCTCCGGGCTCTGCCGAAGGGAAGGAAAAGGAAGGGAAACAGAAAGGTTGGGTTTCCCCTTGGCTCTGCCTGAGGGGTCTCCGCTGTCCCCCAGCCCCGCGGGACCCCCAACAGCCCCAGAAACCCACCCCCTGCCAGTCCCGTCCCCGAGCCCCATCCCTCCGGCCGGTACCTGTGGGCGCTGCCATCGTCGTAGAGGAAGGAGCGGTTGGTGTAGCATTCGGTGCAAGCAGCGGCCCCGCCGCCCGCCCTGCCCTCCGCCGGCCCCGCCGGCTTGTAGATCCCCTGCAAGCTCCGCTCTTCGCCCGAGAACGGCATCGGCGAAGCGGCTGCCCGGAGAGGCGAGGCGGAGCAGAGCATGGGCGGCCCGCGCTGCCAAAGGCACCGGCTGGGGTCTGCCGGTCGCGGGCAGAGCCACCGCCGCCGCCGTCCCGCTCCCGTTCCCGGCCGCCCATCACGGCGCGCCCCGCCACCGCCGCCGCCGCAGCAGCCCGCGGGCCAGCCTGGAGCTCTGCATGCCGAGGACTAGGCGGCAGCCGCGGGGGAACCCCGGCGGCGTGCGGGTAGCAACAGGTACCGGAAAGTTGAGGGGCGGAGAGGGATGCACCGGGGAGGGAGGCAGAGGGGCTAAGGGATAAAGGAGGTAGGCGAAAGTGGGGTGTCGTGCCCTACGCGCTCCGGCAGAGCGGCGCAGCAACCGCACTAGCCTCCTTCCCGTGACCCGCGCGGTGCTGCCCGTAGAGGAGGCCCATGACAGAGCGGCGAGAGCAGACACCTCACCACTGCCGCCGCCGCCAGCGGAGCGCCCCCGGAACCCACCCCCGGAGCCGCCGCTGCGCCGCGGCGCCCCCTGCCGGACAGGACAGCACCTGCCGCCTCCGCCACTCCCCGCTCTGCGGGCACCGCCCCGAGAGCACCGCCCGGAACCAGCACCAGCTGCTCAGGATGCGACCCCTCAGGCTCAATCCCTGCACGCCCGCCTTCCCTCCGAGGGGTTCAGCTTGTCTTTTTTTCCCTTTTTCCCCCCTTTTTCTTTCATTATTTTCTTTTGCCTATTTTTCCCTTTCTTACCCCCCTTTTTAATTTCCTTGTTTTCCCTTTTTTCCTTCTTTTCTCTTTTTCTTTCCTTTTCATTTCCTTTTTTATTTTTCTTCCTTTTTTCCTCTTTTCCTTTTTTCCTTCTTTCTCTTGTTCTTTTCCTTTTTCTTTTTTCCCTTTTATTTCCTTTTTCTTTCCCTTCCTCCCCTTTTTCTTTTGTTTTCTTCTTTTTTTCTCTCTTTTCCTTCTTTTCTCTCCTTTTTCCCTTTTTCTTTTTTCTTTTCTTCCTTTTTTAATATTTTCATGTTTTCCTTTTAATTTTTGCCTTTTTCCATTCTTCATCTTTTTAAATTCTTTTACTTCAATTTTATTTTCTACTCTCCATACAAATATTTGTGTTGAGCACTGCCACACCTTGGGGCTGTGCAGAAAGCAAACAGCCTTGCCGAGTCCAACCGAGCCCAGGCCTGGTGGGGAATTCCTGTCCCTTGCTGCGTGGCCAGGGCCGGGGAGCGTTGACCTTCCAGGGGGTCCTGCTGCAATAACACCTCCCTGCTGCGGCAACGTGCCTGCCCCAGAGACAGCCTGGAACCGAGCCAGCCTCCTCTGGGAAAGGGTTAACAGGATGGAGTCCAAGATGCCTTCTCCCCCCTCCGCGTTCAGCCCCATGGGTGCTACCCAGGAGGTGACATCTGCAACCATATGGCCAATTCTAAAGTGGCCCAAAGCTGGATCAACCCTCAGATGTCAGCAGGTGCCCACGGAGCACCCACAGCCCATGCTAGCTTAGGGCCATGGGGGACTTCTTGGTGGCCCCATGGCAAGGGTGTCTGTGCAGCCCATGGGGCAGAAGAGCCCCAGTTCTGCCCCAGCTCTGCCACACTCTCCTTCTCTTTTACTCCTGATTTTGATTTCTCTTGCAGAGCCCATGCTGGCGAGTTCACCACAGTGCTGATCCAGGTGATCCCAGTGCCACACAGGTGAGCAGACACCCCCAATGAGAACTGGTTAGTACAAGCATTTATTACATTATTATTTATTGCTCCTCCAGACACAGCAACCAGACAGCTCCCGTGCACTGTGTAATACTCTTCTGCCACCTCAGCCACCCAACACACCAGGGTCAGCTTCTGTCAGACCCCAGAGGAGAGTGACACCACCGGGGCCAGGAGGTCACAGCTTCCACAGTGCTGGTTTCTCCCCAACAGCTCCAGCCTGTTCCCATCCTCACCTTCCCCAGCCACTGCTTCCGGAGCCCTGAGCCTTGTGTGATGCATGGGCACACGGTGCCGGTTCACTGCCACAGCAGCATCTAGGTGGGCTGGGCTGGGATCTCTGCGTCTCACTAGCACCTGCGACTTCATTGCTCCCGCAGTATCTCTTCCTCCTCCTCTCTCTCTCCATATGGACTCTCCTACACGAGGAGTCATTTGAGAGAAAAGTAATTAATACTCCCTGTGCCATCCATCCGTGCGCTGCGTCATGTTTTTTAAGCAGGGAAGTTATTCTTCATTCACTAATTGCCTCACGTTAGCTGGTGCAAAATGTTAAGGTGCAGCTCTGCGAGGAGAGGGGTGGGTGGCACAGCAGCGTATTGACATGCAAGCTGGTAACACAGGCATGGAGGAGGAATTATTTAGAACAGTTTTACAGGGGGAGTGGGGATTGTGAGAAAAGAGAAATGAAAACTGAAAAAGAGCCAGAAGAAGAGAACATCCCCATCCAAACACTGCAGCTTGAGAAGTTGGCTGGTCCCACCCAGCACAGACACTGGTGATGGGCCAGCTGTGGAGGGCGAAAGGATGCTGGTGCCTCCTCAGTCCTCCTGCAGAGCAGGGACGATGGCAAGGCAGAGGTCCTGCCGTGGGTCACAGGGATGAGCTGTGATATCCCTGTGATGGCACTTGGTGGGATCCTACCTGAAGAAGCAAAGCCCTTGTCATGGGGAGGGCTCCCAGCTCCAGCATGGATCAGTTCCACTGCTCTCCAGAACTTGCAGCCTTTGCTTTCTCCCCTACTGAACGGGTTTATGACAATGCTTGGTAACAAACCTCTTTACAGCCTGCAGTTAATGGAATAAACTAGATGTATCTGGGAGCTGCATGCCTTTGGGAAATGTAGATGCTCAGGCTAAGGCCTGTGTTGGATTTCTACTCCCTCACAGTTCTGGACAAGACCATTTCACACTCTCCCTGGCAGAGGACACCTGCCTGTGAAGCAGCTTAGAGGGGCTCATCTGACCCTCTTGTCCCTTGCCTGGGCACACAGAGGTGGTGTCATAGTGCCCATGGCCAGCCCTAGGATCATCTGACTTCCAAGGATGCATATGAGGATGCCAAGATCACCACATCTCTCTCCCTTGGTACTTCTTTCTCTTGGCTTCCCCACACACTGCCTCTCTCCTTAGTCAGCCTCACCCCCTCCTCCTAATGAGGATTCATTTGTCTGACTGCAGTTTCCAGCCATGGCAGAGCCTGTCTCTTCCCACTACATGAAGAGTCTGCTTTTATCCTCTGTTTTCTCCCCATGAAATTACATCACAACACAAAACACGTCTTCCTTTTCTTCATGGAAAGCTGATTGCTCCCACTCCTCCCCAAGGCATTTTCTCTAGCCTCTGAGTAATTTAGGGGGGGTTCTCTTCAGTCTTTCCCCTTTCCACTTACTGATCTGAGCACCTACCAGAGATGCTGCCCTTCCCCTCTACTCTTCCAAGATCAATAGTGGTAACATTCACTTCTTCTTGGATACTCTTCTAGGTCTTTTGGGGCACAGCCCAAACCTTTATCTTTTGATAAAATCTTCCTTCCCAGCTGCCATGTTTCAACATGACCTTTAACCATTGCTTAGCCCCAAAAACGCCAGAGGGCTCAGGCAGGCTGCTGTGGGGACCTGCCTGGGGTATTAAGGGGACGGTGGAGGGAAGGCAGAGCAGTGTTCTCAGCAAAGGCACTGTTCAGCATCTTGGGGGCACAGGTCTGGCTGAGCTGATCCTTCCTGCCTTCAGCTGCAGCACTCCCCAAAACACCATTGATGTTATCAATCCTCTTTTCCCAACAGTCACCTTATTAACAAAAAATAACCAGGATTTCACATACCTATTGCACACCACAGTGCCTCCTCCTCCTCCTCCTCCCCTTGGGCCCCACAGCTCTGGTGGGGAACTCATCCAGCATCCCAGCTTTCTCCACCAGATCAAAGAACATGTCCCTCCTGCAGCACACCAGGGAACAGGCACATCCAGGGATGCTGTGTGCTGGATGTGCACACACAAGTTCTCCAGAGCAGAGCCAGGCTCAGGGAGCAGCACAGGGGAAGCTTGTGCAGGGCTCCTGGGAAAGGAAAACCCCCAGTCTGTGACTCCCCAGGGAAGGAGGAATGGCTATGCCTGGCAGATCACATCCCTGGCCCCCTGAGAAGGAGCCTGGCACAGTGCACCAGAGACTTAGCTCTGCTCTTTGTGTGTCTGGGAGAGGAATACATAAACCTGTGGGAGGCAAAGGTGGGATTAGTCAGAGCCAAGAGGGAGAGAAAGTCATCATCTGAGGAACACATCACCCAAGTCCAGCACAGCACAGAGCTCCAGAGCCAAGAGAGGAGTCATGTCAGAGGGTGTGCTTGTCCTGCTGCAGCTCAACAATCCCCTGACAGGAGGCCAATGGGGGATGGCCCCACTAGTGGGGCACACCCAGGACCATGCAGCTGAATCTATCCAGCACCATGGGACCTGGAGAGGCTGGGCTGGGGCAGTGCACAAGCTTCAGGACCTGTACTCAGCTCCTGTTTCCCTCCACAACCTTGGGCAAGCTTTGCATTTTGGGGTACACCACACACGACACACGTGCACCTCCATCAACCCCAGGGCAAGGACCTCTCCTGAAGAACTGCCCCAGCTTACTGCCCAGTGTCACTGCAGCTACAGAGGGCTGTGGAGTCAAGCACAGCAATGCTTGATTTACTCCTAGTTGCAAACATTGTCAAAACATGGACTGAGTTTAATCAAAGCAGAGCTAGTTTCAAGACTCCAGCAGTTTGGGGTATTGTGCATGTCAAATGAATTCAATGTGAAATCTAGGTCTGTGAGGTACAAATACAGCTTGTGTCCAACTCCAGGGAATGAAAGGGCAAGACATAGCAACCTGCAAGGAAGGCACACTGTGAGAATTAGTAATGAGGGGGAAACTTCTGGTTTGCTGCAAAATAGGCAACTTTTCTGTCAAGGTGACATCTTGGCAGGGAGATGACCTCTCAGGAACCAGCTTGATCCAAGAGCTGGAGCTCTGTGGCCTTGCAGCTTGACATTTTTCATAAACTCCATCCAGCTTCTCCTTAGTTTGGTACTTCTGGGGCTGAATGCAGTGCTTACGGAATGCACAGAGGGTTTAAGCTGCCTTTATCAAGGAATATAGCAGTAGTTAGTTGTCAAAGCTGTCATCAAACTCAAGAAGTAATAATCAAACATACCCATACAAAAAGACAGAGCTCTGTAATTCCCAGACTGATGTATGCAAAATAAAAAAAAGAATGCTAGGAAGCTGGCTATAAAAACATGGTTTTAACCTAGCTAACTGTGCCATTAAATAGGAAGAAAAGACATCCTCATTTGTGTACCAGAAGTGGCTAATCTCTCTGCCTAGTGTGGCAGCACTCTGCTATTCTGGCTTGGTTTTTAAGTTTTCTACTTATGTTTAATACCCAAAGGGATGTTAAATACCAAAACCCAAAGGAAACACACACTGTGTAACTCCCACAAAGCCTTCTCAGACACAACCTCCCAAAACTCACAGAGAACTTCAGGTGAAGAATTGCCTGCAAGAGCTGAATCATATCTTGAAGCAAAAGCAGTGCTATTAGGTGACTAAGACCAAAACTATTGTCTCCCTTTATTTATTGCAACTGATGCTGTTATTAAGAACCAGACAAGTCCCTTCCCAGTCCCTCACACTATTGGGTCTGTGTCTGCTGGTGGAACACTGCAAAAGGGAGGCTGCAAACAGAGGGGAGCCTTTGGGCAGGGTCCAAAACACGGCAAAGTGCTTTGTGCTCCCAGGAGCATCGCAGCTGGGGACCGGTAGGGCTGCCAGAGGATGCTTTGTGACAGGAGTCATCTCTGACCCTTCAAATAAGACAAGCACTGCAAGAATAAAACACCTGCCTATGGGCAGGCTACATAAACAGGATCTGGCATGTCTCTGGAGCAGAAGCAGTTGAGTGGAGATCTGAAAGCATGCCTGCAAGAATCAGCCTGGCTTTTGGGAAGAGCCTGGGAGCAAGGTGAGGATGGAAAGGGGTGTCCACCCTGCAGAAAAGGACAGCACACAGCACAGAGTGACTGCATGGGCATCTGGGACAGGCAGAGCTCAGGCTTTGATATTTAAGCAATTTTCTATTGGAAAAGCAGTTTTCCCTGGTTTCCATGTCCGCCTGGGAGCCGTGCGTCATCCAAAGCCTTCGCATTTTCACGAAGCGGAGTGGAGCAGAACTGAAAGAAGCCAAGCTCTGCTCCCCCTTTCCAAATGTTCACAGTGTTGGGAGGGAAGCCAGGAGACTCTTAAGAGACATTTTAAGAAGGTGTGGGTACGGCTGCTCCACTGCAGCATGGCTGCCTGTCCCACAGCACCAGCCCTAGGCTCATCCTGCTCAATAGCATCTCCCACCACCCTGCAGGCATCTCTGCTTTTATCTCTGGATACCATAGGAGCTCAGGGCCCTGTCCTCTCCAAAAAATCAAACCCAAACTCCAAACATCCTTCAGTCTAAACACTCACTGTTCCTATGGTAGGTCAAGTTGTCTAGAGCACTATTGGTATATCCCTACTCTCGTAATGAGGTTTGCTTGGACATAAAATGTCAGGAAAATCTGGAAAAGTCTTACAGGAAGCAAATGCTAGCCCTGTGGCTCAGGAAATCCTGCTTTCCCTGTTGTTTCCCTAATTACTTCTATAAGATTTTTCAGGGTTTAAGTGAAGCTCTAGGAACAGCACTCCCTTCCCCAGACTGACCTGACTTCAGCCACTCCAGGGTCCTGAATTCACTCTTCTCCTGGAAACTCTTGGATCTCACTGGGGGTGAGGTTTTTCCTCCTTGTGTTTGACTTGACGAATCTGAAAAGTGAGACTTGGTCATACATAAGCTGCTGTGACTTACATTTGCCTGAAGCCTGGGTTTCTAAAGGCAGTGGAGGAATTGCCTCCAGGCAAACTCTCTGGAGCTGAGTGGGTTTGTGGCTCTTCCAGATCAGTTATTTTACCCTTCAGCAGTCATTTCATGTCTATTCCTGCTCAGCTTTCACCCCGTGGGACTCAGCCAGGCTCTTCAGATAAACAAACCCGACGTCCAAGTGCTGCTCACACCCCGGCTGTGGCTGGAGAGTGTTAATCTCCCATCCGTGCTATCAGTGACTGTTTGAAGTTCCTGCTGCCACCACAGAGCAGTGCTGAAGAAATGACTTCAGAAGTACTGCAAGCACCACGCTGTGTGTAATTGCAAGAGGGATGGTACACATGTGGGTTTGATTGTTATTCTAAAAACGCACAATTGGAAAAGCCAATATTTTTAATGGAAGTGGTTTCAAGTGCTAGTATTTATTTGCTTATTAAATGGTTTCACTGGAGACAGACCATCTTCAAAGGAGGGATCATTTTTTTTTCCCCCTAGAATGGGTATCTGGGGCTATAGTGCTATATTATTATTCATGAAAAATATTTCTGTATTAGCTTTTTGTTTCAGAGAACGCATTTAACTGACACTTCCCATGCCGACAGCTTGCCAGGTTTCAAAGCACGACTTCTGAAAGGATTACAGTGACTGTGAGGCTGGACCAGATGAAGCTGCAGCCCAGCTGACACACAAGCTCTGTAGAATTAGTTTTTCTCCGTTTTTGGAGAGCCTAAAGCTGAGGTCTGCACTGGGACACACACACTGTGTGTGTTTGGGCTGTTGTTCAGCAGGGCATGATACACTTCCAGGCTGTGACCACATTTTGGGGATCTGGTTTCTTCTGTAATTCCAGCTGCTCCCTACATCAATGCAGATTTCCCAGCATGTGTGGGAAAGATCTCCCTACACTGCCACAGACCCAAGGGCAGATGCTGGGAGAGCTGAGAGACTCAGCCAGAGCTGGGGGATTAACCCTTGGTCTCCCCAAGTCAGAAATCAAAGCTCTCCATGTCTCTTGGACACTTGGCTAATACAGACTCTCCTAAGGATGTTTCAAGGGAGGATTGGAATGGGCAGAGCATCACACCCTTGCAAGGCACATGGCTAAGGCAAACCACAGCAGCGCTGCATCCTCCTCACACCCTTTCACCCAAGGATGCAGTAACACAAATGCACCTTTACCTAGGAGAAAGCTTTTCAAAATTAAAACAAATCACTCTCTCTCTGCTCTCCTTCCATGGAAGTTGGAGTTCCCACACTTGTGCTGATGAAGGCTGACATCCTCCCATCACAACGTGCCCATCAAACAGCATTGTTGCCATCATCCGCCCCCTCTCCACCTGCCCTCCCTGGAGACTGCTGGGTACTCACTAACCCCTCTCCCTGCTCAGTGCTCCATGGGCCCCATGGCTCACAGACCTGCTGCCAAACCCAACTCTCTCCCCTGCTGACACCTCCATCCTGTTTGTGGTGTCACTGGAACTTCCCCCTCCAGCACTTCCAGTCCCCTGCGGTTCCCCAGCCCAGTCAGCTCCAGCACAGCCCATGGCTGTGCCAACATTAACACACAAAGCCTCCAGCACATCCAAGGCCACCACTGAAGGCAAGAGCCCATCCAGGGGTAGATCATCACAGCTCTTCACCAGGGCATGCAACCACCACAAAAGCATAAATCCAAATAGGAATTCAACCCCATGGTGACACTGTGCAGACAGAAAGCACATCCAACACAGCTTGTTACAGCTCACATTCTCGCTTCAGGAAGTAGATGCTGGAGGAGCAAGATGTAGGGGACACCCCAAAACATCCCAACCTCCTGGCCATGGTCCCTTCAGCCGAGCACCATCAGCTCTCTCTGTACAGCACCTTCTTCACATCTTGCTCCCAGGGTCTCACTGAAAACATTCCTCGTACTAAACAATGCCCCACACTGTCTTGGCTCTAAGAACAAGTAAGCCCATTAAGCAATTAAGCAAACCTCACCTGGATTGGAGTCACAGGTCCCACAGCTGCAGCCTCAGCACAGGGAAAGACACTTTGTACCCCTCACCCTGCTCAATCTGCTCCCTGCATGCTAGAAGCAGCTTGGCCCAGCAGTGTCCACAGGCTTATGGTGTCCTCCACATCCATGGAGGCAAGGCAAACCCACCAGTTCACACACCAAACCTCCATCTCATGAGATGCAGAGTGCCCAGAGCAGGGAACTAACACCAAAACAGTACAGCTGTAAAAAACAAAACCCCAGAAAACCAGCAACAAACTGGCAGCCCCAGCAGATTCACAGGGGTGCCAGGGGACCCCTTTTGCCAAGCAAGCTCCAGCAGTTGCTTCACTTTTTTGTTTTTCTCAGAGACCCAAGCCCAAGCGTCAGAAATTAATAAAGGGAAAGGCTAGAGCTTTGCTTCTTTTGTGTTTTATGCAGCTGCAACACTATCATCCCCTGGGATCACCTTTCCCCCTCACAGACAGGTGAGGTGGAAGCCATCCTCTCTGGGTACTGGGCAGTAACTGGATCTCACAGACCCAGATACAGACACTGCTCCTGAAGCCTCTACCAGGGAGAAACTGCCTCTGCTCTTAACACAAGAGTCTGCTCCAGGGAGAACCTCACTACCATGCAGGTAAGTGCTTCAACTTGTTGTTCAGCTGCAGCATGGAGGCTAGCACGAGGCTGTTTCCCCTGGGAGAGCGAGGATCAGATGCTTTTTTATAGCATTGTCAGGCCAAATACCAAAGGTGCTCTTTTAAGGACACATTAACATTACAGGTCCTCAATTAAGCACCTCAGGCCTGCAGTAACAGGTTACAAACAGTCTGAAAATGTTAATAGTGAGTTATTTCTCAGTATTTCCACACATAGATGCACAGAAAGAAGCCTTCTAAATTACAGGATGGTAATGTCCTTCTCAGCATGGATCTCACCATGCCACAGGAAGGGCTGCTTAGGCTTCCAGGAGGAAAAAAAGCCTTACACTAATAATACAAAGACCACAGTCCAAAAGTTACTATTGTTTTGCATGAATATGTTGTAAATGAAGTCTGTTTGTTCCAGTAGCAAGAGAGTTCAGTGTCCATTTCTTCTCTTCCTCAGCTCACGTTCTGCAGGCTCCGAACTCACCAGTGGTGTTTCATTCTCTTTAATGTCTTGCTTTTCCACATCCTGCTTTTTGGAGCAGATTTACTGGAGGAATACTTTCTGCGCTCACTTCCTCTTTCTTACACTGATGCAAAGGCTCTTGAAATCAGGGAGAGGGCCAGGAGGCTCAGTCTGGACCCTCAAAAGGCCAATCTCTCCTATACTGTCAGCAGTGCAGCAGCATGCTCCCATCAAGAGATATTTTTGCTCGTTCTTGTCTGCAGTAGCCCAGAAAACAGGACAAGGCGCAACGTGATCAGGCAGACATGGGGCAATGTGACAGACACCAGAGGTTATGCTGTCCTTACTCTGTTTGCTTTAGGAAAGCCAGCTTCAATAACTACCCAGCTGGAGATCAATGAAGAGTCTCAAAAGCACAGAGACATTATTGAAGGCAGCTTCATCGATTCTCCCAAGACACAGACACAGAAGATGATGATGAGTGTGGAGTGGACAGTGACTTTCTGTCCCCAGGCAAGGTATATTCTTAAAACAGATGAGGACATGTTTGTCGGTATTCCAAGTCTGGCTGGGTACTTGCTTAGCTTAACACAGCTAGAGGACATTTACATTGGGAGGGTCATTCACCAGGGAGTGCCCAACAGAGACCCTGAAAGCCCTGGCTTTGTTCCCATCCATCGCTACTCTGAAGAGTTCTACCCAGATTACTGCGACGGGAGCGCTTTTGTCATGTCCCAGGACGTGGCTCGTAAGGTGTATGTGGCTGCCCAGGAGGTGCCAGTTCCAGTGCCCCCTGATGTCTTTGTTGGAATCTGTGCTCAAAAAGCTGGCATCACTCCCATCCACAGCTCTCGGTTTTCTGGGGAAAAGCACATCAGCTACAATCGATGCTGCTATAAATTCATTTTCACCTCTTCCAACATGAAAGAGGTTGAGTTATTTAAAGACTGGAAGGAATCAAGCAAGGGGGAAGATTGCTCCTTACTGGAAACATACTATGGTCTGGTGTCCTGCAAGGTTTTGACCTATATTGATAAGTTCAAAGGGTTTAACTTCGATAGAATTAAAAATGAGGTTCTTCATTTGGCTGATTAACTGCTGTGAAGGAAGTCTGAATTCTCTCTCACCAGCTGTTACATCTTGTTAACATTCAGTAATGATCTCCTCTCAAAGTTAGCTCTCTTCCCTTCAACGGCAAATGAATTCTCAATGCTACAGCGTTACTGCAGCAAGATGTACTTAAATACCTACAAATGCATGCAAGTGAAAATAAAAGAGTATTGCAAGAAACTTCATCTGTATCCAATGCCTTCCAGACCTCTGAAGTCCTCTAACTTACGCCAAAACTCCTTCTGCTTTTTTTTATCCAAGGCATCACCTACATCCCAAGTATTTTGTAACAAAGGGGAATGTCTCTGTCCACAAAAGGGAGCTACTTCTGAGCAGCCTCTTGTACAGCACCAGTGAAACCAAAGCACAGCTTAGAATGGGAACAGACATTGACCCATCATGGGATGTGGTTAGGTGAATAGCCCAGAGAGATTTCAAGGCAAGAAATCTAACTTACCTCTTAAGGAATCTGGTATTTGTCAGTTGTGGCATCAGAGAAACACTGACACAAGGAGCTCCAACATGGTAATGTTATGGTGGAGAACAGCATCAGCAGCGAAGTCAGCACAAATTCACCAGGCTGCTGGCAACACCAACCTCACCCAAAGTGTAAAGATTCCCCAAATTAGGATCCAGTCCCAGAAGAACTCCACCCACACCTGCATCCTCCAGCTGAACTCTTCCACATCAGCTCTTTCAGCAGCAGAAAGATCACCTGGACAAAACTGTTCTACAGTTGTGAGACACAGAGGTGCCTTTGAGGGTTCCATCTACTCTTCCCACTGTGGCTGAAGGAATTGAAGGTGTGCTCCAGACGATCCACAGTACAAGTTATGCTGCTTGTTAATCTGGGACAAATGATGAGCTTTGATTTTGGCAGTGCCTTTTGTTTGGTTTTGGGGGGCTTTTTTGTTTGGTTTTTGTTTTCAAACCAAGTTCACCAACTCCAGCATGTTACCTTAATTCTCATTCTCCATCATTCCATTCCTGTTTTTCCCTCAATAATCTCCAGTTACTTTACAGGAGGAGGACAGAGACTACACACTGAAGATCTCCCCTTGTATGTAAGATACACCAGCAGCAACATGTAAAGCATATGGCAATACAGAACTTCATGTGAGTAATGAAGAGTAAGTGCCTGATCTATTAATCAGAATGCTGAGCTCAAAGCTCAACAAAATAAAGAATATGTGCATATATTTAAAGAAAACAACTGCCTTGTTTGGCATCTCTGTCTTCTACAATATTGTATCTGGCAAATGTACCATGCAAAGCAGATGCTAAAGACTTAGCACGCAGAGTAGCCTTCAAAAGCAACAGCTGAAAACACACATGGAAGAGACTCATGAATTGCAGAAAAGGTTTATATACTGATTTCTTTTACTGAGATTTTAGTATACAACTTATACAGAGCTTCCAGCACGCAGAGCCACCTAAAATAATAAAGCTGAACTGTCCAATACAAGTGCAAACTAAGGTCTTCTACACTCTTTTTGTTTCCCTTTTAGTGCTTTTGTGTTTTTTTCTGGATGCAGGATTCATGAAGCTTCTGTGCTTTCTCCATTCACAAATGAGACACTGTGTACTGCATTTCTCACTAGCAGGTGTTTATTATGCACATCTAAGATGAAAGCATTAGCAGCAGTATAATGTTGGATGACAAGTTCTGTACATATTAGATCATAAGCAACAAGGCAGATCACCTGCATTCAGATAGCTTATTAAACATAAGTGACCTTCCCTAACTACCCTGCTCCTCTGAACCCATTTCAATGCTTCACCACCTATTTCTGGCAGACAGTATCATCACCTCTGCTGCCTCCAAACACAATTAACAGCAATAGAAGAGTTACTGCCTGACTAGATCATTCTGCTTCACTTGGCAGAGTGGGGACACAGGGTGAGTACCTTCCACAGAGGTACACCTGACCTGACACTACTAAAATAAGCCCTAACATAGTAATTTCATGTTTTATTTTGCTCCCCTGCAGCTGTTCCTCAGCTTTCTTATGTCCTCAACAAAAATAATATAAACCTTTTGTTTATATTGACTGTTGTGGTCTCCAGTTATGGACAAAGACATGTAACGAGAGTATTCAGCTAGTCTTGCATCTCATCCACTGCTAGGTGACCATCTTCAGAAGATTACAGCTTTGTAAGGTACTTCATTTCCATCCACCTAGTTTAATTCATGCCCTTAAACATGAAAGCTTTATGTCCTTACCCCTTTTATTCTAACTCAGGCAATTAAAATAATGTATTTTCTTTAAATAACACAAAATTTAAAAAATTATCTCTATTAAAAAAGTGTAAACAATTTAAGGTTTGGTTCTGAAGTAGACTTGCAGAGCTGCAGCTCATGCTCCTCTTGAGCAAGTCAACTGAGCTGCCATACAAAGTCAACAAGGAAGACAAAGCTCCCAGTTTGGTTTTATACACTAGAGTGTGCATTAATTTGTTTTGAAAAGGGCTAAAAGCTTTGTTTCATCCTCCACATAAAATGTAAACAATACTTAGGATTATTTATTCAAGCGAGACTCACATCCAGCAAGGTGAAAAGAGAATCTAGTTCCTGCTCCCTCGTGTGGACAGAACGCTACTAGCAGATCCTTACCAGCAGGGTTTCTGACAGAACATGACTGCCTGAAGGAGCATGTTCCACGTGAGTGACAACTTCAGCAGAGAGGAAAAAAAGTAAGAGAAACTATGGCAGCATCTGAGGTTACAAACCTCGAGGTGTTTTGGTGTTTAATTGAGCTGTGATCTACTGAGAAAACACGATAGGAACTCCAAACCCAAGAACAGTTTAACTAAACACTGATCATTTCAGCAAAATAAGACACAGTCAGCACCTGACAAAGTGTTTACCTTGGTGACTTGTCTCACGACAGTACACAGAGAACTTCTGCCACGACATTCTATGGGTAAATATGCTGTGCCCTATAGGTTTTGATGTGCTCTCCTGGCTCATTTCAAATCGAGTCAAAGTGCTTCCCAATCCTTTAAAGAGACAATCTAAGGAGACTCCAGCAAGGGGAGTCTTGACACCTTTTATCTGACACCTATTTCAGCAACATGGTTTGCAAGAAGGGGAAATCAAGACATCAGTGACATTATTCTGCTCCTTCCACAGCTGTAGTAGAAACTGCCTTCACATAGTAAGGGCCTTCTCTCAAGTAAGCCCTAAGCCTCAGGTAGTACTGGTTCCCAAAGACTTCTGCGATCGTTTGAGAGTTTACCAGAGCCTTCACCAGTTCATACTTGGCATCCTTTGAAGCTTTGTCAGGCTCCACAGATCTGTCTACAATGTATTCCACAAACCCTGGACTGTCAAGCATCAACTTCTGGGCCCATGGCTGGTTTGCAATGGCCTGAAGATGAAGACAAAAGAGGAGGGGAGGGGGAAACACCTCGTTTTAAAAGCCCAACACAGGAAGCTGTCGCACAAGTAGGGAAGGAACAGAAAAATGAAATGGAATATTCATTCTACACATGACCACCACACAAATCAAGCAGCTGGGTTTAACAATGGAAAACAAGTACAGCTCAGTGCTTACTTTTTAAGTTTTAGAGGGAATTATGCCAGCAGTGCCTCTGATATCAAAGAAGCGCCCAAGAACATAGGTGTGGCTTTTTTTTTTTAATCCTCTCCAACTTATAAGAAAATAAACAATACAGACAAGACATTCCTGCTGCATTATTTAAGTGGTGAATGCAAGAGGGGCACAATGAAAAAGGCCTTATTTCTGACCACTTCAGGGCTTTGACAAGAAGTCTGTGGCATTCACTTCAAAAAATCTGGGACTGAACGGCAATATAATTCAATACCTGATCTTTAAAAACAAAAAGCACTTACTGTAAACACCCGTAAAGCCCCACAGTGGAGATCAGGGAATGGCTGAGTACTGATACTTCTGAAGAGTTCCAAGGGCTGGCTAGACAAGGATGTGAACCATGATTCAGTCATTCTTAGAAGGTCTTCTGTCTGCTGCTCTGGCTACATGCAACACGTACAAAAATGAAAGAGTTTGATTAGGATTATGAAAAGCTTTGAAGTTTTCAGTATATGTCCAGTAGTGAAGGAAATCAATTAAAACAGCAGCAGATTAAACAGAAATAGCTTAAATTTTCAACTTCATTTCATGAATAAAGAAATGGCTTTCTGTATTTCATTTAGCTTGGAAGATAGATTTAAATGAGTTGATTTTGATACACAAGGTTAAGAGCTGTGCTGAGTGCAGTCCTGCAAGACATAGTAAAATGACTTACTCAGAGCTACACTATCAAAAACAGATCACAGGATCTAAAGAACACACACAGGAATTAGAGCAGTTTGTCACTGTTCCTTTAAAGCACAAGAATATTAAACCATTTATTCTCACTCCCTTACCAATGTTGTCTTGACTTCATGTTTTATAAACAGATTTCAGAACACCTGGCTTCTTACAAACTAACTCAGACTTTAGGCAAACAAATATATCAGTGAATTTCGAAACAGTCAAGCTGATGACTGAGAACACTAGAAAGCTACCACTTCCACCTCAACTAGACACTGCAAAAGGTCTTCACAAAATTAGCCAGATGCACAATAATTTCATTCTTGTAGTTAAAAAAAGCAAACAAAAAAAACAAACAAACAAACCAAACCACAAACTTACAGGCAAGAAAAGAAGAGATGAAATCGCATCCAAGCATCGAAGCCGTAACTCCGTGGGGGCATTCTTTGCCTGGTGCCCTATTCTGCTTAACAGCTTCTGAAATCTACCTCCTTTGAAAATAAAAACAAAGGGCTTTTAATTAATTCAGACAGACCTCTACATGAGTAGAGAGTCACCTGTCAGCCACACTACCCTACATCAACTGTAGAAAGTGTGTTGTACATGAAGCCTAAGAAAGGCAAGTTCTTCATCTACTATAATAAAAGCAGTCTAAGGTTTTCTTTTCTTCACATGGATCTAAGAAAGACAAATCCAAAGCTTTAATGTTCATCCTCCAGACTACCCAAAGATTTCCAAAAAGGAAGTGGTGTGTCACAGATAATGACTTCTCTTGGGAAGTGTCAACCCTAGTACATGTGTAATTAGAATTCTTCAGCCTCGTTCTGCAATGCTCCAATTGCTAATACAGATTCTCCCTTAAAACACAAACACTGGACTAGCAGCAAGAAGTCTATTCACCTATTTTTAACCCTCTGAAGAGTTTTATACTTAGAGAAACAATGCAGTTCAATGAAAGTTCATGTTTTTCTAATCCTGGGGAGAAGGTTATGACATCAGTAGAAACAGATAACAAAACTAGTGACAATTAAAAGAACAATTTGAATCACTTGTGATTCCAGAGTTCTAGCTACCAGTCATTTCACACTGCCATGCCTGGCATGACAGTTACAATCCACCTCATTTGCTATTCAGATACATTTAATTATTAGACAGATAAATACATTTTTTGATTCCTTTCTCTGTTACACCAAACCAGTTCACTCTTGTGTATCAGGACATGCTGAGGAAGTTTTATAAAAGCAAAAAAAAGTGATACTAACTGGTTTTCTCTAAAACCTGTTTGCCTTCCACATTTGATGCCAGGATTCCTAGTGTGTCCACGGCCACTCCAATCATGGTAGGATCATGGCTTTCTGCCATTTCAAAGACTTTTTCCATAAAGACAGGGTATCGTTCACAGATCTGCTGAGGACTGTCCACAACAGCCAGATTTCCAAAAAATTTAACAAATCCTAAGAGAAGAGGACAAAAAATAAACCCCAAAACCAGTCAGTGGAGGAACAATAACTTTAGCAATGTCAAAACTAAATGCATGTATTAATGTAAGACTGTTCCAGGGCTAAACTAGTGTTAGGTCTGAATCGTTTTTAGGAAAGGTATCAGAACAAGGACAAAACTCAGGAACAAACCAGTCTTTTGGAAGTTAATTAATGCATGATGGAACAGTTTTGTATACACCAAACACACACCTTCTAACACTCAAAAATTCACATGAGCTTTCAAAACAGAGGCTTAATAACTCTCAATTGTAGTCACTAATAAAAGCAAGCAGTAAAGACTGGAAACAAGAAATGCATGCTGGAACCTGGTAAATAGAAGCTTGAGAAAGGATCAGACTCTGCACCAACAATGATGTTTGAGATTTTATCGATGACTCCTTGTTGAGCGAGATACTGGCGCCCATGTGGAGTGTGAGCCAGGGAGGTCACCATCTCTATACAGGTAGCTCTGTAACAGACAAACAGGTATTTTAGCCTGTTTCACATGGTCTTGAGGGACTCAGTCATTAAGATACTCTTAAGGCTTTCTATCCTCAAGACAAAATCCAAAGAAACCAACCCAAACTACCCCAACTGCCCAACACTCCTCCAAGCTCTCTCAGATGTCTTACTTTAGGTGTAGAGTTGGCAAGAAATGTCAAGTGTTTCTATAGCAGCACTACAATAACCACAGCACACTGGGGAAACTTCACCTTGGTTCTCAAACTTCAATATACAGTCTTTTACACTCCAGGGTATTTAAGAAAAGGCAGATAAAGTGTTTTTCTGCAAAGGGTTTCACAAGGAAAACACACAAATGTGTTTAAAGACTGGTAAAACTGAACATCAGAGTTTTAACCATGGGGAAAATCACAGTGGCAAACTCACTGCCAACTTACCTGACTAGCACATCATCTCCAGTCAGCTCTCCAATCAACTCTGATATTAATCCACTGTTTGCACAGTAATTTAGTGAATCTGTTGACACTGCAGAAATCTCAACAATTAACTAAATGAAATCACAAGGGAAAAAAAAAAAAAGACAGCTTATAAAAAGATTATAAAGATAGCAATTCACAGTAATGGCCAAAAACATCTTATAATGTTGACTACAGTAAATACAGAATTTCATTGTCTTTTCAGTTAAATTAAATGTTTGCCTGAAACAAGTTCTAAAGGAGTTCCAAGTTGACAGTACATGCATTCCACTTCTAGTCCTCTTTTCTTCAAAGGATCATCACTGCTATTCCCATTAAGCTCTAGAATGGCTACATTTTATTAAATCTCCTTTGCATACATATCTAGACTGACACACTTGACATCTCTCTTGGACTCTTCCTCCTTCCAGAAGTTTCAGTAGCATGTCACAGCAAAGGTTAAGAGACTAGAGCAGCTATTTTACTTTTACTTTCAGAGAAGCAAACATGTTATTGTATCTTTAGTAACTCTGTGTAGTCCCTTTAATGCCCTAGGCACCACAAGGTAGCAAATAAAAACTGTAAACAGTACTTCACATTTTTGTACCATAAACTAAGAGCAGTTCTGCCATTACCCGAGCAGCAACGCTGCTGTACTCTCCCTGCTCCTTTCTAGTCTTGACGAAATGTAGACATGAAGAAAAGTTTGTAAAACAGTGATGAATACTAATTTAAAAGCAAGCCATAAAACCCAGACTGTAAATCAGAACTATAGTCCAAGAGAACTGCAGTATCATGCCACTAAAGTGCTGATGTTGATCACAGCCCTACCTCATACACTCGGTATCGAACAATATCATTTGTTGCCATGACATTCTTCAAGTCACTCAACAAACTGCTCACAAATAAAGCCTCTAAGCCATCTTGTGTCTGTGCTATTCTTGACAGAGATTTGATGGCCTGGAAGAAAAAGAGTTTACTATTAAAAACAAACAACAAAACCCAAGACAATCACATTTGTTTCAATGTTCTTTACTAACTTATTAAATCAAGCTATATATCTAAAATGTTAATTGATTCACTTTTCATTGACAAGAACTAGTTTTGGTTACTGTGATGCAAATGTCTGTCATCAAATTCAGATCTGTGAGTTTACTTTGGCATCAACAGCTACTGGAAGATAACATTTCTAGATCAATTTTCTATCACATCTAAGTAGCTGGGCTTAGGGCACCTACATGCTTGTGACATCTTTCAAGTAACAAAAGCTCTCTTCAAAGAAAAGCAAAGACTCACATCTCAGAGACAGCAGAAAAAGTGGTTTGTACAGGGTCTACATGAGTTTGTAGAGACAGAAAACAAAGCAAGCAATGCTCACCTCTTTAGCCACTGCTATCTTCTCTCCACCAATGCAGTTTATTATTTGCCGTAATAGCTCAGGACTGTTGAGAATTTCTGCAACAGCCTCTGAATTTTCAACAATCCTCCCAACCTAAAGGCATGATTGATTATAGAAAATAACATTAAAAACAAACTTTTTCCACTATAAGGACATCTAAGCATTAGAATAGTTACCCAAATAGACAGAACTCAAAACTCAACTAGACAATACTCTGAGCAACCTGCTGCAAACTGACTCCATTTTCAGCTGGAGGTTGGACCTGAAACTTCCAGAAGTCCATTGGAAGCTACAATGTTTCATTATTCTGTTCTTTAAACTTAATGCAACATGTGCCTATTCCTTGTCAGTGTTTCCACAATATTGTTCAAAGTATCCTGAATATCGAAACGTTTCTGTACTTTATCCTTATGGCACCTGCTGTCAGTGCAGTCTTAGAAAGCTTTATCCAGACATTGTGACAGAAGATTTATCTACCAGTTACTTCTGTCAAGACATTGGTTTATACACTGTTTAACAAACACATCATAACGCATTATATACCCACACATTGTACAGTATTTATTCAAAATTACATGAGAGTGTAAGAGCACAATACCCCCAGATAACACTTGATCTATTGCTTTTGTCCCACATTAGGCCATGGTTAAACAACAGTAACAGATTACGACTAACCCAGCCTGGCTCAAGACAGAGCTCCACCCCCTCCTCCCGGAGGCAAACCTATACCTGAGATATGGTGAGGATTTTCACGGAGTCATCGGGGTGGAAAAGCCCTTTCTGAAGCTCTTCTCTGAGGTTCTGGATTACATAGACCGGGTCCAGGGCCTGCAGGAGCCTCTCCAGGATGGAAACACACGCAGACACCTGCTCCCTGGGCAGGACAGAGAAAAAACAAATCCTTTCAGAAGGGAGACGTCGCTGGATGCTGCCAGAACCTCAGCTGTGCCCTGAAGGAGAGCAGGGAACGAGACTGGGCCGGAGCAGGAGCCACCCCAATCCGGAGCGAAAGGGAGAGGAGAGGCGGCGAGGCTGAATTAGGCCCGCGAGGCCGGGCCGCCACTCACCGGTCATTGACGCTGAGAAGGGCGAAGAGGGCTCCCAAGTGGTCGTCGCTGAGGCGGGCGCGGAGGGCGGTAGGCGGGACGGCGTGCACGGCAAGCCGCAAAGCCCGCAGCTCCTCCAACGGCGTCTCTCGCCGAGCCGCCCTCTCCAACAACTCCACCACCGCCTCCGCCATCTTGGCACCACCCGACCGCCTCGCGAGAGCTCACCGCTCCTAGCAACCGCCGCGCCGTCGCCACGGGACTCTACCGCGGCCGCCATGCTGGAAACAAAATGGCGGCGGCGTCTTGCCCCTCCCGGGCTCCGCCCTCCCTGAGGGGAAGGGCCTCGGGTTGGGGGCGACTTGGGGGTCCTCTGCCCTGATCGCCTTTTTGAGAGGAGAGCTATAGAACCTGGATTGGTACGGTTGGAAAAGACCTCTGAGATCATCGAGCCCGACCGTTTGCCTGACACTGCCAAGTATTAGGTTAACACTAAACCACAAAACACTAAACCATGTTCTTCAGCACCACATCTACATGGTTTTTGAACGCTTCCAGGGATGGTGTCTCCACCCCTGCCCTGCGCAGCCTGGGCCAATGCTTAACCACTCTTTCAGTGAAGAAAATGTTCCTAATGTCCAACCTAAACCTCTCGAGGCACAACTTGAGGCCATTTCCTCTTGTCCTATTGCTTGTCTTACCTTGTCCTCTTGCTAACAGCTGCAAGAAAACATGGGGTTTGCTTCATGACTAGCAGAAAACATTTTTTTCAGCCCGTTGACAACAGGGAGACAAACTGAGTGTAGCAAATCCATGACTCTTACCATACTGCAGAGCTCAGGGCTATTTCCCTCCTCCCCGAGGCCTCTGAGCATGTCTTCAATGCCCACTGGGACAATGCATAGAGCTGTAGCCACCGGACCCTTGTCTGAACATCAGAAGTGCTACAGCCCTGGGGGCTGACAATAAATATGTTTTCCTAATAGCTTATGAGAACTGACAGGAATGTAATGAAGTTACAGCGTGAGGCAGAATGGAGCTCTCTGTTCTTCTACACTGGATTGCTTACAGGAACATTCTGAGCCCAAATCATGAAACCAGGACTTAGTAGCTTCCCAGTAGTTTCTATCTAAAGAGTACAGAGACCCAACAATATTAAATCTGAGAAAACAACTATTTTCTAGTTGGGAAAATTAAAGCAAATATGCCAAATGGCATCCTCAAGTGTCTCAGAGCACCTGAAATAGCACTGAGAGGACCTGGTGCACCCCACTTACGTTAGAGGGGGAGATTGTGCCAGCAGATGCTGGTGCAGATGGTTTTGATAACAGTGCCTATACAACCAAGGGATTTGTTTGTCCCTGCTATGGCTTCGACCCCACTTCTGGGGCTGGCTGTGCATGGAGCTGCCTGCAGACAGGCAGGGAGGCTGGATGCTGGAGCTTGGGTGACACGAAAGGCAGGGAAGGGTCCCTGAGGAGGCGGGAGTGCTATGAGGACATCATGCTAGCCCGTGCCTCAGCCCCACGCTGGGGTAGGCAAGCGGGTACCAGCCTGCAGGCGGGTACCACCCTGCAAGCAGCCAGGGAGGAAGAGGAGGAGGAGTTAGTGCTCATTGCGGGCAGCCTCCCCAGGCAGCTTTCCAGCCCTGGGCAAAGCAGGTGGAAGGTCGGAAGGGACACAGCCTTTTGCCCAGCTGAGGAGATGGAGTGGCTGAGCCAGCGTTGCCCACTGCTGTCCACAGCCCAGGGTTGCCCTCGACCGGGCCGTGGCACCTTGCTGCTGGTAAGTGAGAGCCCTCCGGCGCTGCCAGGGCTGGCTCCATGCTTGGGATGGGCGACGAGGGTGACTGTTGCAATGGGGATTACAAACCAAACCACTGTGGATATACCTCTGTCGAGATACATTTATAAGAGAATCTCGGGGGGTGGTGGAAGAAAAGAAAAAGATCACGCAGGAGGAATGTACTCTCAGTCCCTGCAGAGAGCAAAGCAAGTCTCTTAGGAGTTTTTTTCCACTTCTGCTGAGGAAGCTCACAGCATACTCAAGATTGCAACAAGTTGTGTTTGTTTTGGGCTGTTTTTTTCTTTTTTTTTACAAAACCTCATCAAAAATAGGCAAAAAGTCCTAACACGGTAATTTTAAACCTCAAAGCTCCTTTTAGTTCACCAAAGCCAAAACAAATCTTGCAGAAGTCTTAGTCTCTTTAAACTCAGCTATCATTTTGCTGGTCAGTGATTTTCAGTGAAATACTTAAAATCTGACAGCAAGTTTTTCAGTTTTGTTCACTTAACTTTTGGGAAGTCATGAGTTTATTCAATTTAAGGAAGAATCCTGAAGTTTTGCTCCTTTATTTTGCACCATCCCTTGGCAAATACAGTTATTCGTGGCGGGGAGGGGAGGGATGGGAGTCTTTTATCTTTCAGGAAAAAAAAGGAAGAAAACACCCAAAAAACCAGGACAGTGGTCACTCTTGTACTAATATTCAATCACAAATGTTCTTGGAGTTTTCCTCATCACATGCACACACATCTATAGAGGATTAATGATTGACATGCTGAACAGGTTGGATTTTATTTTTCCTGAGCATGGAGCATGATTACATTCTAATCTGGAAAAATGCATACACCAGCATGTCTCTGGCTCATAACTATCTGAGGAGCTTCTGGGATTCATTGCATAATATTTGTTAAATGGCTTAGTGGAAAAAAGGAGCACAAAAGAAGCTCTAAAAATTATTGTGAAAAACCTTGTGATAACAAAGAATATTTCCTCAAATGGACTGGAAAAGGGGAGACAATGAATCTAGCACATCAGTCATTTTCCAAACAGAAAGGAGCTCCTAGCTTTGTGGTGACAAGAGATTTTTTTTTTTTTAATTCAGTCTTTTTTAAAGCAACCTCCTGACATTAGCCCTGTAATGGGAGGTTTTTCAGAGGACAAAGGAGGGTGGAAATAAGGGGGGAAAAAAGGATTATATTCTTAGTCTTATAAGCACTTTTTTATCACTGTAGTTGAATAAGGGCCAGATGCTGTTTGTTTCCAAACCAAGACAAAAGACAAAGAGCAGAGCAGCTGTGCAGGGACAGCAAGTGCTGCGGCCTGGTCACAGGCACCATCCTTTGGCTATTATTCAGCACACACATTAACCTTGCTACTGCAGCAACGTCCCCACTGAGGGAATTATGTATTTTAATGTGACTGTGTTTATGGTGTGAGAGTACAAAGAGCAGCTAAGGGGCTTGCCAGGAATAGCAACTAATGTACAGCAGACCCAACTTGTTGCACTGCGCTGCCAGTCCACAGAGAGAACTTTACTGTGTTCTGCAGCCCACTCAGAGACACCCCTGCAGACCTGGGCTGTGCCCTTTAGGATTTCTGTGCCCAAAAGGATCTGATTTCACTGTCCTGTTAGATAATTAAGATGAAATTAACTTAAAATCTGCATTTCAGTCTTACCCTCCCTTGCCTGCTGCATAAGTCTATTAATCTTTGCCTGGTAGGGCTGCACAACATCTATCAGCTGAAGAGAATAACTAGAATCACAGAACGTCCTGAGTTGGAAAGGACCCATGAGGATCATCGAGTCAAACTCGACAGAAAGGGCAGGAAGAAAGCTCTCCAGGTCATGGCACAGGCTACATTACCCCTGGCTGCCCTGGGCTCTACTCCCACATCAGGCTCCAGCACAAATCTGTTCCCCATGGGCAGATCCCTACTCCTACATGACATGCTGCTCTCCTCCTTTCCACATCCCCAGGCAGGCAAAGAAGTGGGCACCTTACCCCTGGCACATAGCTAAAGGATGGCTGCAGGATGTGTCCTCAACAGGAAAGATGTGTTTGGTGTGGGAGCCACACTTGGTGCTTCCCTTATGCACCTTTTTGCAATAGAAGTGTATTTTAACAATCAGTGACTTACCTCCTTATTCTCCTTCAGAAAACCAGTGCTGAGGCTGTGTACTGGGGTCTGTAACTCCCATTAGTCTGGGGTGTGACCTCCTGCAGAAGAGGTCGCCTGTGTGCTGATATGGCCTCACAAACTGACCCTTTCCTGCCCCGAGCACTTGGCACAGCACTAGACTGGCCCCACTGGAAGGGAACAAATCTCCCTATGATTCTATGCTGGTTTACAGAATGCAGTTTTTACCTAAAACCATCACTCTTGTCCTTTGCACTGTAGGTGGTGATTCTGTCCTTGCTGATGTACCCAGTGCTGAGGAGTCTGGCTCTGCAGCTGCACTCTGCTGTCACTGGCAGCTACATCTCTGGGACCCATTCCATTGCCTTCATCAACTGCCTCAACGAGCAGATTGCCAAGGATATTGCAAGGTACAGAGATGCTTTCCCTGCCTGTCTGCTTGAAATGTTCAACAGCCTCTTTTGTAGAATAAAGCTTTTCCTTGTCCCTCGAGAGCCTCTGCACTTCTCTGCTGCACTTTGCAGTGCTCCTTTTCTCTCACACTCTTTCTCTGTATCACATATCCACTTACCAAGAGCTGTGCTTTCTAAAAGAAAGCTGACAATTGCCTCTGAAGTCAATGCTATGATAACATCAAGCCAATTCTCAATTTATTCCACTGCTTTTTGTTTCCAAGACCCATTTTAAAGCCATGGCCCTAAATCTCTGGGCATTCAGATGTTCTCTGGTCTGCCACAGCCTTTCTTCTTCTCTAGAAAAACACAGATAACAAAATCCAGGAGAGGTGTTTATGGAAAGTGACAAAGCACAGTACTCTGCCATGAAAATAAATAAAAGACCAAAGTGGTCCACAGCAACCACAGAACAGGCACATGGGAGGTACCACCTGGAATCCTGCACCCTGCTCACCAGACAAGCTTCAGGGAACAAGGACTTTACCTTGGTTATTTTTTTTTTCCTCTCTTAATGTATGAGATACTTTGCATGATATTTTGCATGCAGATTTTTTTTCACACATCTGTCAGTCCCTGACTCAATAGATGGTTTGTTCAGAGCACTGAAACCATGTTGACTGGGGAAATGTTTATGATGGACCATTAGGTTTCCTGCAACACCTCCTCTGCTGTTTTCCCTGCTACCCTGCTGCTTGCCAAAACCTCTCCATCTTCTGTAGAGAGTTCCCAAACAGTCCTCCAGGAACTGACAGGCAACTGAAAGGGATTTTGTGCCACCCTAAATGCTGCAACTGTATTAAGAAATTCAAATAGAATAATATCTGCCCTGCTTGATGAGTAACTGTATGTGGCTGGTGAAAAGAGCCTCAGTTCCTGAAAATGCTTCATTATAACAGCTTTGAAAATGTATTCCACTCTTTGTTCCTTGTCTTGCAGGAAATGAGAGAAAATATATCACTCCCCATTGCTAAGATATGTGTACTTTGGTTGTGGTTTTACTGGTGGAGTAACTATTCCTTTGTTCTGGATTTTGGAAGAATGAGCCACAGTTGTAAAGGATGATACAGGGCTTCTACATTGCTCAGTGGAGCACATGCTCTGATGGATCAGTCTGCAAGGAAATTTTTCACTGGTTTTAACAAAAAGGAGTTCAAGGCTTGTGAAAGCAGATTAGCTGCAGGTAGAATTCAGTGTCTGGCTTGTTTGTTGCATCAGTCCTTACCCAGTTTTCTGGATTACTAGTAACTTTAAAATCCTCTAAAATAGCCCCTGAGTCCACATAGGGGATCTAGCCTCTGCCCTGGGTCTGCTGTAAGAAGCTGACCCCTTTGGGCTGGGTGCTGTGGACACTGCCTCTCCATAACTGATCTAAGCAGCTTGTCAGTGTCCAGTTGTGCTTTAGATTTGTGCATATCATTTTCTTTGCTTTTCTGCTTATTAATATTTCATCTGTCTCAGTTCAGAGGCAGGGACAAAGAAGCACACATGAAGTAGCCAACCCAAAGAGATCATGTATTATGCAGACATTTTCCACAGATCATGTTCAGCTTCTTAGAATGTTTCCCATTCTCATGGTGGCTGCTTGTTTCCACTCAGCTTGCTAGAACAAAGTTCAGGATCTCACTTAGGAGCACAGTTTACTGAGACAGAGCAGAACCAAGTAGAAGAAACTTAGCCAACTCAAAAGGTTCCTGCACTGAAGTGACTTGGAAGTTGCAGGCAGCAAAACCAAAATGCTCTGTGCCATGTGCTTGACATGCCAAACGCAGCAGGGATATCTCCGCTCCTGCTGCTGCAGCCTGTTGGTCTACAGATTAACTCAAGATGCTCTACAAGCATTAAATGCCTAGAACTGGCTACAAATGGTGAGAGCAAACAACCCAGATCCTCCCCAGATGGCTGTCCTCTCAGGCCATGGTCCCTCTGAGCCACCAGCAGAGCAAAGTCCATCTCCTTCACTTTGCTGTGCTTAAACACTAAACCCAACCCCACGGGTTAGCTGGGTCCAGGCACTGCTTCTCCAGGGCACTGCTGGAGTGGCCAGATGTTGTAGGATCCTCAGGATGGGCTGCTTTCCTTCCAGCACTAGGCTGCTCCTGATTCTTCCCTATCCTGCAGCAGAGCCAGTGCAGCCCCAGAAGGGCACCTTTACCCTCTGCTCATAGTTGGAAGCTATAAACTTCTGCCAACAGACAGATGAAGCAGGGCTGGTAAAGGAGACCTGCAAAGGGGCTTACACACATTCAAACAAGAGCCCAGCTTTCCTTAGGGGTCAGGGCCCAGACCACAAGGCATGATGCAGTTGCCCATTCTCACCTTAACTAGGGTATCTTCAGATCACAGCCATGGGGGAAGCAACTCCTGCCCTCCACCTGCTTGTCTTCAGGGACACACGATCCAGCAATCAAGGTTGTTGTATTTTTACAGTCAATAATGTTGTCTTTTTGAAAGCTAGGAGTTTCTCATTGTCTGTTTTGTAGTCACCTCCTGGCTGTATCATACCCTGGATGCAAGAATAATAAATTTTTAATGTACCCTGAGCCAAAATCATCCTGGAGATCATTTTGCATAGAAGCAGTAGGAATGGCTTTAATTCTTCAACTCATTAATAGTTAATTTTTGCAGGTTGTTGAATTCAACTCTCTAATATCTAGTAACTCCTGTCTTCACTGCAAGGCCATCTAGAAAATAATGTTTGCATTTCCACAGCATTTGGTACAAACTGGTGCCCAGTGAGGCCTATGTTAAAGAAAACCAAAGGTGAAGTCACTAGTGCAGCACCTTTAACAGAACTGCCTGCAAGAGGGACAGGGCTGCCACCTCTGTGAGAAGGGCCCAGACACTGCTGTGGTCAGAAAACACAATATTTGACCTAGTTCTTGTAAAAATCCACCCTGAGATTGTTTCAGCACTCCTTAATCAGTTAAATATCACTTCTGCTGGCAGACCCAAGCAGCTCTGCAATCACAAATCAGTCCACAACTAAAGAAGGCAGCCAGAGAGAAGGAATTTAGTTGAACTTCAGATTTCAAGGACATTTTGGGTAGAAAAACCTTGATGTTGTTAATTGAACAAGATCCATATTTAGTCTGCTGTGTGAGAAAGAGACACAGTTCAACAGCATAAATACAGGACTGGGAGACAAACTCCTTCACATCCATCCCAGCCCCAGTTCTCAAGGCACCAGGGCTCAGGTCCTGCCCTGGAGACCCCATGGCAAGATGGCCACAGGGCTGACCCTGGGCAGATCCTTGCTTCATGTGAGGCACAGCTCCCGTGGCCAGGAGCAACACTCAACCTTCCTGCATGGCAGGGAGGTTCTCAGAGCTGTGCCAGGAGGACCTGAGCTGAAGCAGCTCCAGCTGGAGGTCAGCTTTGCCTCTCCTTTCCCAGGGTAATAATTAACCCCAAATCCCATTTCTCCAATGTCAAAGCTAGTGCTGGCAGTCAGGGACAGCACAAGGGAATGTCCCCATGGCTGAGGTTGAGCACTGACCCACAAGGAGGTGGGGACAACCTCTAACTCCTTCTCCTGTCTCACCCAGGGCCATCATGGATAAGAAGCTGGCTGCCTGCGTGAACATCCTGCCAAAGAGCTCAGCCTTGTAAGTTGGGCTGAATATTCCCTAAAGGAGGAGACAAACCTGGGCTCCACAGAGGGGGAAGGAGGAGATGGACACCCCACAACCCCAGGGAGAGGAGGTAGTTTCCAGAAGGCTGCTGGGTTTCTTTGTTGTTGTAGATGATAGAGATGTTCCTCACCCATGCAGAGTGCACTAAAGCCTATTAAGGAGTGCAGGGGACCATTTATTTGTTGGTTACTTGCCTACACAGGGATCTAGTAAAGAGCAAAGTGGTTCATGGTCCTGGGGACATGGTGTCTGGTTTTAGAGGATCAAAAAAGAAACTAAAATAGGGATCAGAAAAGGCCTTTACAATATTAAGCAGCACTTTCAGGAAGGAAGAACAGTAACTTTGACCTTGAAATATGACTTGCCATTCTCTGCAGGTAACCTCACCCATCCACACAAATTGCTTGCACTTGCTAGAGGGGTTAAAGAAGAAAGCCCAAAAACAGCCAATTGCTCATAGGAGCACCCTGGCCTGGCCCTGCTGGAAAAGGGAGGAGTGGGTTCCCACATCACAGCCTTCCCACAGGAGTGTCTCCCATCACAGTGCACCCCCCAGATCTCTCCCATAGCCCAGCTGAGGCTGCTGAAATAACACAACCCCAGTAATATCCTTCTTCCCTTATGCTTTGTTCCTTGTGAACCACAACAGCCAGAGCCAAGCTGCTCATGTCCAACCTGCCTGCTTCAGCTGGTTTCTCCTTTGTGTCCCACCCAGGAGACACCACCACACATCAAATGCCTCCTTGTGCAGGAACCCAGCATGCAGATGAAATCACCATGGCCTTCTGTCAACATAAATGTTTGGAAAGGTCATATCTGACTCACAAGAATTGCATCTCCTCTCCTGCAGGGAGAGAGAAAAAAAAAGCAGGATGGTGCTGTGCTCTCCCTCCCAGCTGCAGTCCCTGCAAGCACTGTCCCCCAGCCCCTGCTTGAAGCAGGGTCACCACCACACAGTTACCCACAGCCACCCCAGTCCCAGCTCCTTTGCCCTGCTGTTCCCCTAAGGCAGTTCTCTCGAGGTTGGCACAGCCAAGGAGGCTCTGGTTGTAAATCCAGGGTGCTCAGCCACAAGCACAGCAGACTTTTGGGGCCAGCGATGCTTCTTGAGCACCACTTTGTAAAGGAACAGCCATTGGCAGAAAGCACCAAGTAGGGAAACTAAACCCAACCAGGGATAATCAGCATGGCTTCACCCAAAGCTCTATTTACTGGTGCTTCTTTTAAATCTAGGTATTTCTGGAAAGGGGAACTGGAAGAATCCACTGAAATACTGCTGGTAAGTGACAGTTCCCCACAGCATGAAAATCCCTGTCCTGGACAGCCTCAGTCAAAAGGGGCTGCAGGGTGGTTTGGGAAGGGTGCCTGAGATTTGGGGCAGCACCCAGTGACTCCAAGCACCTACCTGCAGGCATGGGAGTGGTATCTGGGGTGGCAGCCCAGCGTGGCTCCTCATCCTGCCATCACAAAGGACATCCCTGGGAGAAGAGCCCAGGAAGGGCTCCTGTCACACTGCTGACTGTGCTGGGTTGGTTTGGTGGAACTCTGCATGCAGAATTGCTCTGTCCCCTTCACTTCTCAACTGGATTTTGTTTTGGTTTTTGCTTTCTACAGTTAGTGAAAACAAGGACATCCAAAATTGGTGAACTGTCCAACTATGTCAGGTGAGGCTCTGGCTCTGTGTGAGTTTCCTATCCAAGGTTTGCAGCCATCTCATGCTCAGGTTTTGGGAGTCAGGTTCCTTGAGACCCAGGGTGGTGTTTCAGTGCTTCTGATGTACCTTGTAACCCAGAAAAACCCAGACACTGCATCAGTTAGAAAAAGAAAAACCAAAAACAAAACAGAAAAATCAATAGGTTGGCAGGAATATCTACTGCTGGACTTCAATCAACCCTTCTGTACTGGGTACAAGGAGGGATTCTCCTCCTCCTAACACAGGTTAGTCCCTGGCTGCCTCCTGGCAAGATTTCCTGTGTTTCCCAAGCACTGAGTGGTGAGCACATCCAGCTTTGGGCCAGGGCCCCTGGCAGTCAGCTGCTGGCTGTGGTTAACCCCAAACTCAAAGCAAAATTCTCACATGGCAGAAGGAAGATGTGGGTGCTTTGAAGTCAGCAGAGAGCTGGGAGCAGGGCTGGGAGCAGGGACCTCTGCTTCCTGCGCCTGCAAGCGGGAGTGGGTCTGCACTACCACAGGGCTGTCAGTGACACTGTGCCTCTGTATCTGTTTCCACTTTAGATCCATCCATCCCTTTGAAATTCCTGAAATCATCAGTCTGCCTATTGACCAAGGAAACCCTCTCTATCTCAAATGGGTAGAGGAAAGTGTCCCACAGGACTAACAGAGAAGGGCAGAGAGCACCTCGCTTTCGGGCTGAGCAGGTGGAGCATGCTGAGCCACTCTGCACTCCCTATGCAGGAAGTAGGTGTCTTCAGTGATTTGCTATAACACAGCAGCTTGGGTTTGGGAATTTTGTTTGCACCCAAAACATTCCCTCCTTGGCCTGATCCTGTGCTCAAGTGAGCACCAAGCAGCCCTAAGGTGCTGGAGGCTGATGTGGGGAAGATCCATGTACACTAAGGGCTGTTGAAGCAGTGCAGATGAGGATACACAGAGATGCTGATTCTCAGGACACTGCAGCATTTGGGAGCTGTCTCAAGCTGCCAGCAGCAAGTGCCAGCAGGTAGCCATGGCCTGGCAGCCCCCAGCAGCCCTTCCAGTGCCATGCTTCCATGCAGCCAGCACCCAAAACCCTGCCTGGCCCTCAGCTCCCCCATAGCAGCTGTCACAGCATCCTGCCTTGCTCTGCCTCCTGCTTCCCCAGCCCAGAGGCAGCAGGATGTGGCCAGGCACCCCACGAGGAGCCGGCTCACGTCCTCTCCTGCTGTCATGCAACATGCTGCTTTGGGTCTTAGAAAACCCAAGGAAACAGCAAACTGGAGCAGATGCCACAAGCACTCACCAGGAGCTGCCAAGCAGCACATGGACTGTCCCTGCCCTGCCTGCCAATCTGGGGAGAGCCAGGTTGAGCTGGGCAACATCCACTGCCAGTTCAGGGACATCAAGTGCCAGCAGGAGCAGGGCATTGCCCCAGCCCTGCCCCCCCCATCCATTCCTGAATAGTAGCTTTCTACCTGGGCCAAGATTAAGCTTGTAAAAAGATGCTCATGTTAATGGTTTCATGAGCTATAGCTTATGGAACAATATTAAGTTATTTCTGTGACTGGGAAGGGAATAAACAGGAGTGTTTCTTACCTGGGCAGGATCATGTCATGTGGCAGTTTGTGGGTGCAGTATCTGCAGTGAGCTGAGCAGGAGGAAGGGCCTGTTGTGGGTTTGGAGTGACTCTCTCCAGCCTGATGCTGGCCGATGCTCTGCTGGCTCCCACCTATTCATCTCAGGATCACGGAGAAGTGTTGGAGTGTTTTGCAGGAATTGAGAGCTATGCCCACAGGCTTGTGTGGCCCCGTGAGCTGCCAGAGGTAGTGCACAGAAGGATCACAGGGCACAGAAAACAGAAGGGAAGGAAAATTGTCTGTGCTCTGAGAGCAGAAAGAAGGTACCAGCTAGGCACCCTCTGTGGCAAAAAGGAACAAACACATGAAACAAGCATCAGAATCTCCAGGCCAGGTCTGCACTGCACCCAAAGCTAAGCTTTATTTAGCCATGTCAGGGTTACATTGTGCAATGTGCAACTTTTAGGCTAAGATTACATGGATGAGCTCATTTCAGACCTCACCAGTTAGAGGAACTGAGTGAGGGCAGCCCTTGTCCACAAAACCCATCTCTGCAAGGGGTGTCCCTGTCCCCTGCTGTCCCTGCACGCTGCTGAGCTGCACCCACACTCATCTCTTCACATACTTCTACCATTCTTGTGCTTCACAGCAGCATCTCTCCAGCCAAGGGCACACTTCACCCTGCCATGGAGCAGAACCCAGCAGCACCAGCTGATCATGGCAGGCACTGGGCATCTGCCTGGGAGCACACACTGACCTCCAGTGCCCAAACTCAGTAATCCTGACACTACACAGAACCAGTGATGTTGTAAAAAAAGACTTTTTAATTGTACACCAGACATACTCATTACAACTTGGGTATAACAAGAGTCGATTATTACAAGCAGCAACCTGAATTTGTAAGACTTTAGAAGGTGCACAGTTGCTATAATCTCTATTACAGCTAATGCAAAATATACTCTGCAACAAAAATATTTTTAAAGGCTCCACATTCAATTCTCTGCAAGAGGCCAGGAGGAGAGGAGAGCGAAGAGAGAGGGAGAGAACTGGGGCCACGTGTAGTGGGTGCTCCCATGAATGCAATGTCCAATGGCACATCCCATGGGAATAACCCCACTTGGCCCTGGCATGGCTTTTGGCAGCCCCTGAGGCAGCAAGGCAGACAGTAACAAGGGCTTCAAAGGCACTTGTGAAAGGGAAACACTTGAAGTGATCCTTTCATGACAAAACCAAGGTAGGATGGAGGGTACCCTAGCTGGCTGCAGGAGCTGCACCCTTCCTGGCAGGGATTGGGGGGTCCTGGCAGAACATCTCCCAAAAGGACAGGGCCCCTTTGGAGATGTTCCTGTCTGGGTGAGCTGAGCACCTCTCCCCAGGGCACATCTGACCCTGCTCAGCTCAAACCATCTCAAGGTTGGAGGCAGATGGAGCCTCCTCTCCCAGATATCACCCCACAAAGCAGCCAACAGCTTCTCCATCAAGCACACCACTGGGCAGCTCATCAGAAAGGAGTTGAAATGCTTTTGCCTGCCGAGCCAAATATCCATGCTCCTAGTATGGGCACTGAAGCAGCTCACACCTGGCCCAAACCACACAGGCACATCCCAGGGCTGCAGAGAAGCTCCTGCTCTGCACCATGTCCCCAAGTGAGAATCACCTCACAGCCACCCAAAGGCCTAGTACCTGCTAGATAAATTAAAACAACTGGCAAATGCCCCCATTAGAGCCCCAGTGGATATCCCATTAGGTTATTTTAGCAGTAGCTGAAGCAGTTTATTTTTAAGGACCTCACTTTGGCCTCTGATTTGCAAATGTCACTGCCCCCTCATGCCAATAACACTGATTAATTTTTTTAACTACTTTTTTGGTACAACAACCTTTTCAGTTCACTTTCTGGTCAGCAGATCCCAGAAGCAAAGGTACAACCAGCTGTGGGGCTATAGGGACAGGGTGGGCTGACAGAGCAGGGCCACACAGCCCCAGCATCTCCACCTTCCTGACCCCACAGAACAGCCACAGTGGTGATGGGGGAGAGACAAAGAGGGCAACGTAAAATATATATATACATTATATATATCTTAGAAAAAACAGTCTAACAAATACATCCGATGATACTAAAATTTGTTTTAAAAAGACACCTGCTTTGCTCCTGAGCAACCTGGCAGTATTGCTTTAGCTGAAGAAGGGGCTGCTCCTTCTTGTCTGCAGACAAACTAAACCCATGTGCTCACCAACATCAACACTACACTGGTAACAGAAAGTGTGGCTGCTCTTCAGTGAGGCAGAGGCACAAGGGCACCAGGATGGCCACAGGGACCCCAGTACAACCTCCTCCCCATACCCCCACTGTCCTCTTCAGCCTTTTTTGGTTTGTCTGCTGGTTTGGCACATTCAGGATGAAGATTCCTGAGGGAATAAAGGCCTCTGGCTCCAGTCTGTGAAATGCCCATGGTGGTTTTAAGGCAAGGGTGTATCTTTTGGCTGGTCTCTTCCAAGACTGCGATTGTCAGAAGAACAGGGAGATGAAGCTGGTGCATCATCATCATCATCACGTGCAGTCCAAGTCACAGGACAAGAGCGCCCACCAACGTCTGCCCCGCGGCAGTGGAAGCCGCAGATGGGCTGTTTACAGGGCATTTCCCCCTCATTTAAAACAAACCACATTCCTTTAATGAATGGATTTATGAGGAGAAGGAAAACCCCATCACTGGCTCTGGAGAGAGCTGCCCACGATTCCTACGGGCACAGGGACAGGCTGTGAAAGCATGGGTGAGGGAGGTGCTTCTTCCTTTCCCACCAGGATCCCCTCCAGTCTGCTCTGTAAGGCTTGGACATGGCAATAAGTCAGGGTGTGCTGGGCACTGGCACAACGTCCATCTTCATGAGTACGGTGGGGGATGCCCCCTGAAGGGACTTCCTAAGGGGGTTCCCAGCCATGCTGGGGGAAAGCCCAGACCTGCTCACTGCTCTTCCCACCATCACGATGGTGCCTAAGGCTCGGCCAAAGGCTCCATCGGGAGAGCGCAGCTGGGCCACGCTCTTTGCATATGCACAGCCAATAAAAGACCAACAGTTCAAACAAAAACCATCCAGAGGCAAGGCTGCAGGTCTCACCCCTGGGCAGCATCGCTGATGGCACCTGCTCAGGAACTGCCTCCACCCACAGCAGTTCCCAGGGGGCTGGCTGCGGTGGGACCCACAGCATGGAGGGGTCCCAGCTCTCCTCTGCTTCACAGCGAGGGTCTTGAATCATCCTGCTCTCCTCTGGTTTGACTCCAGGAGAAGCTGAGAGGCTGGCAGGGCTCAGTAGGGAGTTGTGCCTTCCCACTCCACCAAGTACTGCACCTTCCCCTCCAGGGTCACCCGTCGTGCCAGCACCTGGTACTTCTCGCCACAGACCAGCCTGCCTGCTGCCCCGAAATAGCTGCTGATGGAGGACTTGAGGTGGGAAAGCGAGGAGTCATCCTCGCTGATGCTCTCAAAGGTGTGGCTGTCGATGCCATCGTCCGGGCGATCGGGACCACAGGCTGCCTCGCTGCCCTCGGAGGTGCCCCCAGCCAGGCGCCCACCTGTCTCCCCACCTCTCCTCTTGGCCCCCACTGAGGTGTAGGCTGGCACTGCCAGCTTGCGCTTGCGGCTGCCCACGGTCCTCTGGCTGCAAGGGAGGGGATAGAGGAGGAGTGAGGGCAGCACCCAAACAAAATGTGCCCCTACCACATGCTGCCTGTGACCACTCCTCTGTGAGCCTGGAAAGAGCACACTAGGAATCTGTCAAATCATAGAATCGTTTTGGTTGGAAAAGATCTTTAAGATCATCAAGTCCAATCACTGACCCAGCACTGCCAGGTCACCACTAAGCCATGTCCCTCAGCAACACATCTCCAAGTCTTTTAAACCTCTCCAGGGATGTTGACTCCACCACTGTCCTGGACAGACTGTTCCAGGGCTTGACAACCCTTTTGGGGAAATTTTTCCTCATGTCCAATCTAAACCTCTCTTGGTGGAACTTGAGGCCATATCCTCTTGTCCTATCACTTGTTCCTTGGGCGAAGAGACCAAGCCCCACCTGGCTCCAACCTCCTTTCAGGGAGCTGTACAGAGTGAGAAGGCCTCCCCTGAGCCTCCTCTTTTCCAAACTAAACAACAAGTTGTTCCCTCACAACACCTGTGCTCTAGACCCTTCACCAGCTTCATTGGTCTTCTTTGGACACCCTCCAGCACCTCAATATCCTTCTTGAAGTGAGTGGCCCAAAACTGAACCCAGGATTCAAGGTGTGACCAAACCAGTGCTGAGTCCGGGGGCGTGATCCCTGCCCTAGTCCTGCTACCACACTAGGGCTGATCCAAGCCAGGATGCTGTTGGCCTTCTTGCCCACCTGGGCACACTGCTGACTCAAATTTAGCCATTGTCAACCAGCACTCCCAGGTCCTTTCCCACCTGGCTGCTTTCCAGCCACTCCTCTCCAAGCCTGGAACATTCATGGGGTTGTTGTGAGCTAAGTGCAGAACTCAGCACTTGGCCTTGTTGAACCTCATCCATTGGCCTTGACCAGTGATATTGATCCAGCCTGGCCAGATCAATTCTGGCAAGTTCAGCAGGGACCAAGGGCTCTGACCCTGTTGTGCTACTTTGGGACCAACAGCCTGTTTTGGGAGGCAGGAAGAAAAGGCTCCTTAATGCAGGACATCCCTCTGCCAGGATATTAGAGTGAGGGAGAGGGGCAGTTCTTGCCCTCCTGGTCATGCCACCAGGACCTCTCTGGAAGGGGCAAGGGGACACAGCCCTCACCTGGACTCGTAGGAGAGGCTTGTGGTGGCTGAGCCCGATGTGCTGGCAGCATCTGTGGAGTCCACATCTGATAGGAAAGTCTGCCCCGAGCTGGCACTGGGGATGGGATGCAGTGTTGGCCCCAGCCCAGTGAAAAGGCACTGCAGCCACCCACCGACCTCCCCAGCTCTGCCTTCACACTTGGGTGCTTAGATCATCCCTCCTTGCCACCCACAGCCCAGGGCTTGGCTACACAGACCTTTTCAGACTCTGAATTTCATCCAGTGTGAAGTCAAAGATGCTGGCCAGGTGGTGGTTGGTGCTCCAGGCCGAGGTAAAGTCACTCTGTGCCATGAAAAGAAGCTCACTTGTCCCTGCCAAGCTCCTTCCCACAGCCCCTGGGAAGCCAGCCTGGCACAGGACGTTTGCAAACCCCAGGGCAAGGGATGGGACCTCTCCTTGCCTGCAGGAGCAGGGGAGCCACATGGGGAACGCCAGGGATGGGGTCAGGGTGGGTGCCATTTGGCTGCCAGATCCTGGGATGCTCACGCAGAGGAGGGGGTGAAGGACTCACGCTGGGAATGGCATCTTCCAGCAGGAACTTGGCCCTCTTGCGCCGTGCTGCTCGCTGCTTCTGCTGCTGGAGCTGGCGCGGCAGCAGGCTGCAAAGCAATGGAGGGGAGTGAGGCTACCAGGCACCCCAGGGGAGCACTGTGGTGGGCAAAGTTGGCCACTCACCTGTCTTTATGGACATATTTGCTTTTTCCCCTCTTCTTCAGCTCGCAGGAGCTGCCCTCACCCGTGCTGGGGGCTTTCTCCGGCAGCACCTTGCTGGGGGGGTTCGGTGGGACACGGATCCGCAGGCGAAAGATGCATTTCTTCTTCTTGATTTCCTTCCCACACAGAAACCTGGGCAACAGAGGAGAGGAAAGAGCTCTCAGTTGGGGTGGGGGAAGCACAAGAGCATCCTACATCCCATCCCTCACCCTGCTCCACCTGGGGCTCACCTGCTTTTATAGCTGTTGAGGGCATTGAGGAGGTGGGGGCCACGCTCCGAGACTGGGGTACCTGTCAGCTGCAGGAGAGACAGCAGAGTCAGGCAGGGCTTGGAGCCTGCTGCCGTTATGCAGAAAACAAACAGATGGGGGAACCCCAGCTCCGGGATTAGGCTCCTGCCCAAGGTGAGGGAGCAACGGAACTCCAAGCTCAGAGCCTCTTCGCTTTGACATCCACCCCCCTTGGTGCAGTCTGCAGGGAACCCATCCCCCTGTCATGGTGACAGGGTTCCAGCACGCCTTGGTTTTAGCACTTCTCCCAGATCTGGCTCCAAGCAGGAAACCTGTCAGGTATGACAGCTGACCAAAGGGAAATCCCAGCACAAGGGAGATGGTGAAGCCAATTTTGAGCAGGAGCCACCCATGTCAAATACTGCACCAACAGGGGTTTTGCAGAGATGCCCAAGCTTGTTGGCACAGTGTCACCGCCAACACAAATCCACGTCCCCTTCTGCCATTCACCCCTCATCTGCCCAAGCTGTGCCCCAGCCCCAGGAAAGGTTCCTCTGCTCTGCCCAGGGCCTGTGCCCCCATACTGTTCCAGCAGTGTTTCAGCACTGCTTCCCAGCTCAGGCAGCATCATCCTCCACTGCCACTGCCACCGCTGCCCAGCTCTGACTTCAGCCCAGGGGTGGGTGAATAGCACATGGACCTGCTCCATATCCCAGTGGGTGCAAACACGCCAGGTCAGGTGCTCCTGTCCACCTAGAGGCAGCAGGCAGGTGTTTTAAAGCTCCTTCCCCAAGGGGACGGGTCAATGAGCAGCCAGCTTGAGCCATGGCGAGCAGACACTCCCAGAGCTCTCACCTTTTCCCAATAAGCCACATGCAAACAGACCTTCAGGTCGGTGGCTGCTGAGGGGGGAAGCAGAGCTCACTGCCTTACCTTGTCACTGTGAGCTCTGTGCTTCACTAGCCAACCTCCCTCAGCCTTGGGGACTCAGCCATTGTGAGGATGGAGGGACCAGTCCCCCTCAGCCAAGGCTTTGGGGACAGCTGGCCATGACTTATATCCTTGGCAGCACCTCTCCCTCCCCACAGCTGCTCTCCAGCCCAAGCCCAAGCTACGTGGTTTTACCTTCCCAAGCTGCAGTGGATCCCAGTGGTGGTTCACAAAGGCCAAGATCTCCTCGAAATCAAAGTACTTTTTCTTGCTCTGTACACCCAGGTTGTAGAGGGCGAGATGGACAACATCCACCCTGTGGGAGCAAAAGGGGCAAGAGGGTGAGCAGCCTGCCATCTCCCTAGCAGGACAGTACCCACGATCATGCTCTGCTCCACTAGTGCTGCTTGAACACAGCTCCCAGCACAACCCTCCCAAAACTCACTTGCTAGAAGGCAGGACCATTTCCACACCTCACAGGGGAAGTAACCCAGCCCAGAGGAACATCCCAGGGGATGTTGCAGCCAGGACAGCAACTCTTGAGCTTTGGGAAGAGGTGGGACACTGCCCACAGCTGGAAGGAACCTCAAACGCCCAGACTCGAGTCCAGGAGCTGAAGGACATGCTGTTCCCAGGATAAATGCCCAGTTTTCCAGCTTTTTAATAAGCCCCACCCATGTGCTCTCACTGCAGTTAGGTACAGGAGCATGATGGCTTTTGTTCACATGAAAATGGACTATTTAAACAAGCCAATCTATCTGGTGGGATTTTACACTTGTGTCTCTGAAGATGAAAGCCAAGCAATAAATCCTGCAGGATTTCCCTTCTTCTCCTTCCAGCCTGCTGTGCTGCTTGGTGCAATGTCCCCGAGCCAGCCACGTTCCAGCAGCCCCTTAGCACCAATAACACGTCTGACATGGCCAAGCACAAGGGGAACAGCAGGGAAAAGCTGCTGGCACTGTTTATATACTTCATAAAGTGCTTTTGCAGCTAGAAGGTACCACTTGTAAACTTGTATTTAACCATGGAATTTGATGACCTGTCACCCCATTGCTTTTCGTGGTTATCTTCTGGCAAATGTGGCCCTTGGCTCCTGGAAAGCAGCAGGTTTGGGGCATACTGAGAAACAGCTTCCTTAGGAAACATTCCCATGGGGCCAGGCAGGAGAAGCTGCACACCCAGGGCCTGTGCCCAAGCAAAGCCCACAGCTCAGGGCCAGGCTGGGATGAGCAGGAGATGCTCCATGAAATCCCATCACTGAAACCCATCACTGAAGCACATCCCAAAGGAACCCTGCTACATCCCAAAGGAGCTGGGGCCATTTCTTACCATCTCAAGGGCAGGCGCTTGATGTATTCAGGTCCCTGATTGCATACAGAGCAGAAAAACACATAAAACCTGGAAAAGAGCAGGGAGGGAGAGCATTGGGTGTGGGAGTCATCCTTGCAGCCACTCAGGGCCTGGGGATGGGCCGGGGTGAGAACAGTGCTCTGAGTGCCAAGTGACAGGAGAAGCAGGGCTCTGTGGGACAGGGCCACCCTCCTGTCCCTGGGGTGGTTGATCCATGTTGATGCAACAGCTGGATCAGGGAGATATAGCCTGGGGATGCATCTGAGCACGAGTATCCCTGGGAAGCCACCAGCACCGGTCAGCAAAGGGACATACCGGTCTCCAAACATCATGGGGTCACTGAGGCACTGGGTGCAGGCTTCATGGAACCACTGCCGGCAGCGGTAGCACTGCAGCATCTTCAGGTACCACCTGAAAAGGGAGAGGAGGTGGGTGATGGTGAGGGCAGAGTGTGGCAGCCACTGCCCCAGCCCCCTCCCAGGCAGAAAACCCCTCAGGCAGGCAGAGGAAGTCTCTCCCTAACTTGTCTTTTCCGCAGCCATGGAGGTGTATTCAAACAGTGCCTCCTGAAGCAAGCGGACAGCTGGATGGCAGAGGCAACACAGGCAGTAAAGCTGCTGGCCGCAGAGACAACCTGGGGACTTCTCTCTTGGGGGGCAAAAAAATCCCCACCCTGACCCCATCTTCCTTTTGTGAATGCTCTTCCCCCAAAAGCAAACACGACAACCCTCCTGGCAGGCAGCAGCTTACTCGCCAGGGCCCCCGCAGTAGCAGTAGCACTGCTGCTGGTTGGTCCGGTGCGGGGAGTCCCACTCCAGCAGGTCAGGGTTGTAGGACAGCACCATCTTGACGGCTTGCAGCGTCTTGGCGATGGCTCCCTTCTTCAGGGCACCCCCCTTCTGCAGGAGCGAGAGGGATGGAGGCCAGCACAGCCTCCTGCACCACTGCACGGAGGGTAGGCAGCACGCGGAGCCAGTAACCCCAGGCAGCCTCACTCACCCGCACAGCCAGGGCAAATATGCAGCGGCGGCAGAACCACGGTGTCCCCAGTGGGCCCTCGCCAGCGCTCGCCACCGGGATGTGACACTGCTGGTGATAACCTGCGGGAGAGCTCAGCATCAGCCCTGTTCGGCTGGCCAGACCCTCACCCCAGGGTGGGACACGGCAGACCCCACGAGATGTGCCTGCACTCACCCAGCCCACACTTCCCACAGATGAGAATTTCATTCATGGGGCTTGACGTGTTCCCCAGGCAGACACTGCACTTGGGCTCCTCCCCGGGGACACCAGCTGTAGGATGGGGACGGCAGAGTCAGAGATTAATGAGGCACAACTATGTCTATGTGGTGCTGGGAAGGACTCCCTGGCACAGCAGTGGGAAGGGCAGCACTCACCATGCTGGATGTCCTTCCAGAGGACCCAGTACTTGGAGTTGTCCTCAAATGTGACAAGACAACTCTGCTTGGAGCCACTCACCTGCAGGGAGAGAGTGGGAAGAGCCACCAGGCATCAGCTTCCCATTCCCAGTAATTCCTTGTTTGCCCTGGTGACCAGCCCTGCCTCTGAAGGCTGCGGGATTGGGTTTGAGGCATAATACCCAGGGGCAGGATATTAACCCAAAATGCTTCACTGACCAAACACACATTGCAGCTGAAGCCAGTACCCCTCAGAGCTGCAACTCAACCCAGGGAATGGCACCAGCTACTCTTTGGGTGCCCGTCTTACCCTCTTGATCTTTCCAAGGTAATAGAGCCCATCGGTCCAGCGGCACAGCACATACTGCCCCTCTGTCAGCTTAACCATGAGCTCTCGGCAGCCACTGCCCCTCCGTGCTGAGGTGATGGCTGGTGCTTGCTGGACATGGCCAGCGGCCGCATAAACATCCCGGATGATGGGGTTGAGCTTGGCAGTCTCCATCAGCTGAACCTGGAGGGGACACATGCCCATGTTACCCCGCCCCCACATGCCTCAGCCCAATGAGCCTATCAGCCAAGGTTAGTGTCCCGGAAGGTTCTGCCCAGGAACACCAAGCCTGGAGTTGGTTCAGCCCCAGCAGCAGGTGCTCAGGAACCCAAAGCAAATGCTGATGAGCTGAGTTCGTTTAAGTGAATTCAAAGAGAGCAGCCACAATCTTTGCTGCTGCTAAGCAAGAGAGAATTAACCCCTCAACTGCCTCAGCTCCTGTAGCATGAAGCGATTGCACCCAGGGCACAAGGACATGCCACTGGCCAGCACAGGCTCAGCCTCGGGAAGGGGCGTGTGAGGGATAACAGCTTTAAATCGAATGTGGTTTTGAATTCAGAGTTTCCCAGCAGTTTCACAGGCTTCCAAGCCAACAGGATGTCCTGACTGCACGAGCAAGGAAGTGGCAGCTCCACATGCAGTGAGTGAAACTCATCAGCCGAGCTTCAGCAGGTCAGGTTTGACGTGTGGAGGCAGACAGACAGACCGATCGACCATGCTTGGTCTCGAGGGGATGAGTCGCGGTCGCTAACAGCCATCACTAGAACAACTGAAAAGTGACTTTTCCTCCCTTTGCACGCCCGTCACGGCACATCCTCCCGCCGTGGATCTCAACACGAACCTTCACCGCGCTGTGAGCTCTGCCCGGACCCTGCTACGGGTAAATCTCCCGTTAGACTGGACGGGCAAGAGCCATCACACTCACGGTAAACCGGCTGCGACCGAAAAAAAACCCCAAGGGAGCTGCTCCGAGAGCGGGTCCGTCAGTGACTGCAGCAGCGACACGTCCCCTCCAGCAGGGGGTTAGGCTGGGGAGCGCTTAGGGAACCGGAGGCAGCTCCGCGCCTCGCGGAGGAACTGCAAGGCTTGGGACCGGGACAGCTCCCGCCGCTCCCCGCGCTCCCGGTGGGTGCTCCCACGCCGTGCCATGCAGCGGGACCTCCTGGCAGGGAACTGAGCCGGTCTCCTTTCTCCCAGCTCCGTGGCGGCACCGACACCGGGAGCGGGTCCGGCGGCACCTGCCGGGCGGGAGCCCCGCGGATAGCCCCGGGAGCGGCGGAACGGGCCCAGCCGCCATTGGCTCATTCAAAGGCGCTACGGCGCCCGCCCAGCCCCAGCCCCGGTCCCGGTCCGAGCTCCATCGTCGACCCCGGACCCAGCTCCATCCCTGACCCCGATCCCAGCCCCGGTCCCAGCTCCAGCTCCAGCTCGGCTCCCGGTCCCAGCCCCAGCCCCGGTCCCGGTCCCAGCTCTAGCCCCGGTCCTGGTCCTGATCCTGGTCCCAATCACGATCCCAGTCCCGCCTCCTCCGCGCTGTCCTTACCTCTGTTCACCGTTGCCCTTACCACCGCCGCCGCCACGGCGCGTCCAGCTCAGCGCCCTCCCGCCCCGGGGCCGCGGCGGGGATCGGTGGCGTGCAGCGGGGGCAGGGCGCGGGGCGCCATCTTCCCGCGCTTCCCCCGCGCCTCCCGCGGGCATTGACGTGCGCTTATGCAATTAGCGCGGGGCCGCCCCCGCCACCTCCCACGGCCCTGGTCTCATCGACCCGGTGCAGCCCTGGACAGCGGCGCGGAGAAGTAGACAGAGATAGAGTCCGGCTAGCGCCCTCGGTGTTAGGGCAGAGCGCACGCTGGGGCGTGGGGTACCTGCCACCCCCCTGTGGGGTACCTGCTGGTGTCTCTCTTGGGGTATCTGCCATCTCCTCCATAGGGCACTTGCTACCTTCCATGAGGTACCTGCTGCCACCCTCTCGTGGGGTAACTGCCACCCCTTCCCTCCCCACTGTGGAGTGCCTGCCAGCCTCCCCCTGTGGTACCTGCTACCCCCATGTGGTACCTGCTGCTCTCCCCCACGAGGTACCTGCTCCCCCCCAGGGCATCCCCACATGCAGCATCACCCCACCCACCAGTCCTCTGCACCCATGCACCTGAGGCTCCCCGGGGGCACCCAGGGCCAGCAACAGTCCCACCGCCCATGGAGAGGGCACCCTGTGCCACACAGAGGGGACCTCCTCTGCCTACCCTCCCTCTGGCTGGTGGCTGCACCTCCAGGTGCCCCAGGGTGGGTGCTGGCAAGAGGTCTCCTGCCTAGGCATTGCCCCACGCGAGGGAACACCCTGTGCTCACCAGGATTCCTAGAAACGGAGGGAGCCCTTCTCTGAATTTCAGCAGAGAAAATCAACCACTGCAAAAACGCATCCACTGGTGCCAAGAAGAAATCGTAAGGATTTGCTGTTTGGTGGAAAGTGCTGCCAAAAAAGAAATGTTTTCAGGCCTGCTGAAGCAGTGGAGAAGCTGATTGCTGGTGCAGGGGTCTGGGCCAAGCGTAGGCAGAGTAGATATGAATTTTATTGCCTGTGATGGATGAGCTCCGTGCAGCTCCCCAGGGTGGCTTCCCGCATGCTGGGGTCCAGGGTACACCCTCAAAGTGGTTGCACTGCAAGTGAGCAGCTCCCCAGGCATCAGGAGTGAATGGCATGGTGCCAAAATCCCCCTTAAACACCCATGTCTAAGCAATCACCTTAGAAATATCTTTTTTAATCAAACTTTCCCATAAAACATTATTGCCTGAGCATTGCCCATACTGCAGCTGCCCCACGGCAGTAGGCAAGTGATGCTGCATGAGTGAACCTGATGGGAAACATGGTTCCTTGAGCAAGGGGTACTGTAGAGTTCTTCTCCTCTTTGCTCTGCAGGTCTCTGGATGCAAGGAAAAGCCCAGCACAACACGAAGACAGTGGCTGAGCATGCCATACCAGGCCATGCCATGCTGTGCCAGGCTGTACCTTGCTATGCCAAGTCATGCCATGCTGTGCCTACGCCCAACTGCTGGGCTCGTGTTTGCAGAGGTTTAGGCAGCTGCAAAAAACAGCAGCTCGCTCCCCAGCACGAAACACCATCCTTCGCCTTCACAGGGAACCTGATGCATCTTCAAAGCAGCCAAATGACCAAACTCTGCGGTGAGTCACGGTGAGCCGTGAGTCATCCTGGGATTAAAATAACCCTTGTACCATAACTCTACCCCTGGACAGATCTGCTGGTTGCTTTGCTGCAGCTGGGGCACTGTTCCTGTCCCAGCCTGTTCCCGTGTGCTGCTGGTGGAGCAGCAAACAGGGATGTTCTTACACCTTCCTCCCCAATCACTGTGGTTTCTTGGTCATTTGCCATGGGAATGTGGATGTTGTGACACACAAATCAAACACAGGATCGAGTTCACCAGGGATGTAAGCAAGAGAAAGCTTACAGAAATCCCTCCAGCACAGAGAGGACACCCTAAACCTGGTACCTGCCAATAGACAAAGCACAGTAATAATGCCCTGGAACAAAAATCCACCCAAAAAAACAAAAAAGGAATTTGAGATGCATCCTCTGTTTCCTAACAGGAATGAAGCCAACACAATCACATATAACTCTGGTTTCTTTGCAGGTGCTCCTTCCACACCACCCCTACAGAGCCTGGCCCCAGCTCCACCTTCAGCAAGCTGCTGGGTGCTGCTCTCCTCCTCCTTCTTCTTCTCTTTTTTCTCCTCCACACACCTATCAGGCTGTTCTTGCACACCCTTTGGGAGTCAGGGGAGCTACAGGAGATATTCTGTCTGAGGCACTGCATGAAGGCTCATGGCCCTGGCAGAGGCTTCTATGAGGCTGCTGGCAGTTGTGAAGCAGGCACAGTGGCTGGACACAGCTAAGTGACTTTTCACACTGGTGGGACTCCAGGGACCTTGGTGGGTCAAGGCCTGACATGATCTGCTGAGAAAGCAGCACCCACCCAGGTCCATGCTGACATGACTACTTCCATGCCTCTCTCACATCTCCAGCTGAAGAGATCTTGGTGCAGAGCCAGCAGAAGATGCTGACCTGCTCTGCATGCCAGATACACAAGGGATCCCCTATTTAAACCATTAGAAGCAGACTGTTCTGTAAGCAAATGAACACAAATTAATGACAGACCAAGTGATGATGCAAAGCCAAGCGCTAGTGATCCTCGGCCAGAGCAGGGCCAGCATGGGCTCTCAGGGAAGGTCACCTCAGCTCCTTCCCTGCTATTGTATTTCCAGACAGACTCAGCATTTGCAAGTTGATTGGAATGGAGCCCCATGGAGTTCACTACTCCAACACCCCTATTTTATATCCTTAAAAACCTTTCGTTGCCCCTCCATGCTCTGCACTTGCAAAGGTGGAGAAAGTACTTCCCTGCTTGCATGAGGAAGGAGCACTAGAGATTTGTGGGTCAGCCCAACCAAGAGTCCTGGTCAGAGCAGAGCCTGTGGCCAGCAGCTCCCAGCACTGCTTTGAAATCTGCCCAAAAATCAGGTGGCTTCTTTTCACTGTTTTGCTTTCTTTGAAAACAGGACTGGGAGGGGTGGTTGTATGTTGGCTTGCAGTCTTGGAAACCAAAACTGAGGAATACTGAATGGAAACCCAAACAGGAGGCTGCCTGTGAACTCCAGTCCTGGTGCAGAGTTGGTCTGGGGCAGAGCAACACTTCTTGCATGTCCTGCCCTGGGGATAATTTTACACCACCAAGCTGTGCCCCATGAGTACAGCTAGTAACCCATTTCCTTCCTTTGCAGACATTTGACATCCAGGCCTGAGTCATCCCAAGAGCTGGCTCCATACGATGCTCCTCCGGTGAGATCATACCAAAGCAGTCAGAGGCACCTCTGCACTGTGGGACGACGAGCTCAGGGTTCTGCAAACCCTGCAGCCTTGCAGCTTTCCTCCCTGTTTCCTTCGGGGATTTCCCTATTGGGAATCTGTGGCTAGAAAGAAAACTGGAACTAAAGGACTTCCAATAAACTTTTAGAACCGCTTTTTACCAAGTGTGTCTCCTCTTCACCATCCCCAGCCCTGTCCTCCAAGGACAAGCCCAGCAAGGGCCGCCCCTGCTTCCCGCTGCAGACAGGAGGAGGTGTGCAGCGAGATCTCCATCCCACCCTGCCCTGCCCTGGTCTCACATCTGGGGCAGGCCATGCACAGACCGGTGACAGTCACATCGGGATGGACAGAGTTCCTCTACATTGTGAGGTTTCTGCAGGGTATTTACTCAGGCAGTGTGGATGCTTCTGCTCCCCTGCAGCCTGTGCTGCTGCTGTGTGATCTGCCCTCCTGCCTGCAGTGACACCAGGCTCCTGCCATCAGTGGAACCCTGGCTGTGCACAGGACTGGAAGAGGATCAGTGGAATTGCTCCTGCTAGAATCACAGAGGCAGCAGCTCATTCTGCTGGATGTCTCTCTCAACCTGCATCTGCACACAGGCACAAAGAGGCTTTGAAAGCCACCGTGGGATGTGAATGCTCACTATGACAAAACCAGCTAATTAAAACCCCTTGTGGAAAAGCAGCTCCACAGCCAGCAAGGTCTAAGGAAAGTTCACAGAGATATGGAGTGACTCTGACTCCCCTGGCCTGTCTCAGTCTGCAGTAATTCTTGTAGGATCAGCTGTCACCTCTGCCCTGCTCCGCTCTGGTTGCAGCAGCCAGAAAAGGGTCTGGAGATGAGCTCACAGTGCCAGACCATGCCATCACCAGCCACGCTCACCTCCCCACACCCAGGTCCCCCCTGCACCAAGCCTGGCTGGTGGGAGGTAGCATCAGGGGGTAGGAGCTGTAAAACCCTTTGTTTAGTTTTCCAGGTCACCTGGAAGGAGAGAAGACGTGAATATGTGTGTGTGAGAGAGAACACTTATGTGCCTGTGTCTGTATTGAGGGCAGCAAAAATCCATGTGTGTGTTACCCATCTATGGGGTGTGTTACATTTCCATACAAACACCAGAGGCAATGAAAAGGTAACCTGATCCTTAATGGCACTGACATGAGCAATGCTTTAGGGTTCATTCCCAAAGTCCCCTCTCGTTTCCTGCAGGAAAGAAACTTCTCCCTAAGCACCTCAACCAGCTCTTTGGGACAGGGGCTGGTTATTTTGGGGTCACTGGGCAGAGAAGAGCAGAGCACAGCCAGGCCTCACACTGGCTGTGTGCAGGAGAGAGTGAGTGGCACTGCTTGGCCAACTGCTCTCAATGTATCTCTAAGTTTTTCAATTCCCTACTTTACAGCGAAAAGAACACAGGAACCTTTTTGAAGTTAGTGAGCTTTATTTAAGAAATAAATAAAGTGATAAGAAAATATGAATGATTGTAATAAATACAGCACTTGTCAAAATTACACAGCCATGAGAAGCATCCTATTTTGAGGCATATTACTCCAGTGTGGTTCCAGGGGCTGGCACATTCCTAGAAAAATAATTTTCTGCCCCTGAAAGAACATTTCAAACATGGAAGACAGAAAAAGACACAGACTGTGTGAGGGCAAAGGATATCCAGTTTCTTCCCAAAGCAGCTTTGACAGATGCTTGTTTATGGAGTGGGTGTTTGGAAATGTGATACTTCATCACAACTAATTAATTTAAAGGATGCTGTGGAGATAGAAAGGAGAGATTTGAGCAATCCCTTCATATACCAGCAGCCAGGCTGGAGGTTACTCACAGCACATTGCACTTCACCAGCTCTGCTAGACAACGGCGGTTTCCATGGTTTGCAAAACAGAGGTGGACAAACAGTTTCTCTTTTCCCTTTGTCTGTCACCTTTGTGTTTTCAGCTGAGACATGGGAAATATTGCAAAGGAAAAATGAATAAAGTAATTGCATAAAGGCCTTTCCCTCACACATAAACACCTGCCTCTAGCTGCAAGATCAAGCCTTGGGTTTGTGACCCACTGGACAGCTGGCAGTCCTGCATGAGCTGTGCTGCAGCATGAGTCTGCTGGAAGTTCAGAACTGCTGCACCAAATCCCAGCTCAGCTCCACTGGTTCCATCAAGCCATTTTTGAGTAGGGAATGAAGAAGGCAAGGCCTGCTGCTGCTTGGGAATAAGATGTAGCATTTGAACTTCATACACACTCAGACATTTCCAAGCTTGACTTGCTTATAAAAAAATAATTATCCATTCCTTATTTCTACTTGAAAAAAAGACAAAAACATTTCTAGTAGTTACTTCCATTTTAGCATGTGAAAAGACTTCAAACATCAGAGCCCATGAAAAGAATTAAGCAGTAAAAAAAAAGACCAATACTTTCCTAGTAAGTCACTTGCCTTGAAGGTTCAGAAAGTGACTGAACACTTTGAAACAAAGCTGCTGAGGGGTCTTTCCCCCAGCCTGGACTGGCAGCTCAGGACGTCCCTAGGGCTAACAACCCTCAGAGCTCCGTGTCTGGAATAGGAAAGACAAACAACTCCTTCAAAAATACAAGAGGTGATTTCCCCAAGGCACAGTGTAATCTGGTCACTGATTGCTGATGCAATAAAACATCTCTTTACAGAGTACATAAATACAGGTCTAAAATAAATAGCAAGAAATAAATCATCTGGTGTAACGAATTGAAGTTACAAATGCTATCCACAACTCACTGCTTTCAAGGTCATCAATAAGCACAAGCAGAGATATCCATTTGTTGCCTCAGAGGAAGGAATCTGCCCTTGTTCCTGGTGGGGAAACAGCCAAAACCCCACACCAGGGCTCCCAGCCAGCCCAGGCTGAGAGGCACTTGCTCCACACCTCCTGCGTTGGGAACACGGCGAAAGCTCAGCATCACCCCCTGCATCCCAGACACCCACTAACCAAGGGGTGCTAAAAGGAGCTCAGCCACAGTACCTGCCAGACACACAGGCAGAATGACCTCCACACCTGGGTCAGGTATGAGGAAGAACAGGGTCTGTTTTCACCAGTGAATCTCCAGGGGCAGGGGTGTGACTGTATTTGAGATGTAAACGGAATATTGGCTGTTCTGGTGAAATAATGACCATTCTCATCTACAACAGCACACTCCATGGGGCAGTAGGCATTGAAATCAGCAGCTCAGCAGCAGAGAACTCTCCTAGGCAGATCTTCAGCTGATGGGAATTGATTCCAGGAAGCACAGGCTCAGGCTCTCTGGATTTTGTGCGTGCATGAAAACTAAAACAAGGTCTCAAGCTGATGGTTTTTTATCTTGTAAACTAATGAATTTCAGTGGGTGATCTACCAGATGCCCTCATTTCAGATTCACTAATTTGTTTCTATAATGCATTTAAGGAAAAGTGTGTCTTCTTTCACATAGGCATACTTAGGTGACTGTAATTTTGACAGAGGGAGGAACATGGGACAGCCACTGGCAACATTCATCTCATTCACTGGTCTCTGAAATGAAGCAGAAGTCAAATCTGGGCGAAAGGCATCAATAATATGTTCCCTGTTATTTTGGTCAAGCAACATAAAGGTAACCTGAAAAACAGAATGCAGCAATGAGGAGTTACTGGAATGAAAAATAAACCAGCAAGTATCAGAGACAGAAGTGCAAACATGCTGCAAAAGCAGCTGGATGCTCTATCAACAATTAAATACAAACTATAATGAATGTGTCACAACCTGCAAGGTCAGTTAATGTCAACAAGGGAGACTGCAGTGGTTCCCAGATGAACTATTTAAAACTTAGCCACCCACAAAATAAAGGAATGAATTATTTCTTGGTAGAGACTTCTCTCTCTCTCTCCTGACAACTTAACCAAACCCTGGGTTTGGTTACAGTCATTACACTTGTTCTGTTATTGTGGTTTGGAATCAAAAGAAACAGCTCCGTTGCCTGTATGCAAATATGGAAAGACACAATCTAAATACCAGTATAGAATCTCCCCATCTCATTACCACTTTCATTAACTCATTGTTCCTTAGCTTTAAAAGTGAAATGTATGTAATAGTTTTGTAAACTAGCAAGGATTGGGAGTTCTGGTATCTGGTTTTTTTGGCTGCTAAATGGTAGTAAGGTTATTTATACTAAAGGTTTATGGAACTATTACCACACGGAGGCAAGCGCTAGAAGAGAGCTCAGAACCCTGTGCACACTCTCACTGAGCTTCTAACCACTGCTGCCATTGTCAGATTGCACTTATAAAATGAGAAAACATAAAATTAGGATCACACAGAACACCTATGGTACTGTTGTAAGTAGAACACTAATCTCCCATTTCTGACACCTGCAAACCATAGGCAGCAAACCATCATTTCCTCATAAACTGCCACCATCTATGAATGGGAAGAGCCAGGAAAAAAACAAACAAATATATTTCTGGCTTTTGCCCAGGTGGACAGAGGTTGGGATGTATCAAATATCAGTATTCTGGTGTCTGAAAATCCCACAGGGCAAAGGATGGAATGTTGGTAGGAGCAATTTTCCCTGTATGTAAGTCACTCCATTCAAAGACAAATTCTTACCCAGGATTACAATATGGCTAATAGCCCTTGGAGAGGAAAAAGGGGAAGCGCTCCAATTTGCCCTCAACTCCAGAGAAGAAGTCCCTTTGTGTTCATGGGGAGAAGGAATGGGATTATGCTTGCATCAGGCAGGCAAAGGTGCCCTTCTTACCTTGTGTCTGAAAGGCCATGGGAGCAAAGCATCGTAGTCTCCCTTCATGACAACAAAGAACAGGGATAGGTGAGTCCCTTTTCCTGTCCCATCCCCGTTCAGATAAACCCTCAGGCAGACCTTGTAGCCATACTTGGCAGTGTAGAAAGCTGAAAATTAGAACTCCTCATTAGTAAAGCCTCTGAAAAAAAACATAATGAGTGTTCTGGCATATGGGAAAACCCAGTGCATGCCGTGTTTTGCTACCACAGAGATGAGAACAGACAAACCAGTACACCCTGGAGATTATGAGCAATGAAAATCCAGTGCTTGGAATCCTTTTAGTGCCTCACATCTAGGTGAAAATTACCTGTTATTAGCCAGAGAAGCATATTTTACCTAATCACATTACTTCTCACATGGGAGATAACTGCAGCAGAAAGCCATTCAGTACCATCAGGCACCAAGCTGTGGGTTAGATGAGACAGATCCTGCAGATTTCACTGCAAGAGGCCTTCACATAAAACAGTATCTTAGCTTAAGGAGCTATTTTAAAGGACCTCCTGTCCACATGAGAAGAAAGAAGCATCATTCTAGAGAAATCAGTGGGTTTTCTAAAGGATTGGGGTTTGCTAACACACATGTACATCATGTGTTTTACCTGGTGAATACAAACTGACTGTCCTCCCAGTCACGGAGTCTTGGAGCTTCCTGCCAACATCAGTTATTTTCCACAGAAAGACCCCATCATAGGAAGCTTGCTCAGAGAACAGAATACTCTTGTGGAGACTGCTGAGGCCTGCATCCTTCTGCGTCAGGCACCGGTGCAACTCTGCAATCTAGAGAAAACAAACCAGTTCCCAACCAGTCTCCCTCTCCAGGCTGTTGTGCTGCAGAGGTAGCAGAATCATTCTGGAGTTCTCATGTTCTGGAGGGTCTCCTCTGATTTCTTTTTAAATGGCAGTTATGTCTCAACACATAAGGCAAACAACTGGATAAGTGGTTGTTTGGCCCTCCAGGCATAATGCTGTTTTAAGAGGATCAGTCAGTCAAACAACTGTCTTACCTGCTCAAATCTGATCATGGAAAACTCACAACATTCAGAACTCTTAGGGATCTCTAAGTACCTAAACAGGGGTTTAGGTAACAAATAGAGATCCCCATTTGAAAATTTAACCAAAAGGCCAAAAGAATGCTGTTGATACGTCCAGTACATAACACTTCACAGCTCCAACTCCTGTGCCCATACCTGTCCTGATCTTTACACCACCTTCCACTGATCTATAGAAATATCTGTTACCCAGAGAAGCAGCACACAGACAATGATTATCATATTTACCTTCAGTTCAAGGCCTCGTATGATATTTTGATCGAGCTCACTCTGCCTCCGAAAGGCTGAGATTTCCAAGTTAGAGGTCTCCACCTCCTTATTGAGCACTGCAACAATATTCTCAAACACATGGAGTTTATTTTCTAGCTCAGAAATCACTTTCTCCCTCACGAGTTGTTGCAGAACAGACTCATCTTCAGGAACAGAAGATCCAGGAAAACAATCTACTTCCACATCCCTGGTGATTTCCAGTCCCACTGGGATCTGCAGGTAAGAGATGCTTTTTCCTGCACCATTCCCATTCAGTTCTGACTGGGGGATGAAGCTATTTGCAGCCTTGGCAGCAATGCACAAGCTTGCCTTCAGCTGCTTTATGTGCTGCAGCAGGAGCAGCATGTGAGCCCCAACTGCACTTTTTTCATGCTCTTTTATCTTCTCTTTGCTTCCCTGTAAAAAGAAGATGCTGTCAATACACTCTCTGTTCACCTACCATAACTGGCCTTGAGCCAAACCAAACAGTGTTCCCTTTAACTTCCTGGGAGAGACAGAGACCCAGAAGCTGCCAAATACAGGTCCCAGCTACCCAGCAGCTGACTCTGAGAGAACACATGGAGAGAGAAAAAGCAGCAAGCCCTCTGCTGATCAGTTTAGGCTACGTGTTCACACTGTACACATGCTAGATGAAAAGAAAACAAACGGCTACATTTTCTGTATTAAACAGGATGCCAAGAGAGTCCCAGCAAGATCCTCAAATAAGCCAACATTTAATACATATACTGCACATAAAGGATGAGACTAGACCACAGATGCCAACTAAAATGCAAAGAAGATCCATAACCATTTTAAGAGGTGCTGCCCTGAAGGGAATACCCAAAACTGAGTAGAAGAGCATTACCTGATAAGCCAGCAGAATTGTAACAAACATCTATTATTATCTGAAGTGAATGCCCAGTGCAGTATACAGAGTACCACTGGCTGAACTGCATCTTACAGCCACCCTCTAACCACGACAGTGCCAACATCACCTTTGCTCCTCTACTGAAACTGGGTAGACTTCTGTTTTCTTAAAGATGTATTTAAATCCAAGCCTGCTACCTTGACCACAAAGGCTGGCTAAAGCAAAGGCACAGTGCTGACTTGTAGACCATTTCAGACCTTCCTGGAGGCAGCTGTTTCACTCACCCTAAATGAACAGCCGACTTCAGAAAAGCGACACCCATCCTTGTTGGTTAGGGGTGCAGACAGGTTCTGCTGGAAAAACAAAACCAGAAAGAAAACAAAATCAAATTCCAATGGAAAGGGATTCTTTTATTTACCTACAAACAACCAGGCCACAATCCCAGCAGTTATAAATCAGGTTAACTCAAGTCAAGGCATTACTGCAGCTTCCAGTGTCCAACCAGCTTTGCAGATTCATCAGTAAATCAGAGGGTGGTCGACTACAAGTGTTTTGCATGCAGCTTGGCAGTTAAGTGTCCCTCTATCAGACCCCATAATGATATAACATCATTTAGCAAACCAGTCATCTCCCAGTAACAACTGCTCATAAATAAGATGCCAATAAGCACAGTGGCCCCCCACAGTGGGTAATACCATGCCCACAGGCACTCCAACCCTCTTCCCGCTCTCAGAGAAGGCACACAAGAGCTGTGTTGTGCAGTATGTCCTGGGACTGGAAGGATCTATCAGACCTAAAACTCTGACTGTTGTTCAGATTTAGCCTCCTTCAAAACCAAAAGCGTATCTCTTCTAATACAACATTCATTCTCTGCTTATAAGTATTTGAAACAAACATTTCCCCATTTTTGCATGTTTAACAAGAAGATAAGTTTAATAAAGTTAATTGTGGGAGCAGGGAAGAGAAAGTAGTCAGCAGAGCTATGCTGGGATGTCAAAAATGCCCAGACAGAACTGCCCTATCTTACATTATCAGATGTTCACTTGATCTAAATGAAGAAGTGATCCTTTCATGAACTGAAGCAAAGCTGTATTGCATTCACTCATCCTTTACCTACCTTCTCCTTTGATGGTGTTTCTGTTTGCACACGTTTTTCTTCCTTACATAAACTGCCTTCACATGAATGTCCCTGTCATTAAAAGAAGAAGAAAACAACTCAGTACATTATCAAAATTATTGAGCATCTTTATTTAGGAGTCTTTGAAACAAAGCTTGGCTTTGGGAATGCTATTCCCATTTTCCAGAGACTTTGGGGATTTGGGAGGCTTTTCTACTGCATTATGGAAGAAAAAGTTTACAGTAAGTTTCTTGCTTTCTTCCTGGAAGGTGTGGATGCAAGGAAGAGTAAAGGAAAGAAGAGCAACTTCCCTAGAAGCACTACAACATTCACCACAACACAGGGTGCACAATCCTGTACCCCTGTCCAGAGAGTGCCTGCTCTGGGCCTCACAGCCTCATACAATAGGCTGCCAAATTCTCAGGTCTCTTTTTAGAGACAATAATATTCAGAAATTTGGGACTAAAGCACATCTGCTAATAGCAGGTGCTGCTGTTCCTTCTACAATGAACTGCTGGCTCAGAGGTTTCACAAGCTGAGCCTCTGAGCCAATTACTCCTCCTCTCAAGCCTAGCAAGCATGTTCAGTGATGGATCTCCAGATGCATACCTGGTAAGTGCAAGTACAAAGTGTGATCTTTTACTTATGGGGCCCAGAGCTTTTGGAAACTACTTACAGATGCTTTGCAAGGTCAGCCTGGGAAATTCAAGACAAGACTGGCAATGTACAACTCTTGCCCAGTGCAAACCACAGTTACATGCATACACACGCACACATATGTACACAGCCATATATGTGCAGCAACATGCAGGTGGTTTATAGAACAGAAAGCAAATAAACAGGAAATCCAAATATAAACTCTTCTTGCATTGACTGCATGTAGTTTGCTTAATGTGCAGATCCTTCTTGCATCCTGCTTATTAACATTTTGAAGGCTGGAATCCCAATTTTCCATCACGATGTGCTAATGCAAAACGCATTACTGCTAACAGGAGACTTCCTGCCACTGCTGGCTTCAAGTAATCCTAAAGTAATCCTCCTGCTGTTGGTTCATACAACTCTAATATGTGTATTTAACACAGCAACTGTCAGCTTTCAACTGATACTCTTCAGGGGGACTGTCTTTAATCTTCACAAATGCCTCTGCATGCCAGTACGTTTCCTAGAGCAGTCTAGACATTTTGTGATAAAGCCAGTCCAGCAACCTTCAAGTCTCCCCTGCAAAGAGTCCTGAGGTTTCTCTTTTGATCCTCAGAAATACAGCCATAGGTTTTTCTCACTCTCTAACTCATAGCTGTTGCACAAAGTATGCCTTTATTTTCTTCCTTTCCACCACTTGACTCTTTCCAACCACTGATTTCTTGAGGGGGCTGCTGAGAAGTTTCTTCAAGATCTGGAAATCTAAAAGTTACAAGACCAATAACTGGTTGGCTAAGAGGGAGAGACTGAGAGCACTGCCCAAAACTTACTATTTGCTTCCAAAGCCCTGTGGATACATAGAATACACACAAATAATCAACACTCATATGCCACATAACTGCAAATTCAATAAAGCAGATCATGTAACCTGCAAAATTCCAACTTTACAAACACTAACTAAGGCAGGCAGAGAAAAATCAACGTCTCAAGACAAATCCCCTGCTTGGTTGTCAAGGTTTCCTAACCAAAACATTAATTAGATGATAGCTAACTGAAATGAGTGGGAGGAAAACAGGTCTTCATTGCAGCAAAACGAAGCCTGCTGAGGTGGATCTGCTGTATCACAGACCTCTGAAAAGGGCAAAGTGGTTGGGGAACACTGACACAGCTCAGGTTTCCTCCTCCAGCCTGTCTACTGCACTTAGAAAGGCTGAAAGGGATTAAGTGTTGCCACCTTCTGGTTTTTACTGTTCCTCTTAACCATAGGCTGGATGTAGCACTAGTAAAATCTGTCTGGGTCCAGATAGTCTCTGTAAGAGTTAGTAAGATATAAAGACCACATGCAATAGCTTCCCAAGAAGCATGCTTTAGCTAGAGTGCCTTATTCTTACCCCAGAAGGGCTGTTACTGCCATGTTGAATAAATCTCACAGCTCAGTACTTGGAAAGGCATAAATTTGTAACAGTTACAGCATGCAAAGCTATCCACTCCTACTTACTTCAGGCTACTTTTCTGGGACATTCACAACAACCCTCCTGCCATGCAGGTTCTTACAGTACTGTGCCTCCATTGCAGGACAAAACTCCAAGGCTGGCAATTATTCTCTTTAAACCATCTGGAGGGAACAATATGCATTATGCTACACCCCAAAGGACTGTTGCCCAACACCTTCTGTTACAGTAGGGTCTGAGGTTAGGTTGGGATAAGAACATTTGCAGAGCACGCAGAGCAGTGTTAGCAGATGTGGAGCATCTCTCATTCATGCTGCTATTGCCTTGCTCCAGGAGTTTTTAATCACAAAACATCCTAAACAAGAGAGGATGATACACTTCCATTATGAGGCTGAGAAGTGTGCTGCTGAAGCTACACCTTCAGCAGACTCTTTGTATATGAACAATTTCCTATCACTTTTCACCTGTCCCACCACACCTCTTCCTCCTTCAGCAACACAGAATCCTTTCTATTAGCTCACTTTATGCCCTCAGACTGCTCACAGAATTTGTACCATGCTGCATCTACAAAAATGGGTACAAATAAAGAGCATCTTTTATCTAAGTTGCAATGAATAAAGGCACTTCAAATCTGCAAGTCAGTAACAACCTGCCATAGTTTCAAGCATCAACTGAGAAAGTCATTACTTTTAAGAAAGAATGCAATAGGTTCAGTAATTGACATTGAGAATTTTGATGATGAACTACAATCTTGAAAGAAAAAGTTGTTTACAAGAGGATTCTGAGTCAATGCTGGGCACAGACTAGTGTTACCCTGTGTGTATGTGTGTATATATATATATGTATATATATACACAGGGTATATGCACAAATATTTTGCAAGTCCCTGTCACAGCAGTGGGAAACACAACTTAAACATAAAAAATAGAAAGGAAATACATTTAAATAGTCACTGAGAAATCTGTGGCAGGTTCAGAGCACACTCTCCCTGGTCTACATGGACACTGCTTCTCATCTGGAGAGCTATACCTGATCATACCTAATAGAAATATTATCTGACCAAATCCTGCCTTACAGATTTGTGGGCAGTTTAAGTTTGAATAAAACTTCAGCAGCTTCAAGACCTCTGCCCAGACACTGTCTGTATTCTTCTCCTTCTTCCCTACCTCATGCTGGGACACACATCTTGAGACAGGAGCTGAAACATGGGCTGTCCAAGCCCTGGATGAGCACACAGATACTTCCCTCTCTGTTGTAACATCACAAGCAGACTATCAACTATAGCTCATTTTTCCCTCCAACACGTGTGGAAAGATTAGCCAAGCCAGGAAAATTAAATACCCTCCAAGTGTAATAGCATTTATAAAATCAGGATGAAAAATGCCATGGTAGGTTATGGAAGACATTCATATAAAGCCTTAATTTGAAACAGAGAAATGTTCTTACTTGGTATTCACTACTGGATAAGCTTTGCTTACACTTCTGACACACTGTCACGTTATTAGCACATCCATTTTCCAAATGATCTGCAAGTTTCTTTCTCATCACCATGTGTCCACAACCAGTGTGACAAGAGATTAAAGCATATTCACATAAACTCTGATGCTCCTGGAAGGAAAAAGTTATAAACCAAAATGTAAACTGCAGATATACATTTAGCTATAAGGAGTCTCCATTCTGCCAGCCTAGAACTTTGCTCTGAATCTCTTCTAAGCTTGGGTAAAGCCTCACACCACAATGATCTGAGGTCAGTGGTGGAAAATTCACCAACTTTACTGGGGCTTTTTTGTTAAGCCTTCAAGAAAATCCCAATATCTATCAAACAACTTTTGATGAATTCAAACAGCACTCTCTAGTAAGGATCCTGGTCCCAGCTTTTTTCCCTTTTATTACAGGATCCCTAACTTTCAGTTTGGGTTTTTTAGGGGTGTTTTTTTGTAGGTTGGTTTCTGTTCTTTGGACACATCCTCTTCTGGCTGGTAGGATGAATACAGTTAGTCTGCTGACATATTTGCACAGCATAAAAGAATGGACATCTGACACCTTCTACGCAACAATTAGGACACAACCCTGACCAATATTCAAAATAACTTTTAAAATGTTTCTTTTTCACTGTTTGCATCCTCTCATCTTAACAAGGAAAACTATCAACACTACTTCTTTCATAACTGCATTCAACAGCTCTACTTCCAGATTGCTGAAAACACAGTATTACAATAAAAACTATTTACTCTGACCTCTTTTACTGAAGCTTCTGTAGACACTGTGTCACAACTCATTTTGTCTTTAAAGGGAGATGGCTGTCCCCTGCAGAACAGGCTCAGAAATGCCAATTTCAATCACACGCCCAACTCTCAAATCAATTTTGCCATGTACTCATGCTGAGAGAGGCTCCAGTTCTCAAAACTATGAGGCTAAGCAAACTGGGTAGATTTTGCCTTAAAGAGGAAAACACTCAGATAGAAAATTTGTACAAAATTAGTAAAGAGAAGGCAGCAGCACCTCAGATGCTTATCAGATACACAGTCATACAAGGTAGACAACAGACTCCCTCTTATAAATGCAAAAGACTCTTTGTTCCTACACCAGGGGACCAACACAGCTTTATAGCAGAATAATAAAGTTAAATAATAAGTAAACACAGTGGGGAAAAAAAAAATCTCAGTTGACATAAATTTGTGCATCATTAATTTCACAATTATTCAGGACATTCTGGATTTCATCAAAGCCCTACTAAAGTGAATGGCATATTTTTAGATGCTCTGTTGGTATTGCTGATTCTAATGATGTTGCATTAACTAGTGTTTGCTAAGAACCTACTCCCATTGTCCTTCTGTCCCCATTCAAGTAAAAGTGCATTTTAATTTAAATAAACAGCCTTCAAACATACTTCAAAATTTTTCATGATACCAGACCAACTGCAGCCAAGGGTCACACAGTGTACTTTGAGTTCAGAAATCTCTTTATTAATGGCAGCATCACCAAAAGCCTGGAAAGTAAACACAGTAAGGCAAAAAAACACTGGTCAGAAAATACTCCAGCATGTATTTTTGACACAGGATTAAAGTGACTATGTCAAAAATTCAGATCTTGATAAATCTCTTTTTTTTCCTTTTTAATTTACTTACTTCCATCAAACTCTCTAACCTAGCAAGTTAATCTTAGTCTAGTAGAAGCCCAAATAATTATTAAATCATTTCTTTCTTATGGTTCAAAAATTCTTTGATGTGATATGAATTTACTGAAAATATGCCTAGCCAACTACAGCTGTTATTTTAAGTTTCTTTTCACAGAAGCCTAAAATATGTCACATGCAATGAATGTGCTGACAGGACCCTAACTAGAGGGTGCTGCCATGTGCCACTCTTAATGAATGCATTTCATTACTGAGGTCATTAACACCTCCTAAACGTGATGCAGAGAGGACTTGAGACTGTTCTGCAGTGAGAGTGCATTTCTCAGCCCGTGGCTGTTTCCATTTAGTATGGCACTGTGTGCACAAAAGAAATGTGAACCAGATGTGAGTGGCTTTTGTAGAACCAAGCGGGTTTAAGTGAACTCTGAAAACTGTACAATGATTATGGAAATTATGAAACACTACACACTTTTAATATGACATCCTCCACAACCAAAACAGGTACACTAACACCAGAACAAGCCCTGCTAAAGCTGATGCTGTGTTTCTAGCTCCTCTGTTGGTAAGTACACAACCCAGAGGACTGCAGCGTTCCCATGCAACAGCAGAGAGCAAGGCAAGAGCTGCAGGAGAAGCCTGAAGCATTTACAAATGATGCTTACATTGCAATAGTTACTGAAATGTTACACACTGAGCTAAACAAATAAGCAAACAAAATGATCAGAATCAACATTCCTGAATGTTATAAATCTAGATAGAGGATGTTTGTGCTTACCTGCATTTGTCACATGAAATCACACGAGAGAACCACAGCAAATACTACCAATGGTAACAGGCAGATACGTTTCTACATGCAGCCTCACAGAACCTCATTTCCTAATGGCAAACTGCTAGCAAAGTCCAGAACTTTCAGCATAATTTGCAAAGAACTGCACAAACAAGGAATTAATCAGGTAGGTTGCACAAAATCATGGGTGGCTGCCATCTTCATATAGGGAAGAGTCCACGTGATAAACTAGAGATCAATACACAATCAGTGAAAACACCCCAGCCTCATCCTCTAAAACATTCTAGCCTAATTTATGAGCAAATTCAAATAAAATAAATTCAAGTTATCAGGCACATGGTTGCTTTTCCCCTCTGTGTCATAAGAAAATAACTCAAGGAATTTTCTAACATTACAAAATAGATAATTTAAAATACATTTAACTACTGGGCCAGTCCCAGCAGTGCATTGATTCCTCTCTGGTATATGCATGCCCTGCTCTAGTTCATGTTCAGTTCAGAGCAGAGAACTGTCCCCTAAGCCAGGCCCATGAATGACAGTAGAGAGAGCGTGAGCAGAGGCTTGGGAGGATGCCTCTGCTCTTCTAACCAATTTCAGTGACAGATGGAGATGTTCAGTAACTGTTACTGGTGAACAGCACCATAAGACTTGATGTTGTATAGGAAGAGATTATAAATTAAAAGTGTAACAGGGAAGGGATGGGAGTTACCACAGAAATAAATCATGTGATATGCTAAGGCAACTACACATCCTGACAGGGCCTTCCTTTTCCTTCTGTAGGTATTCTATTTACAATGTAAATACATATAAGCAGATAGCATAGGAAACAAACATTAAGCAAACCCACAGCAAAGGTAAAGCAGAGATTATCAGGAATAAATGCACAGAATACCCTGCTGAATGCTCTTCATTATTCATGTTGTTTACAAACTCCAACCATTTGTTGTAAGTTGATCAATGCAGGCAGATCCTCCTGCCTCCGTGGTGATTTACTTCATCTGGACTCTCAACAGGCACAAGAATCTGTCCAGGCAGATCAGCTTGCAAGAGTGGGGCCCTGTTTACAACAACCCACCCACAGACTTTGCAGAAAGTTCCAGCAGATGTAGTGAGAATCCCACAGCAGAGAAACGCCAAAATTATAAGAGAAGTGACAGTCAACATAGAATAAGAAGCTCATAAGGGTTTAGCTGTACCTATTTCTGGATACATGATCCATGAAATTCTGTTACTGGGAAATTTACTGCAGAATTGAGGTCTTTTTCTGAGATATTCCAAGTTTAGAATTAACTGCAGATTCATTATTTTTACCTCATGCCAGCTGCTTACGGGGTTTCGGTTTTCCCTAACAAATTTAGGCAGAATGTGTGTCTCTTGGTATTCTTGCATGTAATCAGAAAGAAGAGGAAAAGACAAGCTGGAACTGAGCCCTATGGCCCAGTTTGTGTTCAGGATATAGAATAGTGCAGTGGTTTGCCTGGAAAATTACACACCAGCAAAAGAGATCTGCACCGTTAAATTACAGATTAAACATTTGCCAGGGCATAGTTTTTACTATGATTACATCCAGCTCTCTGCTTTCCCCCATTTCCTCCAGACACCCTGGCTGTCAAAGTACTTCCTAGCCAATACAGCTGGCTAGCTAATACTCTAGCTTTTTTCCTTAGGGATGCTCCACCTCTAAGGTTGGTAAGGTACTTGAAGGGCACAGGGAATCATGGATTGGAAAATCCACTAGGATACTTACTAAGGATTGTAAGGTTTTATTACAAGCAGGTAAGTAACAGCTGAAACATTATTATAAGCAGGAAAGAACTGGTTACTTTGAGACAATAAAAAGTTAACTATATGGAAGAGTGTGGGCTTTTATGCTGCAGAACTTGATGGGACTTGAAATGTCCTGAAGCTGTCATTATGATTTTTCAGTCAAAAACTGTGGGAAATCCAAATGATTAAAGCATAGGTTAAAATGTGCAACTATCAGTTGCTACCACATTTATCTAATAAACTATAGTCCAATGATGACTATTGAGCAGCTCAGAGAATGATTAATGATAAAGTAATGAACTGTGAGCTGTAACTTACCCTTTCTTCTGCCAGTAGGCTTTCCTCACTTAAAGTGCTGGGATCTTCCTCTTTACATATCTGGCAAATTGCATTTTTATTGTTTCTGGCAAAAAGAAAGAGGCATGAAATAGCCAGTTTTCAGGATGTCCAGGACAATAGCTGTCACTGTAAGTCACTAATGGCAGCAGCACCTTAAGATGTAGTGACCCAGCTGAGTTACTAAAAATAAAAGTCTAAGATAATGTTTAAAATTCCATAACTTCATGTATCAAAGGACTTTAAAGACCCATAAAAGTACTAGTTCTTCAAGGTAAAATCAGAATCATCACCTCACACTTACAGACAGAAAAACTGACATCTGTCAAGCCTAGTATAACCCAGCCTTCCCAACCCCACAAACTTCCACACTGGAAATAAGAAGAAGGTAGAGAGTAGCCTGCATTTCCCCACAGCTAAGTACTTCTAGAAAGTAAAATGACTGTGAGCCAGAGGGCCTGGTAGCTATAGACTCATCTACTCAGCAGAGTGGCACAATGTAGCTCTCAGGGGTGCTTGCAGCCACAGAATCCACCATGGGGATGTGACCCACTGAGGCAAGGACCTACCGTACAATCCAGGAGAGGCAGGCTGAGCAGTACCTATGCCCACAGAGTGTCTGCTGGGCTTTCTTCAGGATGTTATTGCAGTTGCTGCACAGGTACTTCTGATCAGGCACATCATCACAAATGTTAGTGGGATATCCAAAAGGAAATTCATTTTCATCAGGAGAAGAGCCAGGGACATCCTGCTCAGCCATCTGGAGTAAACCAGTGTCAGAAAGAAAGAAAAGAAATAGGTGCTCAAACAAGTAGACACATGCTTACTTTGAGAGAATCTATCAGGCATCAAAGGTCACAAGCAGTTCCAGACCTGTGCAGTAATCTAGTGCTCTATTTAATTGAGTCTGTAGCTGACGTGAGTGACTAAATGCCACAGTGGGGTTTGCCTAGGTGCCAGCAGGAAATTACTGTACAGATATAAAATTTCCCTGAAACACAACATGAAAACAGACAATATATTAAAATGAAGAGTTGGGGGGTTCTTTCCAGAGATTTTTAGCTTGTAGAAAGATGAAGTAAATATTACCATCATCTCAGAGCTACAATCCCACTGGTACACACCACGCAGAATCATCTCCTGCAGACTAAATCCCCAACCACCTTCAATTCCCAGCAGACAAAATCTGTGATTATACTTCACAGATGCAGAAATTGAGCAACTGACGTGATTACAGTGACTTTCCTGAAGTCATACAACTGGTGGCAAAATGAAAAAGGAAGTCTCAAGTCCACAAAAAGCTTAATGCTTGTACTTTGGAAACCAGATATACCTTGAGCCACACACGCCAAGGCGTCATGCACGTTCAGTATCAGTTTTGGTTAACAAGAGCTGCACAGCTGAGTATTTTTGGAAATGCAACCAAAACTGATTCTGGTTTCTCCACAGTCACTTGGAAAGTTCAAGAAAGGTTTTAACCCAGGGACCTGGCACAGTTGGATCATAATAATGCTTTTATAATTCTGTATTTTCCCCACAACAGTACTGAGACACAACAACTTATCTCAGTATTTTCAAAAGTAACACTGACTAATAAGCCTTTGGTAAAAATGAACCAAGATTGCCCGGGCCAGGCACAGGCACAGCAGTGTGACTGCCATGAGGTGGACAGAGCATACCCTAATTTAAAACTCCCCTCTTTGAACAAATCAGCATATTCTGTTGCCTGCTTCAGGCAATTCTCTTAGCCTCTCCGGGCATTTGACGAGCAGCTTAGCAACAAACACAGGGGCTACCGAATCTGCCAAGAGCCATAAATGAAACCCTGCGACACTAAACGTGCATGTGTGAGTCAAGGAAACTCTGCCTGAGGCACTGTGGGTTGGCACCCATGTGAGGATGGGGTAGGCGAGCTCCGGCACTGGGTTATGCCTAAGAATTTCCACGGGGCTGCAAGTCCAACCCCCGTGGGTATTTTATACCTATACCCGCAGACCCTAGGGCAGAGGTGGGTCTGTCGGGCCCCGTTACGGCTGTCACCCTCCTGTCACTCAGCAAGGAAGGAGCGAGGGCGGCCAGGATCGCCGGGGCAGCCTCGGGGGCCAGAGAGGGTCCTCCAGCTGCTCCCTGCGGCTCGCCGCGGGGCCCAGGCCCGTGTGCTCGGGGAGGCCGCGGCCGCTTCCCCCTCAGCGGGGCGGGGAAGCGCCCAGGGCGCGGGCGGCTGAGGCTGGAGACCCTCTCCCTCCCTCCCTGCCGCTCCCCTTACCTGAGCCCGCAGCCCCCGGAGGTGGCCCAGGCCGCGGCGGGCCCCGGAGCCGGCGGAGACCCGCAGGGAGTGGAAGAAGGGAAGGCGACCGAGTGAAGGGGCCGGTCCCCGGGGCGCGGAGCCAGGGTTCTTACCCACCGGTGCCCGCAGGCAGAGGAAATGCAGCCGGGCGGTTCGTCTGAATTTCGGCGACTGCTGCCTCGCTGAGGGCGGGAGGAGAGGGAAAGCCGCAATGCGCCTCCGGGGCCAGCGGGAAGCTGGCCTGGGCCCGGCCCGGGGGAGGCAGGCCGGTAGCCGGGAGGGTGAAGTGCTGCCCCGGAGCTCTGCTCTGAGCTGTCCCCCTCCCCAAAGAAGGCTTGATCAGCGCCGACCCGCGGGGATAAGGATGGGGACTGGACTAAGGAAAGGCCCGAGGGAGGAAATTCCCTCAGGGCATCTGAAATGGAGAATTGGTTTGCGTGGCTAGTTCCTGAAACTGGTGTGATTATGGCTATGTGACACGGTGACCTGCCCCTGTAACTCAGAAACTCCTGCCTGCCCAGAGCGTGACCACCCCTCTGTCTGCTGGGGAAAAGGGAAAACCACTGTCCCCAGTAAAGGAGTGGGAGACTTGACTTTCCCTCTGAACCCTACTGGGAAATCTCCAGCAAGCCTGAATCTTACAATCATAGAATCTCCTCAGTTGGAAGGACCAACAAAGATCATTGAGTCAAACATCTCTGCACAGGACAACCCCAAAAATTACACCATGTACCTGAGCACCTTGTCCAAATGTTTCTTCAATTCTGTTAGGCTTGGTGCAGTGCCCTGGGGAGCCTGTTCCAGTGCTAGACCACCCTCTGGGTGAAGAACGTTTTCCTAGTATCTAACCTAACACTCTCCAGGCACATCTTCATGCTGTTCCCTCTGCTCCTGTTGCTGGTCACCAGAGAGAAGAGATCAGGTCCTGCCTCTCTGCTTCCCTTTGTGAGAAAGCTGTAGACCACAGTGAGGTCTCCCCTCAGTCTGCTCTTCCCCAGGCTAAATAAATCAAGTACTCCTCATATAGCTTCCTCTGTAGACCCTTCACCATCTTTGTGGCCACCTCTGACCACTCTCCAACAGCTTAAAATCCTTCTTATATTGCAATGCCCAACACAGCACCCAGTGCTCAAGATGAGGCTCCACCAGTGCAGAGTGGGACAGTTACCTCCCTTGACTGACTAGCAATACAGGGCTTGATACACCCCAGAATGTGGTTGTCCCTCTTGGCTGCCAAGACACACTGTTGACTCATACTCAACTTGCCATCAGCCAGAACCCCCAGATCCCTGTCTGCAGGGCTGCTCTCCAGCCTCCTTTCCCAGTGTGTACATACATCCAGGGTTGCCCCATTCCAGGTGCAAAATCTGTGCCTCGCCCTCCAGCTGCTCTCCAAGGCAGATAATATTGACAACACAAGGCAAGTTAAGTAATGTATGCAAATCCTCTTAAGATGCTTGCAGTGCAGTAAAGATTTCTACAAAGGAAAGTTTCACTATCAGAAGGTTCTCTTTGCCCCTGACAAAATTCACTATGAAATCACATGCTGCAACCTTATCTGCCAGGATTCAGACAGAAGAGAGAAAGTTGCAGATGCAAGTCTGGTAGGTCTTCCTTGTGTAAGAAACTTGGGGAACAGCACTGGGACTAAGCCCTAGCTGGAAATTAGAAATGAAAAGCAGAGGTGGTTCTCTAGATGCTTCCCTTGATTTGTTATTCTGCTGCATTTACAACAGGGCTCACATCCAGGTACTGTGTGACTGCATGGAAATTGATGAGGATGTTAATTCATCAGTGAGCATCTGCCTGAAGTCTGACACCTTCCCATGCTGTTATAATAGTGCCACATCTGGAACAGCTGCCCTGGGTGACTGTCCCCTTGACACCAATACAGATTACCAAGTACAATATCATCCAAATCATAGCTATATTGAAGGTGGAAGGAGGGCACCTTTGGGATCAAGACATAGCCCTTCTTTAAGTAAGCAAAGTGTAAGAGAAACATTGGCATTAATCCCAGAACTTCTTTCTCCTCACATTGTTATAAAGAGCTACATTCATGTCTTCATGAACATCCATACACTTTCCTCACACAGTTGTTTGTGTGACTCAGCTCTTACATTGGTCTGTATGACATAACCTCCTTTTTCATGTGTTCCTCTGCTGCACACACAAACTGTGCTTATTGAAGATTTCCCAGGAAAAAAAAAAAATCCATTTACTTTGTAACTTTTGGTATTAAAATGCAAATGTCAAACAAAGCAAGAATAAGCAAAACATTTTTCTAGACTTCAGAAGGGCAGTTTACTTTAAAACCAAATGCATCTGAAGTAAAAAAACTTGTATAAAGATAGCCAGATCCATGGGTAGGATATAAATTTATCCTGTTTATAAAGCTGATATACTGGAAGTGTAGGTACAGACAGGAAAAAATAATCTTGTAAGCATACAGTACTGTGAGGATATTCTAAGCACTAAGCCTGGCTCTGATTGCAGAAAAGAGGCTGAAGAATCCCACAATAGTACCAAAAAACAGGATGAAAAATGTTTGTACAAAATAATCGAGATTGCAAATTTCAGTCATCTTCGTGGTAAACTGAAAATAACAGGAAGTGTTAGAAATGCACTCAGAGCAGTCAGACTGCCCCAGGGCTCTTTAGGTGCAGTTCTCTCCACCCCTCCCAGATCTGCTGTCTGTAGCAGACACACTTCACTCCTTTGCTGCATGGGCCTTGGAGACAAATAATCACCATCTTCTGGTGCCTTGGATTTTCAACAATGCAAGTCCCATTTTTTGCAAGATGTTTATCTAGAAACTTTCCTACCTTTATGTCCTCAATTTCTTTAATTGTTTTATTAAAAAAATCACTTATGGGCCAAATGCTATTTTCAGTTCCACCCTGCAGTCCTGCAGGAATGAGGATGCAAGACTGTTTCCAACACAAGGATTTGATCCTTCACTTTGTCAGAAAATCCCTTCTTTACTTTCCTTTGAATTAGACAGGCTTCTGACAAGTGACAGACTTTTCTTTCCAAAGGCTTTCACAGTTTAAAAATGATGACACAAAAGAAAGTGTTGTTCCAGAGAGAAGTAAACACAGGCCTGAAGGAGGCAACAGCAGAGTTAGTTTTAGGGTATCTGTCTGGCTCACTGCCTAAGTGACTGGAGCGTGGTTGGATAAACCAGTGGCCTAGTAAATGTGTCAATCTGCCTCTGAAATGAGGCAATAACATTTGCTTCCTTTTGTAAACCCTTTGGATGTCACCAGATGAAAAGCATCCTGTGCAGTAATGCTCTCACAGCACAAGCAAATGAGTCATTCAGCAAGGTGCATGTGCAATAACCTGATCACATACTGCCATGGCACCTGCATGTGTAACCTTTTTTAAGAGCCAGGATGTTAAGATTTAGTGATGAAACTGTGGAAGAGGAAAAGGATGTCACTTCTCTTAAAGATATCTTTAAGGCTTCCAGTTTAAATGTCAACATCCACCTATGTGAGTGAAAAGACCACCCCTACCCATACTTACAGAATCATATGTAATGTCTCTTCATTTCCACTTCCTTCTCTCCACTTCTCTGGGCTGTAAATGGACCTGTAGATGCTGTAAGTGCAGAGTCACTCAGGACCACAGATTAATTAAAGTTAAAAGCCTGTGGAGAAAGTGGGATACAATCTTAGTGGTCCTTATGGTCTAAAACATTTGCTTTCATTGTTTTATGATTAGCATTGTTAAAATTCAAGACAAGTTAATTTGGCACAGGCAGCTTCTGCCAGAATGTGAGGTAGTTTCTGAAGAAGTTTAAGATATTTCTGGATGTGACTTTTTCAGCTTTTGGAATATTAAAAGGTGTCAGTTAAAAATTCCAGAAAGATCAGTGTTACACCAATGGGCTCTTTCTGTTTCAGGATGAAGTGGCCTATCTGGCTCCTTTCTGTGTTGTTAGCTTATTCCTTTTGCTTTGAGACCTCTTGAAAGTGTCACACCTCTGTCTTAAAAGGTGCTGAATTACACAAAGAAACTACAGATAAGTTTTTGGTACTTTCCAAACTAGAGGTATTTCCTCTGGTAAATTTCCCCCATATGAGATCAGTTAACTGAAAACAGGATGTGGCTCAGAGAGAGATTAAAAGTTGAAGCTTAACTTTATTGTTGAGCCATTCCATCAGTGCTCAGCATTGCTGGACACTGTGTTACTATTTAAGGTGAATGATCACTTTAGATCCATGGGGTAAAAAAAAAGCTTATGAGGGAATATATTTAATATGGGTCATATCTTATTAAAATAAGGCAAGGGCTCAAGACTTTTAATGAAACAGAATTCCTAGTCCATTTAACATCTGAGCATAAATTCAATTTTTAAGTGTTTTAAGGACTGTAGTCAAAGTGTAAATAGTATTTCCAGAGCTGAGAATCTCATTTCAGAGAGATACTTGAGATAGGGATGTGTCATTCTATGAAAACATAAGTTTCAGTTAGTATAAATTATCTGGAAGTGTTCACATGTTCTAAGAAACCCTGAAAAATGGGTAAAACACAGGAAGGAAAAGTTGCTAGTAAAAGAAGATTCAGTTCCCATGAGATGCAGGAACTGGAGCCAAGGGCTCTACATCAAGATCCTTCCTCTGATATGAAGTAGTTCTTGAACTTCTGTGCCATTACTTCTTTTCTGACTTAAGCTACCCACGACATAGGAGTACAAGAGAGTCGCTGTGAGATTTCATCAGTTCCTCTTCAAGATTGAAAGAAACCAAACAAACCAACATGAAGAATCCTGAAATTCGATATATTGTTAGCGAGCTTGACAGCTTTGCCACAATTCAATCTCTTGTCTAAAACAAAACCTTTAAAAATGTTGTTGTTATCTCTGCCGGCGCCTACTACCAGTCCTAGCTCTGCTTTGTTATGGTGATATCCTCAGGACCCAGCCCAGCTCACATTACAGCAGATGGAAAGCTTCCCACTAACTTCCATAGGACTTGGACTGTATTCCTCAAAGAGACATCAGGAATCAATTTTTTTTTTGATTCATCCCCACTCTGCCTCAAGATTTTTTCCAGCTCATATTCTCTGTAACACAGTATTAACCTCAGCTCCCTAGGAATTGCTAGGATTTTTTCCCCCCAAGTAATAAATGTTCTGGAGCACTTTTTCAGCATTTGTCAGGAAAAAAAAGCACCCATACAATATCTGCTTATCTTATTTCAGTTGCTCCCTGAAGTATTTTCCACAGTACAAGCCAAGGAATCACCCTGAAGAGAAGATGACAGAGGAAACTGAAGTTTTCTGTCTGTCATAGTGGCCCTGATAGTTTCCTATATGCAACATGAAGCAGACATTAAGCTCCTTGGTGGTATACCTGTCTCAGTCACTGTGTCCACATCAGGACAAGCACAGGGTGCAGATGTGTCCCACCAGTGTGGACCAGTTTATGACAGTCCCTAAGCTCTGCTTTCTGTTGCAGCCTGTCTACCTTAAGGGCTTCTGCTGGTCCTTGTGGTTATGCTTCTGTTTCTCTTAACGTACCCAGAGCCTGATCTAAAGTGGAAAATTCTTAGCTGCTTATTTCCATTCTTAATGCTTTAGAGAGAACTCTGGGAATGGGAGCTGTGCCCACCAGGAAGCCTGCCAAAACACTCTCCCAAAGTTCTGGATGTAACATGAAAAAACAAGTTCAGATTCAACATCTTCTGACTATAAAGCAGCTGGCAAAATATGGATATTCTATCAATAGCTCAGGTTACTTGCACAGTGTGCTACAGAAACCTATACAATCAGCAGAAAACTCAGTATGGTTGAGTAGGACTAATTAGTGGAAACAGAAAAAGGAAAGGAGGTTTCTTTTAATAATGTCTTCATTAAATCTCACTAGTAACAAGAATTGAGGGGAGAGTGAAGACTATGGTAAATCTCCACTCACCCTTTCAGAAGTTATTCATTTTGCTAATAATAAGGGGAGAAAACAAAGAAAAGATGTTTAGAAGCTCTTTCCCACGTGACAGAAGCAGAAAGAGAATGACTATGCACTAACTTTCATCTCTCTTCCACTGAGACCATAATTCACTTTGCTGTTGTAGAGTGACTAATAGCATTGGGCTTATGTTTCCAGCAGTATTTTTCAGCATGATTCATAAACCTGAATAATTTCCACAATACCACTGACAAGGTCTGTTTGTACCTGTACTTTATGGACAACAAACCCAGGAAAGATAGAATTTCCCAGCATTACCCAAGGTTTCACAGGAGCAAAATGGTATTGTGAAGAAAAACAAAGCCCCCATCAAACACTGCTACAGAAAGCAAGCTGCTGAGCTGTTTTTAAGAAGGAATCTGAAAGAGAAAGGAAAAAAATGTTTCAAACTCAGAAGCCTGAATGAAAAAGTAAAGCTGGAAGTGGGAGAAAGCAGGCACAGAGAAAGACAGGTCTATATTCTGAACAGACACAAGCAGAGTTAGTGTTTAGATTCCTGAATAGAAAGGGTCCTCTCATGAGGCCAAGCATCTTGGCAGCTTTGCCAGTGATGGGACTCCAAAAGCACATCATCACATCTAAGTTCCCAGCAGCCTCCCTGGAATTCAGCCAAGAAAACAAACCTTCGAGTCCCATGTAGAACATCTGCATCACAAATTGGATGTTGAAACTCCAAAGCAAGTGAATGGGCACAAAGTGCTTAGGAAATGAAAGCTCCCATCTGTTCAGGTTTGGTAACAATGGGTCACCCTGGAAGAAATCAAAATACAGATTGGCTTCATAGGGCAACAGTTCAGAATCCTGGCAAACTTTCACAAGCTAAGGTTGTATTTTCTCTGTGACAAGATACATGCAGGAAGGAAATTCAGCATTTTTGAACTCTGGTTATCTAAAATCACATCTAACACTTTTTCTTATTGTGAATATTTTGCTTTAATGCCCATGGACTGGCAGGCAGGGCTGCCCTCTGCTGGGACTCATCCTAGAGCTGTTCAGAACTGGACTTGGGATACCAGCAGGGCCACTGGGGACACAGGCCGAGTGGACACAGATAGGGGATACACAGGAGTATGGCTTTCTAAGAATTTGATTTGAACTCCTGTGGGTTTAGATATATTCCCTCAATTTCTGGTATAAATCCATGGAAACCTGTTAAATTCTGTCACAGGTTAATTTGAACCCTCATGTTTCCATGGGAAGTTTTTGATCCTAGTTTTCTTTAAGATTCCTGACCAAAAGAGAAGCTTAGCTGATCCTGCCAGGCTTCTTCAGTGTCATATGGAAACTGTGAAATGGTGAAGTTATTTAGCTTTGATAGGAAGCCACAAAAGACACCAGGGACATAAGATTCCCCTGTCAGCCTGGGTTGAGTAATTGTGCATAACCACAAGCTGGGCAAGTTTCATGGAGTTTGAAGTTTTAGTGTGAAAATACATCTCTGGCTATGCGTAGGTACCTGATGCAGAAAAACACCCATGTACTGCCTTTTCATTCACTAAGTACACAGAGATTAACCCCAGGAATTAATATCTATGCCACAAACATATCTCCAAACTTCTCTTATCAGTGGAGGCACAGGCCTTTACAAGAGCCTTTGCAGCCCTTCTTAAATTTCACCAAGCTAATGGTTTCTTTTGGCTGCTTTGAAAGCTGTTATCTGACAGCAAACACTGAACTCTGAGCATTAATGCTGTGATTATCATCCATGATAGTTCTCCCAAAACCACTGCTGAACATGGCATGAAGGATGTGTGGTGTAAGTTTGGTGAAAATCAGGACCAAATCAGACCTCCTGACTGTCAGTTCTATTTTATAACTCTCTCTCAGGAACACTCCCCTTGCAGCAAAAGCAACTTCAAATGTTACTTAAAGCAGTTATTCAATACACACTACTCTAACATGTCCCAACTAACTGGGGCTAGATAAAAAAATATTGCAGAGACTGGTGGGGACTCCAAACTTTTGGAATTACACTAATGGTGGAAACAAATACCTATTTCTACCTAGCTGTCAGAGCCTGGGGATGAATATTTTCTGGGACTTGACAGCAGTAGGCTTTTATGGAAAATGTTATGATGAGGGCAGCAAAAATGATGTTTTTATAGCATATTGCTTTTTGTAAATAATGAAGGGAAACTGGCTAATCACAGTGGCAGCCACAGACAGTGCAGCCACACAGTAAGTGCAAGTCTTTGGTTACAGCTGCAGTTTATGACCAACCTGTCACCATTACTAACTTTTATATCTCTCTACTGTAAATCACATTCCAGCAGGTAAGAACACTGTAAATCATGCTTCAGCAGGTAGGAACTGACATAGTGAAATGCATAACTCTCCTGGTGCATGGATGTGTGAGATTTATATATTTTCTCTTTGGAAAGAAATCTTTGCATTTACTTTTTGTGCTTCCTTTACAGAAACACTCCATCTACAGATCTAGCTATCAAGTATAAGAAGTGCAGCTCCTGCAAAATAATTGCAGCAGCACTGATTTCTGTTAGCTGATGATGTGCTCCGTGGCCTCCCAGTACAAACTGCAGAGAACATATAATAGCTAGTGGAAAGAATGCACTGCTGAGGTTACTCTTGTAAAGCCAAATTAGACAATGCAAGCCCATGACAGGCTCCTTGAATTGAGCTTGCAGCTTACTAAACCCAGACTCTGAACCTCACTCAGTTGCTTTTGGAGGACTTTTAACCAGCGCCACTGGGGCTGCTGTCATTAAGAGAAAATTGGTTTTCCATTGTAAATCCCAATTGTGGTGGTTTAATATCTCAGCTGATTCACAGTGCATCACATAGAGCTTTTGTTTGCTTTCCTGACAAAAGAAATTGGCATTTTAGTTGTCAAATAGCAAACAAATAAATATAGTCTGAGCCACAGCCCCTTAGGAATACTCTGCATTTTGTGACTTCTAGCTATGAATATGTAAATATAACTATTTTATAAATAATTACCTGTGTGCATCAAGTATTTCCTGGGGTAGTAAAGAAAGGGTTAAAATATAGCAATCTCTACCCACTATTTCTCTGCTATTGTTTTCTAAACTCTAATGTTCTTTTTATGACAGTTGTGGTGTTTAATTCAGTTTAGTATTTTCCAGGAAATCAGTTGCTGTTTCAACATGTATCCAAATTTTCAAAGTTCATTCAGAACTTGAAAAGCAAAATTTAACACAAGGAATGGAATTTTGTACTGAGCCAGCAACTGGCAAAACCAAAAACTCTTTAGCTCCCAGGAGAATGAAAGAGCCCAACTCAGATATTTCTCCTTATTAGAGGTGAAAACATTACTAAATATCTTAAATAATTGAAAGCATATGTAACTCCTATAAGGTGTTTTTTTACTGGAAAATAACTGATGGCCATGCCAAATTTCAGTCTGTTCTGATGTAAGAATTCAGCAGGAGATTAAGAACACATTTTGCTAGGAGACATGCATAAACACTAACATTTACATAGACTGAAAATAAGCCTCTGTAGGTAGGGTCGAGTGAGACAACTCATGATGGATGAACATCAAACTGGCAGCTCTCAGAGTGTGATTCTTTTAAATTACAAACTAATACTCAAAAGAAAAATGGATTTCCTTAGATTGCTTTCCCTCATCTCTTCGACACCTCTACTATAAGGGAATCAACTGACCCTTGGCAGTAGATTCCACAACTCTCTGTCTGTAGAGATGGCAGTCTGAGATTATTTAGGAAAGCAGATTTTTGAACTTGAAAGGTATCTTACTAAGGATTTAATATGAGGATTTGGTCCTGCTCCACTCAATGCAGGATCTCACCTGCTGACTCAGAAGAGAGGCTCTGCTTATATTGAACATTTTAACTGCTATACAAATGTAGAAAATCATTTTGGTGTGATATTTTGGTTTTACATTGCCAAATGTAAATGTTCATCACAAACAACTCAGTGTAATGAAGTGACTAGTTCCCCTCTTCCAGATGATTTCAGATTCTGAGTGTATCATCATAACAGATTAAAAATGATGTGTTAGCTTGGTAACTTGCATCCTACCAGCTGATGCAAGTAATTTTCTCTTTCACCTAGTATTTAATATGATATATTTTCAGGTCAGCCAATTAAGAATTGTGACAGTCACTTGAAGGTATTGAGGTATTAAAAAGTAAGAATATTAAGATGCTACAGGGATTTAGCATTCCTCTTCTAAAATTATAGGGTGTTCCTAATTCAAAAAAAGCCCATTTTTGATAGAGCACTTGTCTGAGTGAGGCTACTTAGAGCTTGTGGCATAGCCTGAAAGATTATAGACAAAATCATTTCTTCACTGCTAGTAAAACAATGGCTAGAGAATGGCACCATTTGGCTCTCTTCCTAAATTAGTCACAGCAGTTAGAGGCAGCACAGCAGCTTTCAGGACTGGACCAAAGGAGTGCAAGTTTCATGTGTCACGATGCATAATAGGGTGGAATTTGGTCTATTCAAGTCCCTTACTAGCTTGGATCAATTAGATTAATTTCTGGTTGCAAGGAAGTGAAGAGAAATCAGTTTGTTTTGTGACACTTAGCTATCTAAAGATCAGTAAAATACAAATGGAAACTTAGAAATATATCTATTTTTACAAGAACTACAAGGCTTACACAGAAGCCTTAGAATTGTTATTATCTTAGGAATTCAACCAATTCAGGTCTTACGTATCTGCCAAGAGTATTCAGGGAGAATCACATTAGAATGGCATCTGGTGAATTTTCTTATTCAAAGGCTGATCTGGGAAATATATTAAAAAGGAATAAAACTACAATGAGCAAATTCATGTAATGGACTTCAGTGGGTCCTGCTTTCAGACAGCATCTGTACATATCCCTAGGAGCAACACTGAAGTTCACTTTGGAGACTAGGCTGACTATGATGTGCCATTATGTCAATAAATGACAATAAAAATCCTGTATATACATAGCCCTGGGCACCTTGCCAGAATTGACAGAAAGGGCCAGTCATCTCTGTTCTGGGAGATGGGAGAAGTTTGGACTAAATACACAGCTTTCTTAATCTGTGGGCAAAGCAGCAATCCCACGGTCAGGGCATGGTTGCCCTTTGGGTAGGCTACAAAAGGGTAGCAGTCGAACGCATGTTCTTCTGGAATCACTAAAGCTATTAGCCAGTGATTCAAAGCCTGGAACATTTGGAGACTTGCACACCATGTATATAAACAACCAAGGAATATAAAAACACTGTGTACCATGAAAATATAAAGGGACCTTTTCTGATGTCCAGAATCTGCAGTCAGCATGGAAGTACAGAATGTGTTTTGAAATCATTTCCCTTTCATAATGCAGCTGAGTCATCTAGGCAGTGATTAAAGGAATTGCCATTTTTGCTGGGATTAATCCTGTGAGTTGCTCTCCAAGTATAAGTCACTAAGGTTAGCATGGCAGTAGATTCTAAAATCAATCCCATGTGATTTCCTTCTCTTGTATTACTAACTAGATTCAGTGGAAATCTGCCAACATAATTTGCATGTGTGAAACAGATAAAGACAGATATACCTTTATCCCACGTGGTTTTGCCAAACAAGGAAGGTGAATCTTCCTCCATTAGTACATATACACACCTCCAAACCACATATGGCTAAATAGCTATAAATAAATATTTAAAATGTCAATGATACACTGGATAGATAATTTTGCTAGAAACAGAGATACAACAAATAAGATTAAAGGCATTTTTACAACTGACAAGTGCAGCATTTTTATTAAATATTATTTCTGACATTCTCCTTCTAGATGTTAACTGTGACTTACCTTATCTGACTGACTTCAATAAAGAAAATTCTTGTTCATACTTTTGCCTGGAACTCTTTCAATCTCCTTGCTCTTGGTTTTATCTGTTTTTATCTAGCACACAGTGCAAATACAAAATTGGTAAACAGATTGATACAAATCTCCTAAACAGTAGTAACCACAAGCCAGAGCAAAGGTGATACAAGCAGAATTTAAATTAAAGCTCTTAAAGGCCACTTTAACTACTCCATGTAATAAGAATGGGAATTATTTTAACTAACTGATATCTATGACATCTGAACATAATTTGATCTTTTTCATACAAAGACATCACTGTGCTTTAAAGAAATCTTCATGTTTCACCTTAGTTGAGTTAGTATCTCTGTTTATTATCAGATGCAAGAAACTGTTTTGAGAAAATGTATCACTCAAGAGATAATTAGGTCTCATAATACACAGTTCCCCTCATAACAGTATTACAGTTCAGAAGCAGAAGTGTTCACAGGTGGACTGCCTAGACAACCTCACTAAGCATTTAAGTGTATTTCTTTCTGCAATCTGAGTTTATACCCTGCTAGCATTGGGTAGAGTGTTATCTTCTCATGCTGCTTAGAAAAGTTTGGAGGATTAAAAAAAAAATACAGAGCCAAAATTAAAAATTGCATAATCTGTGACTATCTTCTTTCCACATACTAAACAGTCTGGCTCAAGATTACTCCTAAGAGAGAGGGCAAACAGTAATTCTAAAGTTCTCGGGTGTGCTGCTTTTGGGCAACTATTCAATCCAAACAGAAATGTGTGCAACTGTACTTTGTATCAAACTCCTCTCAGTTTTACTGGGAACCAAGCTGATTTGTACCAGGAACTGTGAGAAGGAAATTTGGCCCTTCATCTGCCACTTTCCTGGAGGCAAGGCAAGCTTTTTAACTGTCAAATTCAGGCATCAAATGACAAAATAACATTTGTTGTAAATCTACCTAAGTTACAGCAGACATTCATTCAGTCTACTCTGTCTTCAAACACAAATCATGAATGGCATGCATAGTCTTTGGGAACTTTTTTTCTTTAAACAAGAAAGGAGAGCATAAAAATAGCACCAGTTAGTGTTAGAAATGGAAATGCAGGAATTAAAAATAAGTACAAAAGGAAACCCTAGGAAATAAAATCATCTCTTTCCCAGAGAGCATATGAAGTGGCTGCATATCTTCACAAAGCTGTACAAACATTGTTTTACCAGCAGGCAAAGATCATCCATACAAGACCCTCTTCACACCTGTTTGAGCTCCAGCTCTTTCACCAGGACTGAGGATAACATGGCCAAATGGCCACTAGATATAAGGTTAGAGTCTCTTCAACAATTGAAGTTTTAAGTATATTGCAGAAACATCTCATCTACAAAGAACAGTTTTGCTTGCAGTGACTGATGAACACTGAAGATATTTAATTCCATTGTTTAGTATGACAGAATTACCTTAATAACCAGATGACACAGGACATACAGAAACTGTGCCCACATGGTATCTGTGCTGGATTCTGCAGAAGCATTTTGCACAGAGCACAAATGTATATGGAAGAAGCATTGTTTGTGTATTTTTCCATAGGTTCTTTAGAAGCACGTGAGCTTCTCATGGCTTATGCACTGATGATGCTTGACACCAGATCATCCAAACACAGAGGTGCTGTAATATGTTCTCTTATGAAAAGAAATGGAAAACATTAGTCTAAAGCCATTACTGCTTAAATTTGCTGTTATACTTGTAGTTCAACTGCAGATATTAAGATAGTCCTGAAGAAAAAAAAAAGAGTAAGACGATTTAGCATTGGGTGTACACTAAAATAAACTTCCATTTAATCAACATGCATCCTTAAATAGCATCCTTAAATGTTGGTCATAAAATTAAGTCCTGGAGTAAGAAGGCTGGAAAGATAACAACTCCTTCATTCCCAAACCATACAACTTTGAATTGTGGAGACACCAACAAAATTAAAAGGAAAGCTGAAAAAAAGCAGCAATAATTGGTATTCTCTAACAGGCATCATTCCATACGTTGCCCTAAAACTACAGCCTCAGGGAAGCTGCCTCAGAAATCTTGTTCTGGCAAACCCTCCCCCAGTGCTACATGTTAGTGTAAGTAGAGATTTCAAGGCAGATGAGAAGAGTCAAAAGACAACATTGCAAATCAAAGACTACTAGGGTTAGCTCTTAGGAATTTAGAAACAGATTGTCCTTCTATGGTTCTAGATTGTGTTGTATTGTTTTCCCATCTCCCTAATTTCTGATCCTCATATCTATTTCCTATAGGTTTTATTAGCTTACATGTTGTTCCTCTGGGCTGCTACTGCACATATTTTGCTACCAATACTTTAGTGTTGCAAGATTTCTTCATGCAAAGGAAGTACATTAAGCATCTCTGCTTGAGCTTCTAGATCAATCTCTTTTAGTGCACAGCTATCAGTTTTGAGAAACTCCCATTGTCATTATCAGCACAATATGCATAGTGGTCAGAAGCTTTGGAAGTGAGCTGACTGTATAAAAGCAAAACACTGAGTAACCAAGTCTGCTGAAATACCATCAAGTGTCTATGCCAAAATCAAACTCCATGAAATTCTAACATGAAGACATCTTCTGTTTCATATAACGTGTTCTAACTTGGAGATAAAGTGTCCCTCACCACCTGCTGCCAGATGTGTGATGCACTTACCAGAAAAAAGCCAGGTTAATTCAAGAAAAGGATGACTTTGTTAGGCTGATTTTTCCTTATTTCTGTGATTTTAAGCTGCATTTAGACTGCATGATCTCCATAAAAGGCAGGAAGCAGCACTGAAGTCAATTCCCATTCTGAGGTCTCAAATACTGCATTTCTCCCTGGGCAGAAATGGGCTAATTATGCAATTCTTGAAATGAGCAATGCACCCTGACCTTGTGGCTGTCTTGCCTCTTGTAGCCTTCCTCACACTCTGAACTTTGGAAAATATCTTTTAAATGTTTGTTCATTTTGGGGAGGGGGGGGGGGGAAGAAAGCATTAATATTCCTAGGATCTCTATGAAAATGATGTTTTTTTGTTCCCTCTGCTGTTTCTGTCACAGCAGAAAACTGGGAGTGTTCCAAGAGCTGTGGCTGTTGCTTCCTATACAGTAAGAAACACTCATGTCTAAATAAAAAGGGGAACAATTGCTCCTGGCAAAAGAATTTTCAAAAATGAAGCAGCATGGTGTAAAAATTAAGGCTAAAGAGCACTATCTATCTGGAAAGCAAGCTTTTATGCATGACACAATGCCATGGACATACCTGGACTTTCTTTAAAGTCTGTCCCACTAAGAATAGTAACAGAATATAATTCCCTATCAGTTCTGAATATTACTGTAATTTATGTTATTACTTACTAATCACAATTGTTCAAGCAATTTGTACCAAGACTGCAGTGTTAATATCCAGAATATGGTCTTTCTAAAATACAAGCAGTAAGAAACATACTACTGGTTCTAAAATAGTCTATTTTCTCTCCACAGATGAATGACAAACCAACACTACCTATCAGAAGAAACACCACATGCAAAAACATCAAAAGCATTTTAAATAAGTTGAAATATCTCCTATAACAAATGATAATTAGCAATGTCTGGAAAGAGGACTTACCAAACTGCTTAATGACTGAAATTCTCAGCATATCAGTAGCAAGGGGAAACACTAGATGTAATCTCTCTCTCAGTGGGATTCCCCTGTATCACATGCTTGGTTTTTCACTCTAGTAGCATGATTCTTTTCTTTTTAATACTTAGTTTAACACTGCTGCCTTTTAACCTTACACTAATGTAAATGCTGTTAGTCAAAAGGGATTTTTCTCGTATTATTAAGCCTGAATCAGCTGCAAGAGAGAATTTCTACTTGTGAAATATAAAACTCAAGACATTTTCTTGGTAATTGTTTTGCAGAGAAATACACCACATGCAGTTCCACTTTGGGAACATGCAAATTACAAAATAGTTGTGTATTCTGAATATCAGTATTAACTAAACCTTTTTTGTCTAAAGGAACTTAGAAAGCACCCTGGGGTCAGGACTACCTGGCTTCAGTATGTCTCTTGGCATAATCTAAAATAGCTTTAGAAGTTGTCCTCCCCCATTCTTACACCACAGTACTTTGCTGAAGTTGGAAACTGCACAGTTGAAATAGTCACTGGAAAGCAACTGGGGCTGCAGTCAGGTTTTGTCTTCAATATTTGGATGCTGCTGTGCTAGGTTAGACAGCTTTAGCTTTTAAAAAATATTGCTTGGAAATTAAAGTTGTGACAAAATCATTTGATAAACAATTTTATTTTCCCTTTTATTTTTTTTTTAAATGAAGGAAGGGTTATGTTTTAATAAGACATCAGATTTTAATGCTTCTAGGTGTTAATTCTGGCACCAGACAGTACTCTCTGTGCCTTTTTGAGTCTATCCACTGACTTCAAATGTCTTTGCAGTAGCAAGATTAACTATTAATGAATGTTAAGTTCAGGAAAGAATTACTAAACAGGTGAGGATTTTTTTTTTTATAGGAGATTTGATCTGTATTTTTAGTTTAAAAATTCTCCAAGTAACTCAGCAGCCACTGATGAGGAGATCTTCAGCAAAATCTTCCATTGTATTCAAAAACTCCTGACAAGAGGCACATGCTGCATTGGAAGGCCACCACTCAATCCAAGTGCTGGAGTCCAAAGGGTACTGGAATCTAAGACAACAACAGGAAATGATCATTTGCTAAGACAACAATAGAAAATTACCATTTGCTGCTAAGATTTGGGGAGGAAAATGCCAAAGAGAAAAAAAATACACTATGAAATTGCTTGCTTTGTGTGTATAATCCTGTTTTAATGTAGACATCTGAAAACACATTGTGAAACTACTGATCAAACTACCACTTAAACTAAACCAATTATGTATTATCTAAGAATTAATACAGACAAAACTTGCCATTTCACAGCACACTTTTGCATTAAATCTCTGCATATTCTGAGGGTAAATTACTTACTTGAAATCATAACCAACATTTATCTTTAAGGCTTCTTTTCCCATGATCAGATACTGTTCTCCTGGGCTCAGTTCAACATCTGTACAGGTCTTCTTTTTAACAAAGGTTACTTCATTATTCTTTTTAGCAAAAGCCTGCCCTGAAGGAGGATGTCAAGAATTGGAAAAGGTCACAAAAAGAACTTCTAATAACTGATATGTTAGACAGAAATCACTAAAATGTTCACCATGCACAGCCAAGGGATTTATTTGCCACTGGTTACATAACAGGAAAATTTAAGGACATAAAACGTGTTTCTTGTAAAAGATTTTTCAAATTAAATCTAACTGGTAAATAAACCCCATGCACATTAAACAATTTGATATTACAGTAATTGTAAGGACATTTTGAGTGCTTAAACTCAGAGGAAAAAAAGATTCAGTTCTGCAGGAGCTATGAGCAGCTACCTCTCTCAAAGGTAAGACAGTGAGTGCCCAAGAACATTCTGAAGTCCTTTCTCCCAGAAGCAGAAATATATCCAATCTACAAAAACCTAAGGAAAGTTCACCTTGTTTCCTCACATAAGACATTTCACTGATTACAGTTTAGGTTTGTTAACAACAGCTATAACACAGAAAAGCTGCTTCAAACAATCAAAGAAAGACTGCCCTTCGCAGGGCACAGAAGAATTCTCAAAGGCTCTATTTGAGACTATGGTTTTCTACTGTCATGAATTGGCTAGGTTTGACTAGTCATTTTTATCACATACATGTATCTCACCCAGACAGCTTTACTCTGAATAAATTGCTAAATGGATTAAGAACAGGACACTCACCTCTTTTATAGAGGTCCAGAAGAACTGCAGAATACTTTACAAAATACCCTTCTTCACTGCGAGATAAGATGTTCACTTTATAAACTGCAGAAGAACACAAAACAACCCTCTTGTTATTCCTTGTTCCTGCAATAAACACTAGATGTCTCCCAGATGCTCAGACAGAATATAATGTCCCTCCTAGGAAAACAATGGCTACAGCTATACGCTGTAGGCCTAAGAACATGAACAAGTTCTACCCATGCATCACCCATGCTCTCTTCTGACACCCCACAACTTCCTCTGACCCCACAGCCACATGATCATGTTAGAATGAGCAAGATAAATACAGTGCTTATTAGTAGAACTCATCAGATCAGGCTCGCTGGTGCACTAACCCTGGTTATCTGACTTTTATTCAGCAGAGGGTATGAGCAGCATTTAGTCTTCTCTGCTCCAGTATGTCTCCTTCATATATTGCATGGCACTGTTGAGTCTACTGAATTTTAAACACTAAAGATCTAACTGGAACAAAATGCTTTGCAGGAGTAGCAAACAAGTGAAGATTTCAGTCAGAGCATGTGAAATAGGTAATGACAATTCAAATATTACCATATGCAATATCATTCTGGCATGCAGCTTTTCTCCTCGTATCAGCAGTTATTGACTGATCCAATCTCTCTTGTACTTTGCTACATTCAGCTACATTAAGAAAAAAAAAGTCAGTGTTAAGACAATGTCATCACATGTCCACAGATAAAACATCATGAACCTTACCAGTCTGGAATAATCTGTCACTGAGAAACATCATAATGATGGGATTGCATGCTGGAACAAGGAATATTTGAACTACAAAATAACCCTCAATTACCTGAACTTAATGCAGTCAGACATCTGTGATCACACTGCACACTTTTTCTAAATGTAAAATGTGGAGAGGACAACAGCTGTGCTCTTATGAGGATTTTTAGCTTGTGTTTGGTGTGGTTTTGTCCAAAGCACCACACTACATTTTCCCAGCTAGTGAAATGAGAAAATACCTTTAAAAGGTTTACCTTCCATGCATTTGCATTCATCTCCTTCACACAATCTCACAAGTTTTTCGTTTCCATAGGGGTTATAAAACATAGTGCACCTTTTATCTAGAAGGTCCAAAAAGAAATAAGAAATACATACAGAAAAATCAAAATCCAAGAAATCAGCACTGAAACTTTGTGAGTCTGAAGTTACCTGAGCTTAAAATAACCAGGATTAAAAAGCTGTTGAAGAAGGAGAAAGGTAGTCTGCAAGGAGGAGTAAAGAGTTAAGAGACGAACATGAGTCTGAAGACATGGAACACGTACCTGGTGCATGATATTCATACACAGTGAATGTGGCAGGATTTAGCATTCCAACCTGGAAAAGCTCACTTACTCTGAATCCAACACAGAGGAAATTACCAGTTGGCACCTATTTGAAAGACAGATGAATTATGAATTAGGGAGCTCTAAAGGAAACAAAATAATTCCGAAGAGTTTTAGTAGCATTTACAGTTATGAAAAAGGTAACATACAGAGTCTATCTGCAGAATAACATGTCCATCTCTTATCTCATAATCTGCTACCAACTGATCAACTCCACTTGCAAGCTGTAGGAGAGAAAAACAGAAAAATCTTTTATACAAGTTAAACATTTTTGGATGATCTTGAAGGTTTTGTAAACAGTGGCTTTAACATAATTCTGAGATGTAAATAAAACTTATTTCAGGGTTGCCTCTTTATAATGCTCACACTTGTTTTGTTTTCTTCTAAGGAAACTATCCTTTTACTTATTACATGAAGATTCTGAATAAAGAGCTAGTTATCTTTAAAAGATATTCTGAGTCCACAAGTAGTATGCTATTTAAATACTGTAAGTGTAACTAACTGCCTTCAACTAAAACTCACATGCCTGTCAATAGGAGCTGGATGAGCACAAACACTACAGTGAAGATTCAGTTCACAAACTTTAGCCAGCTTACAGTTAGGTGTGTTCACTAACAGTGTTCCCTTTACAGTGAACAGATACAGGATCTCCGGAGGCTGATCCACAATACCCTAACACAGGTGACACACACTCTCTGCCTGCTCTTGTCTTTCCAGTAACAGGGGAGCCTAGGTGTCAAACTTTAACTAGATGTCTAACTTCTGACTGTCAAAAAATCTATAATCTCTACTTAAGTATTCTCATTAGCATTACAAGTGTTTAGAAGCAATGATAAATCTGCACTGCTACTCTAACAGAAAAAGATGAAGAACTGTAAATATACTCCTGTCAAACACACTTCAGTAAGAGAATAAAAGTTCTCAAGTACTTACAGTATTTAAGTCTTCTGTATTTGCTTCCAATCCACTAACCAAACCTATGTCCATCACAGCATGAGCAGACCCTGATCGTGGCTCTCTTGCACTGGGCCTGTACCTGAAACAGGTTAAAAATAATTAGTTAAACTAACTAAAATCAAAAAGAAATCTTCAAATGTGATCCTGGAAAAATGTAAGGAAAATTCTATCAGCATTTAGACCACAGAAAACCCACAACAAAGCAAAATAGTCCAGACGAATCATTTCAGTTTTATGCCAGTGTCATGCATAAAGAAGCTTTTCTTAATACTTATGTTGCAGAAGAAAACATAAATGAAAGAAAAACTCCCTCCCAAAATGATAATGATCTTTGGCTCTAATTCTGTTTACAGAGATATATAAAAGCAAAGAATCAGGAAGAAGAGGTGCAGTTATTAACAAGCATTTTAATCTCTTAAAAATAAGAGAAGTTTAATATTAATGTCAGTTAATGTAACATTAAAATAGTAACTAAGAAAACTCTAAAGACCAGAAAGCCTTAGTAACATTTTTAGATAAATTTCATCATGCACATGTAACCCCACAGTGCATTTGCTTTGCACTGCTCCAATTCCTTAATATGTCAGGTGAGAATTTGGGAATTCCACCTTTGCAAGGAGGAGCGTTGAATGTTATAAAAAATATAGAACATTAACAACCTGCATTTAAGTAAATTAAACCTTTAAATGCAAAAGAGTGGCTCCACTGGGGAAGGAAAAAAACCCAAGCAGAAGCCCACCAGCTGTACTTACTTTGCACAGGCCTCCAGGCGCCCAAGTGGTTCACCGTCTTCTCTTCTGCGACCTTTTCAACATCAAGTAGTCAAATCAGTAATTTTATAACTCTCCAAAACTCTCACAAAGCACTTCCACAAGTGAAAGACAATTCTTTCAATTGTTTTGGTGGCTATTTCTATAGGAACTCATTGTCCAGCCACAAATAAGTAATGTGACACTTAGATAACGCAGGTGAAATGACAACCTTACAGCTTAATGCAGTTAAGAGTGTACTTAAGTTATCAAATGACTTCGTACCAAGAACTCAGAACATGGTTATATACCCTGTTGCAATGGGACTAGAACTCCCAGTACCCTGTAGATCTCACTGTAAGCCCACCCCTACCCCACCATGTTTCTTTCTTCTGCTATTAGTTTGTATTCCTCACTCCCCCAATTGCAAAAAAATCTTCCATAAATGAGTAACAATGCACCTAGTAGGAATACATTAAAAGTTGATTCTGTTCCCAAAAAGGCAATAGTTTCAAGAAGGGCTAAAAAGGTTTCTAGCAATTTCTTTTCCATTTTTGTATTCAGAAAAAGACAGAATTTATTATAGTTTCATTCTCAGTAAGAAACACTTCATTAAATAAAGTAAGGAGTTTTTTTCCTCCCTACCTTGCACTGACCTGAGTAGTAATATTTAAAACCATATTAATGCTTTACCATTATCTCTTTTTGGAAGAATCTTCAATTCAAAATTACATGACTCTTCAGAAGTACCAATTGTATTATATACTGTCCTCACCTAGAGATGTACAAATAGATTAGATAAAACAAAAGCAGTACCCAGTCCTCAAAACTGACATAAAACTGTTAATTTTCCCAGTGTTGATATTAACAAATCAGAGATTTCATTTAAAAAAACCCCCATTGGCTGCATGCTCACATTTACTGTAGCTATGCCAGTGCTGCTTCCAGTGCTCACATATATGTCATCATCCAAAGGTACCTAAAGGATTGATGTTAAGCAAAAAGTTCTGTTACTAACAAAGACAGGGATATTAGCAACAACTCGGGTCAGACCATCTGCTTGTCTTTCTACACTTTAAATACCTATTAAAGCCTGATGTTACAAACAGGTTCTACCAAAAAAAAATCTTCATAGGAACAAGCAGAGATACTGAATTCCAATGAATATTCAAAAAAGTCAGCAGGCAAGCAAAAATTCTTAAACGTTTGTTATACCAAATTACTAGCAGTTTGTTAAAAGTAAAAGCTACTTTAATAGCAATTACAACGTTCCAATAATTATTAAGCAAGTTGCTAGGAATTCTGCTTTCACTTTTCTAAAGCAGTACAATTTACTTACTGTCACAGTTCTTCCCACAAAATTATCTTCTGTCAGTTTAAGCACACCAAGGTCTCCATGGTTTTTGTATGCTACCTTAACATTCATGTCCAAATTGAGCCGTTTGACAAGAAGGGAATATTCAGTCAAGGCCTCAAGGGCATTAATTGTGTCCTGCCAGAAATCAATTAAAGAATTCAATATAAAAAATGAAAAAAAAAGAAAAAAGTAAAAATGTATTACAAAGCAATTTTCTGCCACTTAAACATGATTACAAACAATGGTAACCTTTCCCTTTCCCAGCTAAACTGCTTAGCAGTGTCTCTCAGCAGTACACTTACCATGAGTTAACTCACCTGAGTTGAGTAAAAGCCTCCACCGTATCTTTGTTCTTCAGACAACCATCTGATGATTGGATTAGCATAGTTTTTGTCCCCTCTTAGCAATGTAGTAAGTAAGGCATATGCTGTAGTTTCAACCATTTGTGCAGTAGAAGAGCTGGGAGTGTGTGGGTCTAGTGCTTTGAAAGTGTTTTTCCAAAAGCGATAAACAGGAGGGTCACCTACAACGAGAGAAAGGAAGGTTTCAGACTGACACATAGCAACAGCTCTCTCCAGGCTACACAAGGGGAAGTGTCACCTGCTCAGGTCAAGGAGCAAAGGAGGAACTCACTCTGCATTTAGCAGGAAATGAAGGTATACTTCTCTTACATGAGAAAGTCTGACCTTTATACTAGAAATTGATGATAAACAGATAGAATGCAAAGCATCTGATGCATATTGTTGGTCCTGAACAGTGTCAGAGTGGCCAAAGAGAATACAGATTTTAAATTTATTTTCTTTTAAAGTCACTTTCAACAGACAAGACAGCTTTTCTATTTCTGTAAGAAAAGGCTCCTTGGCAGAGAACACCGAGTCCCTTGCCTGTGACAAAATACACTAAAAAAGGAATAGGATTTGCAAGAGACTACAAAGTCTCTCATCAACCAGTGCAAAATCAGAAAACCAAACAACACAAGTGAGGACAGTGGCAGAGACTGTGAAAATGCCACTCTGAGCCAATGAAGAAACGGGCCATACAAGGCTAAAAATTCACTTGCCAAAGCAAGCATCAGTGAAATTCACTCTCCAAGTAGTGCCATCACACTAGAGAATTTAAAAAGTACTAAAAGAACAGCCTGAGAGCTAACTATAGTACAGATCCTGAGAGAATTTACAATACCTATGACAGATGCTTCCCTCTTCAGTGCAGAGAATGCTGACCGTGCAGATTGGTGGTTCACATCCACAAGAGCCAGAGCATATGTAGTTATTGCCATAGTAAAGGGGCTTTGAGCAGACTGCACGTTTTGCATCAAATAATCTCCTGCTTTATTTTTAGCATCATGGATTTTCTGAAAAGATAAACAGGCTACAGCTTATTTCTACTAGACTTGTGCTTAAAGTAACATCTATCAGGCAATATAGGTGCATATAGCATCTTCTGCAATTATCTTATATTAAAGTGATCCAGAATTTCATTGGTTGTTTTACTGATTTTGAAAGACAGACTAACAAAAGCAAACAAATATTAATCTTTGAAATGGAAAAAATCCTCTTGGTTTTCTTGAACAAATATTAAATATAACGGAAGAAGTTAGAATCCCAGAACATGACTGCTGGCAGAAATAGAAACATAATTTACCTGAGTAGGACATATTTTGATTGACTTCTCAATTCCAATGACAGAAAATGCTGTGAGATACAAAGCTTTTTCTTTAGCTTCTCTGGGTAATGTACCCTACAAAATCAAACATGTAAATATAATTAAATAGAAACAACTCTTTATATAAATAGAACTTTCAACAGTTTAGGTGAGGAAATAAATAGAAATTCCTGTAAGAAATATTAACTTGGCTTAACCTGAAAACATGTTGACTCTTTTGAAGGTAGCAGACCATTATGGATAAAGTTATTGGCAAGCCAAGACTTATGTTGTAAAATAAACCTTGTACAACTATTGTAGATTTTTTTCTTCTAAGCATTAAGAAATGGCAAGCAGCTACTTTCAGTAGGAAAACAAAGGTTTGCAAGATTGTGCTGTTCTTTAAAAGAATTTAGAAAGACAAATCTAGCAAAATTGTCTTGAATAGGTGTTCTGGTGAGATGCAGTCTAATGTATCTTGCATTCCCAAACCACACTACCTTCTGGTGACTTCAGCTTTTACTGTACACATACAAAAAGGTTTGGTTTTCATACCTGTAGTTTCACTGGTTGATAATCTGAAAATTCACTGAATGACCCATCTGGCATTTGACAGTTATCAACCAACCACAGAAGTGTATTACAGACAGAAATTTGATCAAGATCTATGTATTGACTAACTTGTCCAAGAATCCTTAAAGCAAAAGCTGTCAACCTGTCAAGGAAATCAGATAATATTTGTTTTGATTAGCAGATACTGCCACATTGCTAGAGTTTAGACACAAATTTGCACTATTGATGATTTAGGTATGCTACGCACTCGCACAGCTAACCCTAGGTTAGCTAGGTCTGCTCCTAACCACTAGTCTAATGAACTATGGACACAAACAAAAGATTTAGCAAGTTAAAGCAAGGGATCAAAAGATACTACTCAAAGCTCTAAGCACCATGTAAATCTACTATCAAGATCTCATGCTTACTAGAAAGTATCACACTTTAAAACAGTTACTACACAAAAGCAAAGGAGCAAAACAAGCTTCTTCCATCCATTCTGATCAAAAGACCTTTTTAACTCACCATGTGCTAGCTTGCCCATTCTTCCACATGCTATATGAGAAGTCAGAATTCCTGAATGACAAGATGCTCACAATTCCTAGGGGATAGGTAAAGCAGAAAATAAGTTATGGAAATAATTTTATATTAGAAGTGTATATGGTCACTGAGATACATTATCTTTCTCACTCAGCAAAGGTTATGCACCTCTGCAACTCTGAAGTGAGAGTAGTAGTTATATTTTTCTACCTTCTTTCATCTTCCTCCTCATTTGAGTTCTTGAAGTTAAAGTTGCAGGACCCAGTAAATGCCAGTTATTTGACTCTTCCAAGTAGTGAAACACATAGAATACTGGGACAATCCTCATAAACTCTGTCTCTGCACTGCCCTTTGGCAGATCAGCAAGAATGCCAAGACCACTAGGATTTAGGACTGTGGCAATCACCTCACCCATAAGATGTCCTGTGGCAAAGAAGGAAAAAACAAAATTTATTTAAATGAGAGACCATGAAAGTGAACTCAAAGGCAGAATCTGACTGATACTTACAAGCAATCATTCTACTATATGAAGTATTTAAAATGCTACACCAAAAGGTGATTTGCAGAGCCTTTACTCAGAAAAAAAGGAGAATCTTGGAATAAATTCAGATAAATTTAAAGAAAGGAATCTGAAATAGGAGAACACACATATATAGGAAGTACATATGCAGTAGACTTGAGTTTCAACTCAATTTACCTTTTACACTGACACTTCTATCAATTTTTGTTTTAGGGACGAGATTGAGTGGGATTTTGTATCGAAATTCTTGTCGCCTCTTGAGTGAGCCTACAATTGAAAGTGGATATGTATCACACTGCACAACGTAAATCAACACAGGATCCAGATCCAACAGACAGATTTAAAGGTTACAACTATCTGAGAAGTCAGCAACAGAAACACCTATGTTAGCTTGAAAACTAGAAATATGCCCAAATGCATATGCAAACAATATCAACCTTTGAAAAGAACAGATACGATAACACTTTAATCTTTCTTTTGCCTTTCTTGTTTAGAAAAAAGTCTGTTCTGGACCTTAACTTTGTGGTTTCAGATTCAGCTCTGGTTAAAGGAGAACAAAATCTGCTTTCATTAATAAAAGCACCTGCTACCTGATTTTCAAGCACACAAGAAAAGATTAGTATTATCGCATAGGAAAAGATACATAAAAAGGTTTCTTAGAGAAATGAATCCAATTACTTTTTTGAAAGACAAGCTATTTTGGGATGGATTTGTTAGTCAATGAAAGAACAGGAAATCCTTGGAAGTGACACATGAAGAATATTTCAGGAAGGAGAAATATCATTGTTTTCACATTAGAGAAAAATTGATCATCATGAATCAAGAATATGAAAAAACCAAACAGACATATGAACAATTCTCTTACCATAAACACCTTGTGGATCCAAAGTGAATCCTGCATTAAGTTCTTTCTGAATACCTTCTGGCTGAAATCATTAAGAGGAAAGAAGTAGAAAGTGAAAATACTTTTGCTTAATTAAATAGATTACCTAAAACTAACAGTTTAAAACCACAGTATGTTTGCCTTCAAATTCCTTTTCTGTAGCAGAGTTTTATGTAGCTGTTCTACATACATTTAAGCTCATGCTCTGTCTCCCAAATTTCTTGAGAAAAATTTAACAAAAGATTTAAATAAAAGCATACAAAAAAATAAAATTAGCAATAAATTATCTTTCAGTGAAGCATGCTTAAGCAGTTGAAAATCCAAACCAGATAACTCACAATACAGGTTAATTTATTTATATGTAATCTTTCTGACAATATTTATAACCAAGGTTTAAAAGTGTGCATACTCAAATACTCAGTCATGCATTCTTCCACTGCATACACCTGAGGAAACTCAATGTCACGTAATATTTTGGATTCTGATAATAATAAAATAATGCAATATTCATATATTGATTTAATATAGTGTCATTTCTTGTGATTGAATCAATATGAAATTCAAAACCAGCACAAACATTTTTTTCTTACCATTACACGTAAAGTTTTAACTACAGTTTCACTGTTCCTGGCTGTCAGCAATGTAAAGTTGATAGTGTGAAGACCTAACTCCAAAGGAAGGATTCTGAATGCAACTGGGGATGAAGAACCACCATCCAGAGTCTTAAAATTACAACTGTGTCTCCTCGATCCAGTGGTTGCAGAATCTCCAAAAGAACAGATTCCACTTCCTGCTGCTATTTTAACACAGAACTGAAATGTTCAAAGAGTTTAAATGTTTTGCCGCTGTGACAAGTACACCACCACAGAAATATTAAAACCACTAAAACTGAGCATTCTATCACTGTAATACCACTTCTCTGTATACAAGAAGCAAGTGTTACTAGTTTTCACCCTAAAGACACAAGCTAGCAAACATTCATTAGCTGTGCCAGTGAACCCCTCTGCTAGGCTTCATGCACACATCTGCTTCATACACATACCTTTGCTTACTTGAATTTTTTTTCAATAGTAATTTTGCACTTCTGTTTCATGTTTTTCCTTAAAAATAGTCCTTTGATAGTAGATCCCTACATAATGTAACCTGAGAGCTCTGGAGCAGGTAATTAAACTATTCCCACCACTTTTTGACACTGTCCAAACAACTGGAAGAAGAAAAAGGCATTTTAACTTTCCTGAGGTGGACTTAAGACTCAAGAGCATGACAACATTGTAATCAGTGGAATAGCTGGAAATTAAGCAATTAATGACTGGATCTCATTGTTACATAGTCACATAGAGCACAAAACACTAGCTGAAGGATGGGAACTCATTAAGAACACAAATTACCTTAATAGCAGAAGCTCTATGGTTATAAACTGATCCTTTTAACTCAATTTGTTCTCCTCGCACCACAGAATAAGGAACAAAAACACTCAGGAAGATATCTTTTACAACGTGCACTTCCAGTGCTGGAGCAACACAGATCCCTAAGAAAATTAAAAACACAAAAGCAGGCTATTTAACCACCCTGCTGATAAGCCAGTTTGAAAAAGCCTTCACATACTTCCCACCTTTACTGAAGACTTAGTTTTTTAATATGTACTCTGAATTGTCCAATCTCTTTTAGAAGTCACCAGGCTCTTCCTTCTGTTCCAAGCTGCTGCCTCCCACTCTTCCCATACACTTGCTCACATACCAGTCCTTTGGGCTTCTTCTCAAAGTGAGAAACAAATTTTCTGCTTGGACAACCATAGCTATCAGAAACTGCTTCTTCCTCTTCTCAAGTCCCTGAGCTATGGATACCAGGTATTGTAAAGCTGTGCCAGGGAAGACTCTCTCACTGTTTATTCTTATGTTCTTCATTTCTCACATGCTGCTGCCAAACACAGACAGACCACTGATATCATAACAAGAAAAAGTCACTTCCTTTCCCTAAAATATACATCTTGATGCTTTCTTTTTCTGTTTATCAACCAGAAAATTAACATTTTAGAACAGACAAGTTAACTGCAATGAGAAGTTCTGGAAAATCCAAATGGAAAAGCCCCCTAATTCATTAGCTTCACCCTAATTAGGTTTCAGTACCTACCTTTATCAGAAATGCTAACACCTTGTATCTCCCAGGTAGTCAGTGAATCAGGCAAGGTGAGAGACAGAGTTTTTGACCTGTGTTTAGAACACATACATTATTAATAGCTGTCTGTTAACACCAAAGCTAATCAACATAAAGACAGAGAAGTTGCTGTGGGCATTCACTATCTAAAAGATTTAGATGAGAAAAGATACAGGAACATATTTAGAGAAAGGAATTCTGGATTTTTGCTTGAATACATTTGATTTTAGCCAACTTTACAGAAGCTGGTGTTTAACAAGGCTGAAGGTGAAAGGAAAAGTGACTTGATCTGGGTGCCAGACAGGATATCCTGTGTGGAGAGAAACATGGCAGGAACAGTTGGTTTGTCCAAGACTGCGTTTTAGCACACATCTCAGGTACAACTAAGGCTACCCACTTTACCTCAATTTTAGTACTTATTTTCTATAGAACTGATTACTAAGTCAAATGTTGGTACCCAATATGAGAGAAGTAGTACCTTGGAGAAACTTGGTGAACTTCCCATAACCAGCTTTCAGGAAAGTAGCTACGAACTTCTGCCTGATCCAGTTCCAAGATAGACTCAAAATCTGAAGAGCATAAATAACACAAGTAAAAAGAAAACAACCCACAAACAACCTACCTGCCAATAGCCTTCTACCAAAGACTTCAGAATGATTATCTTTTTCTTTTGTGATAATGTGTTTTGCTTACTCGTCTCAGGTTAGTCCTGATACCTTTTCTCTTGTGTCTGAACACACTCAAAAGTCTGTGTTAATGCCACTTCATCTATTTACAAATATGAATACCTGTCCAGTATCCAGAAAGATTAACTTGTTAACAAGCAACTACAGGAAAAGAACAGGAGACAAGAAATTTCACACTCCCACTGATCTTTCCTGATATGTTACCCACAGTTTTGGGCCTAGGCAAAGGGTTCAAATTTAGCATTCAAGTTTAGCATTGCCTTCACAGGCAACGATAGTCTCTTACTGAGGTTATGCTTGTTCTACAGGCAAGTAGAGAGAAGATACCTCTTAACAGAATAAGGAACTGCTGTCCTACCCTTTCAGTGTAATAACCGAGGTCTTTGGAGACTGCTAGAATTTTTTTTCTGGAATAACCCTGACAGGTAACAGGCAGAGGTTATTAGATTAACAAAGCTATCACCTCTATATTTACCCATATCCTCCTGGAAGTGTTTCACCACATGTCCATGGGAGAGTTAAGGCTTTTGTACTTACGCATTCTTGCCAGAATTAGAAGCTTATTAGGCTCCTCCTCCCGCAGTCTGTTTGCAAATTCACAGCAGTCTTTGAATGCTGAAATGCACCTTTCATTGCTCCGAATTCGCTGAGCTCTGTCACTGCAAGTCTCAGTGACTGGATATGCTTTTACCCCAGCCATGCAGCACTTTCGAATGTCTCGATTTTTGTATTTGGATGCTGAAATCATAACAAAGTAATTCCCTTCCTTGAGATTAAGTTTATATTTCCAAATGCATCCAAACTCATTATTATACTGAGCATATTCTTAAATGCACAGGAATTCAGTGAAGGTACAGATTGAGGATGAATATAAACTTGTTACTCAAAAGCTAGTGACACACAATCACTGCTATTCTGAACTCAAAACATAAATTAGATAAAAAGAGCTGCATTACATTTTAAGATCTAACAGCCAAAGGTTCTTCTGACAGACTTAGTCCCTAGCAGGTGGTCTCCCTGGGAAAGGCTGCCATATGGTACTATTGAGAATTTTGAGGCTATGTCTCTTCAGAAAAAGCAAAGATCTTGAACATATGCTGTAATTTCAATGTGCATTTAAATCTCGATGCCTTCAAATTCAGCACATGGCTAAGAGGCTTTATAAATGGGGTCCTCTCTAACATCATCTTCCATATTTGTCAATCTCTGTCCCCGCTACATTAAGTTAATAACAGTAATTAAAAGCAGTAAGCAAACACTTAGATTCTTGATTACTAGTAGATGTGATTTTTTTCATAATCATATACTTAGAGATTTTTTTAACACCTTCTTTGTATATCTGCTCTGCAAAGTCAGACCGTTTCGTTCTTAAAACTTCACTGCAAGGTTCATCTGTTCAAAAAAAAAAGTCAATAAGTACAAGCACAAAAGAGATCACTTTTTGCATAACAGCACAGTGCACTTAAAAATAATTCCATAAAATCACATTCCAATTTTGGGAGATTTTTCTGTTTACAACTTTAATCACAAACCCAAAAATTATTAGTATATGCATTTCCTATTCATTTAATTAAGTGTCAACATAATAACTTAAGAATCACTATAGAGTATTTCAGAAAAAAACCCCAAATCAGCAATTTCATGCTTAAACCAAAAGGAATACATATATACCTGCTTCATTGGAATCATCAGCATTTGCATTAGTTAAAAATGTCAGCCCAGCCATTCGGAACACATTAACGTTGTTCTGTCCTCCTCCAGCACCACACCCAAGGTCACTCTTTTCCAAATGCAGCATTATCTGAGGAAAGAACACATCAGCAGCTGAAATATACCACATAATGAAAGAGAGAGAGAGTTGCTGAAAGGCCACTTCAGTCTAGTTGGAAGATGTCCTCACTGAAGGATACCATCTAGCAATATTTGAGTTAATTCCAGGAGTAGCACCAACACAGCCACTTTCTTATAGCTGACATCAGTGCTAGAGCCATGCAGACAAATCAAGATGGAATGCTTCACTATCATGTTTATAACTGTTCTGATACTCAGACTAGCTTCTTTAAAGCCAGTTAAATAGAGCTATAAAACAGATTCAAGTGACTCAGGGTTGGTGCAGAAGTATTCTCCTATTCTTCTCCTATGTATTTGGTATCTGACTGTTCTGAATTATTAAAATACCCCCATGTTTCATCACAGGAATGAAATTCTTTCAGTGACAGATATGTAGGTTTTACCTACATACACATGTATCAAAAATGCTACAAGGACAGAAAACCTCTATAACCCACTGAACATTAATAGCATTTGCCATACTATTCTACCAGTGTGCCTTCAAAATACAATCTGCAAAGATTATGGGAAGAAATAAGGAGAATGTAGTCTCCATGACTCTTTGAACAAGAAGATCTCTAACTCTGCAACATGGTTTTGGCCTGGTCTGAAGGGTTCTGATGAGACAGTTCAGATCTGCCTTTAAAACCACAATTTACTTTTACTGGAAATCAGAATATTGTAAAAGAACTCATTTTAGCATTTTGAACTGTCAGATTTAAACCAGCAACTTTTATTCTGGATTGAATTGCTCTTTGCCTTTTTTCAGGCTTACCAAATGCACGACACAACAGTTATCTCAATATGAACATGCAACAAATAGCAATTTGTCTCTTCTTCTGTGGCTACTACTCAACTTTTTCCAGTGCTCTCTTTCCTCTTCCAGTGACTCCATATACTGCCTTGTCAATAGATGACAGAGCAACAAAGGAATTGATCTGTGTTTTCATGTTAAGTGATACAACTTCTGCTGGATTCAATATCTCTTTGCTTGATTGCAGCTTAACCTATAAATTGAAAACAAATATTTGCAATTCCAAAAGAAAGCCATCTGCAGGAAGACACATCGAGGAAGTGTTAACTTATGCAAGTCCAAGTTAAAATCTGATTATAAAATGAAGGCAAACCCACAAATTTTAGTGCCTATTTGGTTACTCACATCAAGACCATCCCCACATTTCTGTTCCACATTCAACCAGACTGAATCAGCTACTAACTCAGCAGTTTCTTCTCCCATGATGATATAGTAAACAATAAGACGTGCTGAAGGAACCATTTCTTGGGTTATCTGAAAAGTCAGATGATCATATTCCAAACCTTTAATTCTCTCTTGAGTTCCAAAGCTTACTATCTTCCCTTTTGAGGTAATCTAGAACAGAAAAATGACAGAATAAAGAAGTATATACTTAATATGTTACTTACATGTAATAACTACTTGCATTCAGACAAAAATGCACTTGGGACCAGGGGGTCTAGTTCACGTAGCTCTCTCCCTCGTCCCACAAAGGAACTGTTGTCTCTGTGCATCTCTCTTCCTCAATATTTCAACTCCTGAAACAACTCAAGACTAGCACTACTTGTTCTTAGTCCCAACCTATATCAGATGAGAAATCAAACCAGTGGAGACCTAGTATCTAATTTAAACACGAGACACAACATTTTATCATAAGACTGACAGATTGTATATGCAAGGAGCAGTTGTCTGAGTTGCATGTGTTCTATGCTAAGGTTAGTTCATGATGAGGTTTTTCCACCTACAACCATGTATATTATATCACAACTCAGTATGCTATGTGGAAACATCTGTTACTTACCAAATAGCTGTAGTGATGTATATTATGAATATACTGACTATGTGGATATATATTAATATTGACTAAATCCCCTACTCGTAGTATTTTGTGGTTTGAAGCCCAGTCAATATATAGATAACTCTGACTTAATGATGAATAAGCTTTTGCTTCATAGGTTCCACTTGCTTGGTTTTCATCCAAAAGATGTGGATCTGCAGTTTTTATCTGAAAAGATATTCAAAAGATCCAGTTTTTTTTTCTTAGTAAAAGAGGAAACAAAAATCATTTGTTCTGACTTCTGAATAGTTTTAACTACAGAATTATACTAAAACAAATAGCTATAATATTAAAATCATCCTGCAGTATATTATTCAGGTGGATTAACAAAATAAAAGCCAACTCAAGTCTTTCATGTTTTCTTTAATAAAAAGACATACAAATATCAAGTAAAATATAAAATGATAGTATAGAAGCACATAAATAAATGCAAAGGTTAATGATATGCCTCCCTACATAGTGAAGGAAGCACTCAGCTGTTTTTTTTTTTTTTTTACACAATTAATTTAGACTTTGATAATTATGATGAAATAAATGTGACAAATTAAGATATTTTGTTTCAGAACAATTTAACAAGTACTTTAATAAAGAAGTAATTTTTCATTACAGCACATGCATTTTTCATAGCTCTGAAGTATATAAACGAGTGTAAAATCTTCCTATGAGTGTTGTTCATTTGCAAAAGCAAAGAATTAAACCCTTGAAGAAATAAAAATGGAATGACTTAACTCACTTGAAACTCCAGCCTTTTGCTATCTGATGGGATATTAGCAACAAACAAAGCAGTTCCATCATTCACACTTGTTTTTCTTCTCCCAGATTCTGAACCCTCTGATATCGACTCAGTCTCATCCATTTGATCACTAAATGATTTTGCAGTGATAGTGACAGGGATATTTCCAACAAAGTTACCTCCTATATCTTTCACTTGTACCTGTTCATCAGAATAAATAACATTTCTTCTAAGAATAGTGACAATTTTCAATGACAAAACTTTCAAGCTACTGAGCTATTTCTACAACAGTTAAAAATGGTAAAAAGTGAATGGAAATTAAAAGCATGTTAAAACCTACAATAATATATATATAAAAAAAATTGGGGCTTCTGGATTACCAGGTTTATGTTGCAGTTACTGTTTACAGTAACTAACCTTAATGAAGAATGGAAGTCCAGGCTTCACAAAGAGAGGAGTAGCAATCAGAGACAGTTTGTATGGAGATACAGCATATCTGACTCCAGCAAATTCTGTTTCACCACTGAGGCCACCTGACAAAACATTATGTCCCTTTTAATAATCACATCCTAGAGCCTGGGTTTTCTCCACTTGCCTTAAAAGGTCAGGGCAAATCTATGTGTTAAAATTAAGTCCTTGCACCAGAAGAGTCAACTCCTAGCACCACTGTGAAATTAATAGCGAGAAAGAGTCTTTAATTCCTAAACATTTTTACACTGATGGACAAGCTGTTCTTCCTCATGTTTTTGGAAGAAAGACTTCTGAATACTAAAGAAATTTTGATACTTGGAAAGTTATCCATTTAGTTTTCTAGTTCTGTTTACATTTGCAGATACATCAAAATCAATAAAGGAACTCACCTGTAGACTCTAACACTGATGCTACAATATATAAATATGACCCATCCAATTCTTCTAGACTTTGCAGCCCTATAAAACTCACTGCTTTCTTACTGTTAAAATTGATCTCAGCAACTCCATTTTCAATCTGGAAATGAAATATAAATCGTTACCCTATAGTCAATAATACAGAAATAATATATGTATGCACTACATGCAAATTCTGACTTCAATGTGTTGCTGTTTATTGTCTGCTTTCACAGAATATCAAAGCTGGGCATGTTTTCACGAAGAACAATTCTTCATTCCCTAAAATGATTGATAATTAACAAATGGTACACATTACAAAGTCTGCATGCAGGCTCAACAAGAGCTAGAAATAACAGATTTCTCTAAATGAGAAGAGATAATGCCTTTTATCATTCTTCAATGACTAAATCAAAAAGGCCAGACCAAACAAGGGAGGCATAACTGGTGAAAAAGACTGCCCATAATACATCAGAACAACTTTTGACTTGTTTGTCTCCATTTGATTTCTTTCATTTCATCTGTAATAGCATAAAAGTTACTTGACAGAAATTTTACCCACACAATTTGCTCAAATGACTAACCAGGCTGAAAGTACATTGTCTCAGATGCTGCCTCTGAGTTTCATTTTAAAGTGCATTTTTATCATCCCAATGACAGCATTACATAGGAAAATCTGACACTGAATAGCTGTTGAGGCAAACTAAGAGTTGGGAACCATTCTCATGAAATTTAATGGGAAAACTTCAGTGGAATTGGATCAGTCCTGAACTAAGCATATAAAGTGAACACAAACTAGGCATGCTTTTTCTTACCCTAGTTGTATGCAGTGCACGAGGTATCATTCTTTTTTCAGTGTTGTCAATTATTCCGAAACGAAGAAAAACATCAGCACTTGCAAGCTTTTTGTTATAAAAATAGCTGAGAACAAAACAATACAAATTCTTTCAAGATTACTTTAATAGCTGCAGCAAAACATTTGTTTTGGAAGAGCAATTTCCAAGGCAAGAGATACAAAAGTCTGTGTAGCCTTAAACACTCCTGTTGAAAAATAATCACTTTGTAAGGATTCTTAAAAGGGTCACTTAGTTCTCCTACAGAGCAGAGAGGATTGTAATGATAGAGCTTCTTGATGAAGTAAAAGAGAAATTTCTGGACACAAGAGACTCATTCTCTAGGTGTAAGAACAAGAGATACACATGTAGAAATCAAAGCCAAATTTCCTTACCTAGCTTTCACAAGAATCTTGAAGTTCTCAAATTTATCAGAGCTAATAAAGTTACTTTCTGGCTCTATGACGATGGAAAAGCTTGGCATTGCTGAAAATTGAGTAGAAAAGAAAGCTACTTAGATGTGTTTTTATACATTAAGCCATAGGTACTCAGAAAGACAGCCCTGTATTCCTGAAGAATCATGTCGGTTTCAAGTGATTTGCATTACAGTACTATAGCCCCAAAATGCAGCTGTCAGCTTGTTCACAGTGAAGCACAAGGACTAAAGCCCTAATGCAACTTCAGTTGCCTCGGCTCCACATTGACATCAGGGCAGCTATATCAATCTGACTCAGCATACTAAAGAATAGCTTTATTCACAGGTCAGTTGTATCTTCCAGCAATATGAGTTGCTTGAACTGACACCTGCACTACACTGCATGGCACTGCTGTGTAAGCAGGTCAGTGTTACCTCAGGCACTTCTGCACTTGCTTCCTGTGTTGTATAGTTGTTCTCTATACATTTCACTGAAAAAAAAACACATACAAAGGTTCACAGTCTGGGCACATCTTACCATATTCCTTAACTTCAAATTCTGCAACAGCTGAGGTTACAAAATTCTTCTTATACTTGGCCTCAATCTTCCAAATTCCATACCTATGAAATGTCAGCAACTAAACATTTTTAAGATGAAACTTAATGTCTAAGACAAAAATTAATATTACTACTTAACAATATTTCATGTTTATAATTATTTAGAGAGAACAGTTCTGCACCAAGATATTGTACATGTAATGAAAAGTAAATTGGTCAAAAATCATTTTTTTCAAGCACCTGCTAGCATCCTTCTGTCAGCTCAGTGACTCTTCAGCACCCTCTCAAGACTAAAAGGAGAACTGACAAGATAATTATTTTGTATGGAATACAAAATAATTGTATTTGTAATAATTACAAATTATTATTTGTCACAATGGAAAAATGCTGGTGACCTGTCTGAATACATGTATGAAATATGAATGGTTTCGCTCCTTGAAATCCTTACATTTTTGACACTGTTTCTATCTCTACAGTAGAAAGCTTTAGTTTTGTAAATCTTCCTTTTTAACTGAGCATGACAAGCCTATCACTAACTGTTCTTCCACTTCAGTTTTATCACCAGTATCTCCACTCACTACATTTCCTCACTTTCTCTCATCTCAGTGAGCACATGCCACGGGAAATGTCAGAACAGTTTCAAGCCAGGCACACTCTGTGTATTAAGCAAAAGACACTGACAGTCTCTGTTCAAAGGCAGTATTATGTTAATCATTCTCAAAACATATTAAATAAATCTACTTAGGATTAGGAGGAATCTTGAAGTCAGGAAAAGAAACTATTCCAGTAAAATCATCTTCTTCTATAGTATCCACTTTTACATTTTCAGGATCCTTTAAATGATAACAGGAAAGAAGCAGCAGTTAGAGATCATTCTTTTCAAAAGGAAAACCTTCAATTTGAGTTCAGTGGCAGCCTGGCTGTAACATATTTTTCTAAGATTTTTGCCCATTTCACAGCACAAAAATCACAAACATTTTTAGAAACAACTCACACTGAAATTCTGGTAAAACATTTTACTGTGGTTCCAACAATTAAAAGTTCTTACTACATAATACTTAAAACATTCTAAAAAGTTACTGTAACAAAAAGTCTATTGTTAATACATAAATGAGTACAGTAGATACTTATTTTTATATCCTAGGTGAAATAAATATCATGAAAATCATATTACTAACATTCTCTCAAAAATCCTTTCCTGAGATATTAAAGATAATCCAAACTTTTTTTTTTTCCCCTCCATTCTGCAACAAATTCAGATCTAGGACTTGAAAACATCTATCCAGCTCTGCAAATCATTTTTAGATCTTCTAAAAGGGCTACCTGCAAAAACGTCTAGCAGTTTTATTAACTATTGATTGCAATACTGACTTACCATCTCACAACATTTACTGGTTTTGTGATCTACAGGATATTAAGATTAAATTCAATTCCAACTCACCACAAAGGTTAGGACAGTCTCTCGACGAGCTGGCCGTAGCTCTTCATTCAGAGAGTAAACCCTGACTTTCACTGTAAGAATTACTACAGTAAATCTCAAAGTCATATCATTAGAAAGATTACAGAAAACTCAAACACCAACCTTTTGTTCCTACTGATTTTTAATTTTTTTAGCATTTATAGAATGCTCTTAACCTTTTGTCAATATAGTGTTTAAACAGGATTTATGCTAGCAGCATGAGACCCTGCACCACCACTCTTTCATGCTGAATCATCACAGGGCAATGGAATTGAACTATCACAATCCCAGCATATCACTTTTGCAGGAACACAGATCAATCTACATGAAACCAATCATTCAGATATCATTTCTTCACAGTTTTTAGATATTCCCAGGAAAACCTTTCACTTTTTGTGCCACAGATTAGTCAGGGAGGAAGGAAGTGAGAGGATATTGGGAGAACTGATTCATTTCTGCAATATGATCAAATAATTCAAAATATTATTCTGCTGGTTAAAAATTAAATAATCACCAATGGCAATACAACATAACCAAGAGCTTAAAGGGCATTTCAATCCTCTTTCCTTGACAAAGTCAACAGACTACAGGAATTAAGTAACAGCCACAAGAATTAAGCATGATTTACCTGACTGATCTGGAGTATAAACTGGTTTGTCTGTATGAATAAAAAGAAATCCATTCTCATAGGAAACAGGAATTTTTTTCAATCTTGTAAAATGTGGAGAAACAGCTTCCAAATACACAAACTGGACTGAATTCTCTGTTCTTGGTAAATCTGTTGGTTGAAGCTGGGGAATATGAAATAAAGATTTTTCAAAAATATTAAAATACTTTCCGAGTATTTTTTTTCCCACAGTATTTCCTACAGAGAAGAATATCTGAGTAGCAATTACCGTCCTACAATCTACATCAAAACCCAAAAGGGTTTATTCTTGCTTACATCAGAGATGACAGTCTGGAGTATTAAGCTACAAACAGCTATTTATTTTACCTTTTATTTACGTTGAGAACTCAAACAGCAAAGTGCAAAGCCCAGCTAGGAGATGATGAGATTGATTATGTGATTAACTTCACTGTCATTCCTTTACACTAATTTTATCCAATGCAATTTCAACTTCAGACAAGCAAAATGAAATAAACATGGCAAACTGAGGTATCAGGGCACTAAGCTTCCCTTCCCCATTTAAACAACAGAAAACTTACCATTATCTTTTCTTATACTTACAACTAAATGTGACAATAAAAATACTGCAAGAAAAGTCTGATTTCCTTACTCTTAAAGATACAGCATCTTGGAATTTGTTGGCTGGAGTTAAAGAAATATGGCCAGAAGAATAAAGAGCAAGCTTATCTGGAAAGCTTCTCAGAGCAATATTGACTGGAAATTCCTCCTTGTAACCAAAAGCTTGAACTACAACTTTCTCAGATGCCCCAGCTCGGAAGACTTTTGGTGCTGTCAGGACATATCTGTACATGGAACATAAAACAACAAAAGTGGAATGGAACTATACTTCCTTCAGATTTCTTACTTCAGCTTGGGATTCATTTATGTACACACTGTTAAAATAAACAGGAACAGGCTGAGTTATTCTAGGACACTCGTTAAAGCCAGTAGAGCCTCAGTTAGAAGAAGTTTTATGAAGACTGTAATGTAACATTACCAAACAACAGCTCAGGAACAGTAATGTTTATGGATTCCATTTTGCAGACACACAAAAGCACATCTACTAAGCCAGGCTATTTACATGGTCGAATTAAACCCTGATGCACTAAACTACTACACCTGTGTAGTTTTCTTTACAAACCAGTAAAGTTTGTGCTGAAAGGAATGGGGAAAATGTGAATAAATATTTGCAGGATTACCCTGACTTCTTTAATTCTTTACTGCTTTCCAAACTGAAGTATGCATCATCCCACAAAAGACAAGCCAGCCTTTAGAACATGACTGTATAACGTACCCAAAATACATATGAAGTGTCATTGAACAATCCATCTGATATATGAGCATCTCCTTTTTCTGAAATGCCAAAAGCACTTAGGTTGGCTGCTTTCTATATACCATTGCTAACAGAGATAAGAATCAAAAACGCACCTCTAAGTGCAGTCGTGAAATACACACATAAGCAAGAGCTCCCAGCAAACCTGTAGCAAAGCATGTGTTTCCCAGCATTACAGAAAAGCTAACAAGCAACAGCTTTATTTCTTAAGATTTGTTGTACTTTTATCTTGTGCACATAAAGATATCTATTTCTTTCTTTGGCAGCAAATACAGTAATTCCAGTAGCAATGGTCCCTTTCCTAGCATTAGTCCCACACACTCTAGTGAAAATTTTGCTTGTGAAACGCAAGAACTTGGACAGTGCCTTTTGTATTGGCTGTACTTAAATTCTGTATCTATTTACTTAATGGCAGACAACAATCAAGTAATATCTCCAGTAAATTCTATATTTGCTTTACTTACGTTTTCTCTTGGCTAAAAGTTGTTCCAGAAAAAAGCAAAACAAAAAAATATATTAAAATAGTCATAGTGTCAATGACAACTAACAGCAAACCATAGCTGCTAACGATTCTGGATCAAATTGCCTTTGGCTTCTGCTGTGGATGAACAGAAATACCACCAGCACATTTCACTCACAGCTAATAATTAACTGCAGATCATCTTTTACTAAAACATCAAGGAAGCAGAACAGCTAAACTTAGGAATTTTTTAACTTAGGATTTCAATTTTTGAATATGTCCAGAGCAATCCTGTGTCAGATCAAAATTTGTTTGATAGCTACATCAAAACATAATTTTTAGAGCTATTAAAAAAACCCCCTAACAAATGAAAGATTAGATTCAGTTTATCCTTCACAAAATAACTTTTATTTAAAACAAAATTATTTAAAATATACATCTGAAGGGGAAAAAAATTTTAATTAAAACAAACAAAGCATCATGTTTTGTTTTGAATTAATTCTTCACTTACAATCTTCTTTTAGCCATTTGTATTCCTGGTTATGCCAACTTTCTGAGTACTTCCATTACAAATAAAATCCCAGTATGAAAATTACTACAGCATACATAAGCTACAACATATACTATTTTAAACAGCATTTACCAAAAAACCTGTTAGTGACAAAACCTTTGCATGCCTGATATCTAAGCATAAAACCTCAACAAATAAGTTCATGTAAAGTTAAACTAAAGTTGTGCAAGACTCCTGAAGTTTAAACAAATACCACAGACAACCTTTACGGGAACAACATTTAAAAAACTATTTCTGATCAATATATTAAGTTACAAGAATTACAACTTGGGCTTCCTGGTAAGATGCAATAAACTACAAGGAAAGCAACAATACAGAGAATAAAATCTTAATAAAGTGCTTAATATTATTAAAAATAATGGCCCAAATGCCTATTACTAAATACTGACTATAAGAATCCAGGGAGGGGTGTTTAAACATTGAGGAGCGAACACTGAAGAACATTGGAAAACACTTCAAAAGTCTAACAGGATTCTGAAATATTGATGTTTAAAATGTAATTATGTCCCTTCCCTACATTCCTTTCCAGCTATGGCCTTCTGTTTTTTCAGCCCCACATTTCACTCCTAGTTGCACTGATTTCTCAACTGATACAGCCCAAGAGCATTACAAAGAGATTCATTTGAACACCCTGAAAATGGTGGCAATTTAGGCCTACTACATTGAGTTTATCATTATCACACGTAGTATGTATTTCTAATACTATCTACACTGTTCCAGAGTAAAGCCCATCCACCGTTTTACACATATTTACACATAATATAGGGTATTAGCATACACACACACAAAGCACAGGCAAAAATCAAACCCAACCTAACACAAAAAAGAAATCCAAAACACAAACCCTCAAAAAACCAACAAACACCCCCCCCCCAAAAATACCCTAAAGCCCCCAAACAATACCCACCAAAACAAACAAAAAAACCTAACCAACCGAGCAAAAACCCAAACAAACAAAATTTAAATCCAACTCTTTCCCAAAACAACACCAAAACAAGTCGGCAGAACAGGGTTTGCTATTTATAGAGTGACTCGGGGTTTAATTAAAAGAAAACCTCTCAGAATCCTCCCCCAGATGAGACCTGAGCAACACCTACGCCCCCCGCGTAAATGGCCAAAACCAAGACAGACGATGGCGCATGCGCCAGAGGAGCTATGGCCGGCGGGAAAGCAGCGAGGGGCGGGACCTAGCGACGGGCGCGGCCTCGCGAGGGTCTGTTCCACCCCTGGTCACCAGTCGCTTGCCAACGAGCAGACAAATCGGAGTCGGCTCAGCTCTTCAGGCTGGGCTGTTAATGGAGCCTCTGCAGTTTGGGCCTGGAGGCTGGTGACGCCGACAACCGCCCGGCGGACGAAGGGAGGCGGGAAGAGAGGTGGGTTGAGAGGCGGTACCTTCAGTCGGGGTCGTTCAGAGGCTGCCCTGCCCTCCGCTGGGCCGGCGGAAAGCGGTGAAACGGCGTTACCATGTCAACGCGGGTAATCAAAGCGAAGGCCTGAGGGGAAACGCTTGCGGTGGGACCGTGATCCCTCTTCAACGAGCCGCGCTGTTCCCCGCAACCAGGCCCAGTGGAGGGGAGCTCGGCCTGGGGCTCAGCCGGTGGTCGCTACCCTGTCAGGTGTGGGCCGGTTGTGGCGGAAGGGACCGGTGGCTCAGCCGCGGCCGCTGTTGAGCCCTTAACCGGAGCTGGCAGCACCGAGAGCCCGTCTGCTCTCCGCCGGCGCGCGGGCACAGGGCACATCTCCGCAGCCAGATCAGCTCGGCGCTCCCCGCTTCCCGCCTCTTTGAACATGAGCGGTTTGTCGTGGTTTTCATGGTAAAAGCACAATCTGTTCCTGAGAAACCGCGTTAAAATGTCTAACTGCTCTCCTTAAAACGTGAAGAAACTTCCCAAAGTTGCTTTTCGCTAGTTCACCGTCATCTTTCTTCCTCTCCTGCCGCTTCCAGTCTTACTTTGCTGGCCCTGAATGATTTGTGCCTCCAAGTGTTGCATAGTAGAGAGTAACTCCTTCTTTCTGTAATTACTTCTTTTTGAAGATTCAGGGAGAAAAAAATACATTTTAATGAAGAAAGTCTTCTCAAGATACAGTGTAATCACTCCTAGCTCGAAGTTCCCTTAAAAGCATGCGTTTCTATCTTAACATCTTAAAATGTGCTTTTTGTTTACTGGATCTAGAATTTAATAAAAACCCGTCCTTGAAGATTGTTGCTACAAGGGTTTTCACACACAAAACGTGTTTATGACTGTTTCTACACTTACATCTAGGGAAATACCGTCATCCCTGGAGAAAGTTTCTGTTAACATTCTCTGGTATTTCCCAGGCAGTCGCTGAATAACTTGTTTGGAGAAAGGGGAACACTGAAGGAATGCTAATGCTGAACTGATTGGAAATATATTTTCTCCCTGTTGCCTTTTTTGGCTTGTATTGACTCTTCTAGCTGCAAAGTGGGTAATTTCTAGCTTTGGTAAGAACACTTGGGATCCTAGTCCCCTCTTTCTGTCCTCTGCCAACTATGGTTGTCTGAGCTGAGAGTATCTCCAGACCTGACAGACTTAGTGTAAACCATAAACTGCAGGACAGTTATGAAAATGAGTTGCAAACCAGACAGTTCAACTAGTTCTTGGTGTACTGTAGAATGGTGTAAGTAAACATGTACTATTCCTCTTAATATGTGTTAGCCCACGAAAACTGGAAGCTGTTACCCATTGGAAAATTGGCTAAGATGTGCTTTTTTGGCACCATATCATGGCTGGAAATAATTTATTATGCTAAAAAAAATTTTCAACTATCACCTCTCTGATGTTCCAAACTGTCACGTGAACTGATAAATTGTGTTGCTAAGCCATGGATACTGAGACGACAAGCACCTAATATCCTTAAAAAGCATGCTTCTGTAGTACCTTTGTTGGCACGTGTACCATTAAGTTTTAGACAAAATGATGTTTATTTCTGTTCTTGCAGATATTGGTGCTGTGATATTCTGTGTATTTGGTCATGAAGAAAGGCTCTGTAAGAAAAGGGTTATCTAGACTGCCACGGAGGTCAGCTTCTCTGACACCTAGTCCAACGTCTCCTGTCATTTCAAGTACCAGATCACCATCTCCTCTTAGCCAACACACATCTCCATCAGCTAACACAAACAGGGAGCAGAAGCACCAACAACTTGATATTACAGCAGAAAATGTAGAAGATGACCTTGACTGCAAGTTTCAAAAAGGTATTGTGTAAATAACTGCTGGTATAAAAGTGCATGCTAAAGGCATAAAAAGCCAGTATTCTGTGACTTGTGTGATTTGTTGGAAAGAACGCTGAAAAATCTGCTTTCAGCATTCGAGTGTGGAAATGCTAGTAATGAAATCTGCGCAGAGTAATGAGGCTTTTAGTCCTTCCTTGCATCTTGTGATGGGGCAAAGGGAGCTACATGCTGTGTCTTTTTCAAAAGGCTCTAACCACTTACTCTAACGTGTCACTTCCTGTCAGGGCTTCTGGCATGCTATGTCTTCTCATCTCCTGGGGTGGGGAGGGAGATAATTTTCAATGTTCTCCCGGTATTCAGTGTGAAATAAAAAGACCAATATAAAAATAATCAGCTCTTTCACTCTTGAAGGTGGTTTCTCTGTTTAATTACAGATGGTGATCATGTTAGTCCAGGAGTTAAGTACATTACCGAACCCCTGATTAAAAGTCTGTCAAAACAGGAAAATTTGACATATATAAGCTCATTGAATCTTTCTTCTCCAAAGGATGGAGAAAAGAAATTTAAGGTAGGTTATTGAAAATAACTGCTAATTAAACAAAAGTTCATTTTTCTTTATTTTTTAGTAAAATACTATGTTAGCCTACTACAAGCAGCTTTTCTTTAAAAAAAACTACCTGTCTGTGGAGACTTGTGCAAAAGACAAAAATTTGGATTACTTAGAATCAAGTTTAGCATGGCATCCATTTGTGTAATTTTGTAGCTTTTGAACTGTGCTGGTTTGGGGGTTTTTTTATGGCAAATTGCCTTTTGTATAGATAGATGAGGCTGTAAATTTAAAATCTAGTTTTCCTCTTCCAGCGCTATAGAAGACTGTACCTGAAGTGGGGTTTTAGAATGCATTAGTGAAACTGTGATTAATAAAAGATTAGAATACTTTGTATTTTTTAATGACTAAGGGGCTGTTAAGAATAGAAGTCTGCCATCCTCTTAAAAAAAATAAAGCTGCATTGCTAATGGATTAACTTTTCTGCTCTTTAGTACATAGAAAATTTGGAAAAGTGCTGTAATCTAAAGACCCTAAATCTTAGTAACAACCAAATAGAGAAGATTGAGAAGTTGGATAAACTGATGAAGTTGCGTGAACTTGATTTGTCTTGCAACAAAATCAGGTAAGCAGGAATAGTAATGGATTGGTAAGCCCAGATACACTACAGCAGACCTTTCTCACTGTTTAAGTGAGTTCTCTCACAGATGTGAACAGTTAAGGTGAATTTCCCAACAGTTGTATATCAAGACTAACAGACTTTGTTGAGACCTTAAAAACACAAGCATTAGAAGGATGTATAGTTCTAGGAGGTTCTGCTGGCATACCATGGCTGCAGTTAAACTTGTTTTCCTAGGAAACCAAGTCAGAAATGCAAGTTTCCAGACTGTACAATAACCCAATTAAAAGCATTAAAACTTTAATAGAACTTTTACTGGATATTCTTGCAGTAAACTAAGTAGTTTTGTTTTAGGAAAGGAAGTTGATGGGACTTGATCAGGCAGACCATAAACTCACTAAATTGCTTCTTCACTGTTTTGAGAGTGGCAGCTTGTCTGCGTGGTATGAAAATTTTCAGGCAGGAGCAAAATGCTTTGTTAATTTTTCTGTTAGGGAATTATGGTCTTTACATGAGCCTGACTTGAGCATCTGTGATTTCAGAAGGGAAGTTAACAAAGGGAAGTAAGCAAGACACTAGCATTTCTATACATTGCATTTACACAACTTCCTTTCTCTACAGGAACTGAAAAGGTTTTCAGACTTTAATTATATAGAGTTGGTTCTTACTCAAAAAATGGTGTGGTGGCAAGAGCACATTCTGCTGTACTTTGTTACAATAATTTAGATAAATGCCCAAGTAAACTAAAACCTAGCATGTTTTCCTTGTTAGCTCCTTAGTGTTTTAATGAAAACTAAAAAATTCTGCATGCTGCCAGTTTGCATTGATCCTTCCTTTGTAGGGGAGGAAAAAAAGACCACAGAACATCTTTATTTTGTTTCATCTGTGTCCCATAACATCCTCAGGAGAGAAAGGACAAATTTTACATATTAAAATGGAATTACCACACACAAAAATAATATTTAAATTAAGATCTGTACAAGTAAAGATTTTGCCACAGTGAGCAAGAAAGTCTTCCTGGGAATTTTTTTTTTCTTAGTGTAGTATTTGGAAGGAAATTGGTGTCATAATTTGAGTTGTGAGTCCATGACAGTAACCAGCTGGTTTTGCTAATCTCTTGGATGATAATGGAGACAGATGTTGCTGTAGTTTATCCACTATGCCACAGTTACATTGTAAATATGCTATGTTCATGATAAGTTGTGTTTTCTTCTTATTTTCAGTAAAATTGAAGGTATTGAACATATGCAGAAACTGCAAAAGCTGAACCTTGCAGGGAATGAGATCGAGCATATTCCTGTGTGGGTAGGGAAGAAACTGAGATCTCTACGCATCCTTAATTTGAAACAGAATCAAGTGTCATCAGTAAGTGATCATAGTGAGGAACAATAATTGTTCAGAATATTTTCTTGAAGTGAACTGGTATATTTACAATGACTGACTCTTGAGTAATTGCTGAGTGTCTTTCACAAAGTCTGTTGTGAAGTACAGCTGTTCTGAGCCTAATAAAGTTGTTGCTCAGAAAAACTTGCCTTTTTTGCCTGGTATTCACAGCATAAACCTGTATGGTGTTGTTCAGGAAAGTGCAAGTTTTTTGAAACTTAGGAAGAACTTGGTGATAGATGAAGACTTTTGCATGTTATTGGTGCTGTCCCTTATGATAAGTTAATTATGTGGTTTTGGAGACCTGTAAATTTGCTTATGGTTTGTATTTAGGGCATGACTAGATTTATTTCTGCAGTCCAGGTTAATTTCCATGTTTTGCAGCTACAAAAGGGTGTCTGTGAAATTAGATCCCTTAATACAGTTCCTGAAGGAGTCATGCTGCTTAGGAGGAGAGATGAACCAGCTTTGTTTGAGTACTCATGATAAAAGCTCCCTTTTCTTATAAATGTGTGGGAATGGAAGGTTATGTATACCCACAGCTCTTGTTATCTCGATATTTCCAAAGTCAAGCTTGATGAAATTTGCCTTCTTCTCAGTGGTATTTTTTCATAGAAGGAATTTTCTTTTTAGGAAGTTATGTCAGTCATAGTACTATGTATGTTGGTAGGTTTTTAGAGATTCTACTTTAACACAAATGTTAGGATAGATCCTTTGAGATGGACCTATCATAAAACATTCTATACAATCTGATTAAAGAAATGACAGGTGGATAAATTCAGTAATGGAGGTTTAATTGTTCTTGGAAGGATGTCTAATCATTGTTTCATTTATCTTTGGTTTAGCTCTGTGATATTGTTAAACTAAAGCCTTTACAAGATCTGACTTCACTGTTCCTTGCTGATAATCCAGTTGTAAGTCTACCTCACTACCGCTTGTACACCATATTCCACCTGCGAGCACTGGAGAACTTGGACGGGCAGCCAGTGACAAACCATGACAGGCAGGAAGCTCTAGAGAGGTTTAATTTAGGTAATACTGATGTGTTAGAACCATAGTGACTGACACCAAATTTAAGTTTAGAGGGAAAAGTTTTTCAACTTGAAAATTTCTATTACTTTGCTTTTCAGAGGAGATAGAAAAATTAGAAAGAGAGTTGGAAAACACAGTAAAGGAGATGGAGAACCTCAAACTGAACCAGTCCAAAGTGCTTGAGCAACTTCGCCATCAAGATGAGGTCAACAAATCATTAAAAGAAAAGTCTTTGCAGCAGAAACGAAGCTATGAAGACCTACAAGGGAGCCTGGACACCACAACTGAATTGGTAAGATAATCACTTGTACTAAGTAAGTATTTGGAATAGTTTTATTGTCAGTGTGAGAGTTCAAAGGGCTGGAGATTTATGTTTAAAATTAAGAGAGATAATACTTGAGCACATCAGCTTTGAGAGAGTGGTTATTCCTTGACCAGTGCTTCAGTATTTTTTTCTGTGGAAAAAGTAAGTACATTGAGCCAGCAATCAGTATCATTCCTGTCATCTGTAGTTCATAGTAATTTATATGTTTGTCTCTAGTAATTTTGTTTGTTGAAAATTTTGTCAGTTGACAAGAAGTATCCTCTAGCTGCTAAATTTACTGACTCTCCTGCATTGTTTGGACTTTGAAATGCTGCTGCAGTAAGGGAAAATATTGAATGCTTTTCCAAAACCAAGGTGTGCGTACAAGTTGTGTCAGTAATATCCCTTGTTTATTGCTTTGGCTAATGCCCATTACTTTACTAATACTTCATTCAGGTCATCCTAAACTCTCAGGTTTGACAAGCATTTTTCATTGGTAGCTGTAAAATGCAAGAAAAGTCCTACTGACTTGAGAGTCCTCAGTTGCGACTGACCTGATGAGAACCTAGTATATGGCTTTTATCTTGTTAGCCTTGTCCTCTAAAACTTTATCCTTCAGAATCCCTGTAGCTGATATTTCTATAGCTGTATTTTTCTGTGAACACACACACTAACCAGCAGCTTAATGCTAAAATGTAACTTTCAGTATAGTGAGATTTAGCAGCCTACATTTTGCAACTTAACCCTCTCTTATCCTTTGGATGACAAACTTTGCTTGCTTCTTTCTTCTTTTAGCTGCTGTATTGGTTTGTCACAGTTCCCTTTCCACAGAGCCTTTATTCCTCACTAAAGGTAGCCCTGCTGTGCTCCTGTGTTGCATGGTTATTTTTATTTCTAGGAATTATTTGCACGTTTACTAAAGTAGGCACATTTGTATAAAATGTTCCAGTGAGACATTATAGTCACTGTAGATTTCAGGTACAATTTTCTAGGTGGTTTTCTGGTTTTTTTTCTCCTCTCTGAAACACAGTTAATTTTTGCATGACATAAATTGTTGTTTGGTTTTAAATCTTCTTTAAACCTTTCCTTTATTCCTGTCTGTTCTATTTCTTTTCCTCCTTTAGTCCTGCTTTCCTCTCTCTGTTGGAGTTATGCTGCATGTTCTCCCTCAGGTACTCAGTGTGAAAAGTTGATTTAAAAATGAATCACATGATGGACCTTTACTTAAAAACCTCCTCAAAACCTAGCTGGCACAAGGTTAAGCTAAGATGAAAAGCATAAGCTCTCTACACTTGACAGTTGAGATGTTTTGTTTCTTTCACAGACAGTGACTGTTAATAGTTCTCACTGCTCATTAGTAGCACTAAATAGATTCAGTATTTGATGTTGATTTTCCTCAAAGATTGTACCCAAATTCATTTTTATCCCAAGTTAGAGATAAATTTGCTTTTAAACCTTTGATGCACATAAACTTTAAAGGCCTTTCATGTGATTGTCTGTTACATTATTTGTGGGGTTCTTGTCTGCTCTTAGTCATTATATTGTATTTTTAATAAAGTTGCACTTTGTGGTATTCTTGGTCCAAAATGCACCATCTTAACTCTCTGATGTTCAAAGTTCATGTCTTTGCCCTGCTCTCTCCTGAATTAAAATGTATGTGATAAGCATGATACCTGAATGACTGCAATTTGCTTTGTTTCCTGGTTTATTAGTTAAAGCAGAAGACAATGGAGCTAACTCGAGCTTGCCAGAAGCAGTATGAATTGGAGCAGGAACTGGCATTTTATAAGATTGATGCAAAATTTGAGCCTCTAAATTATATTGTGTCAGAGGTAATAATTTTTAAAATAGTAGATCTGTTCATTGCTATTTCTCTTGCTTTTCAGCTTTGAAAATAGAAAACTTAATAGTTAGCATTTTTCTATAACTCTAATAGATACTGCTTTAGGAAGAGTTGCTACATAGAAAATGTAAAAGTTTAATTTTAAAATCTTAAGTTACAAGATTTGAACAAAACTGAATCATTTAGTAAGTTGACTATTAGTATACACACCTATATGCATAAGTTATTTCATGAGTTAAATGAACATTATGAGTTGACTGCAGCCATACTTCTGAGATGGATGTAAAGACATTGCTTTATACCTTTCAGGATGTTGAACTTGATAATGTACCTGGTGAAAGCCCATACGTTGGTAAGGCCAGGTATAAAAGAAATATGTTTATAAGAGAAGGCTATATTGCTCATGAAGCTCAGGAGATGGAGATTGGCAAAATGCAACTAGATAGAGGTGACTTCTGCAGGAAACCCCAAATGAAATTGCAGCTCCAAACTCCAGATGAACTACTAGACAGTAAAGAAAAAGAGATTAATTCAGGTAAAAATCTTAAATTTTAACAAATAAAAATACATATATCAGTGCTGTTTATTCCACTGATTAAATGCTTGACACATTTGCCATAAAGGCTTTGACTCATTTGTCTGAGGCTGTAAGTTCTGTAATTTCTAAACTGTACTTGATTCATTTTGGGTCAAAACTGTTCCAATTTCTCTTGCTATTTTAAGGTCACTCAGGATGAAAGGATTAAATATTATTGAAAAGAGAATGCTAGGGAAGTTGCATATTTGATCCATTAATTTAATTGTATAAGACTCATTTAAAAAAAAGTAGACTGTTTTTGAGAAGCAAGAATGTATTAGCTTTATCACTGTTTTAAGAAAATGCATTCTGATTAATGTGGTTTTTGTCTACAGCACAAAGAAGATTAGAAGAACTGCAGTGTGCAATCAGCATTTCAGAGCAGCAAGTTTTGGAAGTAACAGGGGAACTGCAACAACTGGAGGATGCTCTGGCTCAGAAAAAAGTATGCAAAGTTGCTATGTGAATAGTAAAGGAAAGTGTTTGAAGTAGTGTGGATGCAGAAAATACAACTTTTTCTCACCATTCCTTTTGAAAGGGGCTATTGTACGTGTGTAAATCCATTTGTCATGCATCAGAAAAACGTTACAGGTTTTAGATAGCTTGTTTATAATCTAGCTGTCAGAGTTGTAGAGCAATTAATGGCATCTAAACGTTTCTGTGTGATGGTGCACTGATTAACTGTCCTCAGAATGCTTTGGAAGAACATAAATGTAGATTTAAGTACTGCAGTTGGTACTGCACATTTAGGGGTCAATGCATTACTCAGCAGGAGACCTGGATTGGAATTTGAACATGTCTTCTCAGTTCCAGTAGCCATAGGCCTATAGCTCTCTTAAAGGCTTATCAGACAGAGCAGAAAGTAATAGAGCAGTGACACAGCATCACAAGCAGTGCTGGTGAGATGACATACATGTTCATGAGAAAAGAAGTTTTATCTGAACCCCTCAGTGCAATTGTATGGATTCACTATATTCTGATTTATCAGGCAAGTCCTCTCAGGAAAGGCCAGAGCTGTGTAGGTTTAGTTGTTTAGTTAAAATGATGCAGCTACATAATTGGTAGCAAGAATTAATTTTAAAAAAAATATATCAACATTAAAATAAAGTTGTATCTTCCATTTCTTTTAAGAACTGTCATAAATTATTGCTATTTTTAGTCTTCAAACCTGTCTTAAAATCAGTGACCAGAATCTTCCATATTTTAATTTACAAAGTCATAACTGGGAGCAGGAATAGTCTTCTTTAGACTGCAAGAAGAAATTATACAAGAGACTTTAGAAGTCTTGTTTGGAAACCAAATGCTTTAGGATGATGGACAAAAGGAACAAAATAATGGTCAAAATGAAGAAAAACTTCTGGCTTTTCCTGGTGTACTAGCCTAATGTTATGACATTGCTAGTTACCACAAGCAAACAGTCTTTCTGTTTTCTCTTTTTGAGTTTTCACTACCTTAAGAAGATAACAAATATTCAAAACAGTGAAGAGATCATTTTTAGGCAACAAGTTAGGCTAAACTAGCAGACTGGATTTAACTTCTAAAAGTGTTCTGGCTCAGCAGTGTATTTCCAATGAAACTAGTTCACACCACTCCTAACACTGTCTCTATTGCAGGCCAACAAGGAACGTCTTGAACAGCAACTGAGTAAAAAGGTAGAAATCCTGCAGCAGTTACACAAGGAAGCTTTAGAACTGGAAAAAGAAATAGAGAAACAGAAAATAAAAATAGAGGAAAGTCAGAAAGAGCTTGAAGATGTGGAGAAGTCTCTTGCTTCTATAAATCCTAAAGATGCAGCACATGTAAGTAAATTGAAATCTTAAGTTTTTGTGTACTGCATGCATTCCTGTACTGTGGAAGGTAGTAAAGGCTACTTTATCAGATTACCATTCGGTTGTGCCTATTTTATGAATCAATTTCCTTAGCTGTTGTGGGAAAGCATACAGCCCTTCACAATTTAGCAGAACAATAAAAAAAACCCAACCCAAACCAACCAATTCAGTAAAACACTTCAGCAACTCATTTTCAAGGCAGTTCCTACACAGCACATTAGTAACAGAAACGTACTGGGCAGAGCCCTGGGGATAATTTCCAGGTAAGAAGTGTTAATGCATCTTTTTGCAGAATCTGGCCTTAAAGATGTTTTTCAAGGTCCATGTAAGCTACAGGATTATTGCTGAAGTGCTGCTTTGTTAGAGAGCTCTTGTGTTGGTAAGAGGTGGGCCTAGAAAACTGGCAGGAGTGGCAGATGTGGCAGACCTGGCTGAAGTGGTGACATCCCGTGAACTGCAGGCAGCTTGGCAGCTTTGGCTTTACACAGTAGTCCACCATCCTAAAACTAGAATCAGTTTTTAGTAAAAAGTTCTAATTCTGAAAAGATTTATACTGCCTTTTTTGACTAAAGCTGTCACATACAGACCTCTCGTTGCTGAATAGAGCAATTTTTTTTTTCTTTCATTTTTTAAAGAATTAATTTTTCTTTAAAAGATTCTTTCGATTTTTTTTTTTTCCCCTCTGCTGTTCAGTAACAGGAGGGCTGTGTGCTTTCCGGGCAGGCTCCCAAAGCTCATGGCCAGCCCCTGGCAGGGGCCGAGCCCTGCCCTTCCCTCGCTTCAAATCACAACACAGGAAGCGCCGGCGGGGGCTAACCGCCCGCGGAACGGGAGCGGGCCTGGGAAGGGAACCGCGAGAGGGACTGGCCGCGGGCAGCGGCGGCTTGGCTCCTCTGCCGGAGCAGAGGCCGTCGGAAGTTAGTTATGGGACGCTGCTTAATGCTTTCTGTGCTGAAGATACTGGTGCTTTAGTCAAATGAACTCTAGCTCAGGGGTGGGGCGTTCTGCAAAAGCTATCGGAGGAGGAAAAGACAAAGGCGAAGCTGTAAGTGTTGGGTTTAAACAGAGCTCTTGTGGCATTCAGCAGCTGCAGCTACATGACTCAGCAGCAGTGCTGCTTGGGGTTTGCTGGTTGAAATCTCACTTTTGGAATCCGAACGGTAGTTTGTCTTTAAGGTGGTGACAAGTTGAACTGTACCAATCCGTATAAGTAACTTCCGGTCTGATACAGATGAAATACAGAAAGTTCTGTTTTTACCCATTGCTTCTGTTATAGAAACAACTTTAGAAATGTTTTTTCCTGACAACTTCTATTTAAAATTTCTACTGCTAGCTTGGTTTATTTTTTGAGTAGTAAGAAAAAGATACTGTTTATTGTGACAATATAATTCTGTGTTTTTCCACTTTTTCTGACATTTGAATTGTTTGTGATTCATTTCATACCAGTGACAACCAACATGAGATTGTGTTGATAACCAAGTCTTACATAGAGCTGGAACAACCAACTAAGTTCATACTAAATGCATAAAGTCCTCACCAAAGGCTGTGTGAGCTCTGGGTACAGTGTATTTAAAAATCTGCTTTGAGTATATCTTTACTGTAAAGTTGGCCTGACTTGTTGGTTATACAGAGTATTCTCCTTCGGGTGGTGACGTGACATGTTCTAAAGCATCATCTGCTGTGAAGGCAATGCAGGCTGACAGGATTAAAGCTTCTGGACAAAATCATGTTTGTTCTTGACTGAAAGAGGAAATAATGCTATAAGAAAAAGTAAAATTGGGAAGAAAGATAGTAACTCTCTGTAATAATTTATAAATGCAGGCCTTACTCATCGCGCCTGGGCAAGGGGGAAACTACTAAGTGTTGTTGGTCACACACAAAGAGTGCTTGTCTATCTGGGATTTTTTTGTGGGGCAGTAATGAGGTAAAATAACAAAGTAAACCCCTAACTCAAGCACCACCAGGCTAGCTGCACTTGTGACTTTTCCTGCCGATAGTAAGATGCTGGAGAATGGAGCTAAAATATTGATTTATTTCTGTATTGATGTCCCACTTTACCTTACCAACTTGTTAATTTACAGGCTCACATGAAAGCTCAAAAACTGAGTAAAGAACAGCAGTTTACTATAATGAATGATCATTGCAAACAGCTTGAGAATCGCCTGGACGAAATGCTCTCGAGGATTGCTAAGGAAACCGAGGAAATCAAGGACTTGGAGCAGCAGCTCACAGATGGTAAATTTTTCTTTGTGTCTTACAGTATTGTATTTAGGATAACATGACAATTGAATTGGGGATTCACTTCTGTTCATCTTTGCTTAAATGAAATACAGGATGTACAGGAAAATGTTCAAAAACTATTCCGAACTGATCTAAAAGGAGACTTTGGGTATTTCTTACTTTTTTTTATTATTTTCACCTCCCTTATACATGGTTGGGGAAGGTAGCTTATGGTTGGGGTTTTTTTTCCTAAGGAAGGAGGGGAAATTTGGACACAATTCTGAGTAATGTGCTCTAGGGGAGGATGCTAGAGCAGAGAGGTTGGACTAGATGACCTCTGGTGGTCCTTTCCAACCTTAACCATTCTGTGATTCTCTGAAGTATTTGAAACAGACTTGCTAAATTGATGTAGACTTTTACCATACACCTAGTCGATGTGAAAGTAAATATCCCAGAACAGAATATGAATATAAATACTGAAACAAACCTGATTTAATTGTAAAGGTGGCAAAATGTTATCTTGGATGGGGTGCAAGAACACAAAAAGAAGTGCAGTTTCTTTTTATCTCTTTCAGTGGTCATGTTAATATGGTAAATGGGAATTCCTAGCCTTTAAAACACAGCACAGGCATTTTCTGGTTCAGTTCTAGTTACTTGTTATAAACTACATATTCCAGTAGGTGAACACATTAAAGAAGACTAAGAAAGTCAGTTTTGTTTCCTTTGTAAATAGGTGTGATTTCTTAACTGTCTCAAATTTGTTCTGCGTTTCTGCAGGTCAGATAGCAACAAATGAAGCACTGAAAAGAGATTTAGAAAGTATTATCACTGGACTACAGGAATACCTGGAAAGTATTAAGTGTCAGGCAAAACGGGCCAATGATGAATGTAGAGAGCTGCAGAAGGATAAAGAGTCTTTGCTACAAAGATTGGCAAATCTGGAGGAGGAAAGAAACAGCTTGGAAAGAGTTGCCATGGATGTAGAAAATATGCGAAAAGTAAGGCTTAATACTATGTTTCTTCCCAACTTCTGTGACCTAAGAATAAACTTTAAAAGTGCAAATGACTGAATTGAGAATAACAAATGCAGTTTCTTGCATAAAAATATCTTTTTCTTACAGTAACTTCAGTTAGATGTTCCCACACACATTAAGAACAGAATTTGGCTTTTAAAATCAGTTGCAGAAGACATATAGTAAATCTGTCTCAGAAATGTAGGCTTCACCTTTCAGACATTACTAACAATGGATTTACAATTAGTATCATGGTAAACTGCATTAGTGAAAACTGTCTGGACACTAGCTGAGGACATGCGTGTTACTAGCTTGCATCTATCCTATCAGCCAATTACTGGGAGAGCTGATAAATTCTGATAAAATTTCTGTAAGCTTTAATACCAGGGACAAATGTGTGTTGCTTTTTTGGGTGTAGGTTTTTGCAGGCTGTCACAGCAGCATTGTTGACCTGACCTTCTACACTACCTATGGAGTAGTGCCATCTAGCTTTAAGTTATGTTTAGAGGTTAGGGTTAGTTTAGTGTGCATTGATGATGAGTTCCAGAATAACAGAGGAAGAGGAAGAAATCCTGGCTCTCCTGTGTGCATATTTCTAAACTGAATGCAAAATTCCAGGAAATGGCAATGCTAGAAGGTGCACTCCAAGAGCAGCGAGAAATAAATGAATCGCTTAGAGATGCACAGGGGAACATCAGTGCCTATGAGGCTGAACTGGAAGCCCAGCTAAGAGACAGAGACATTGAAGCCCATCAGCATAAAGAAGAATTGGAAAGACTGAAACAACTTAGCCAGGTAAGAACAGAGCTGCCAAGGGGATAATCTGCCCCACCGTGAGCAGTGGTCATGCTTTTCCTCATAATTGTTGGTGTAGTTGTGCCCCCAAATGGAAGTGGTATCAGTTTGCTAGGATTTGTAATTCTGCATTGAAGCAAGATCATGTATAGATCATGTGGGGACCCTATAGAGAATATTCACTCCATTTAAAGATAAAAGAATAGCCTGCATCTTCTGGGGAAGAGGTAACTGTGCACACATAAATGATACTAAAGCAGTCCTGTGAAAAGTAGCAGGTGAAAGACAAAAGTTTGCCTTTGCTCTTTGTAGTAGAAATTGAGTTTTATAGAAATTACAGTGCAGGTCCTGCTGATGCTTAGGAAATACAGCTGTGTATATGTATCTACATTGTTGGGTTGATTTGGGATGGTTGGGGTTGTTCTGTTGGGTTTTTATAGCAGGTTGTCATATTTACTGTTTTAAGAAATACAGCTGTTGTGTGTTTGGGTGACAGGTTGGGGCTGGGAGTGGGGATATTAATCTGAAGGGTTTCTGTGTTTATAGATGGAACTGTCAGCCCTGCAAGCTGAACTTGAAAAAGAAAGGCAAGCACTAGAGAATGCTCTGACAAGAGCACAATTAGCAGAAGAGAAGGAACAACAAAATTCTAAGCTCCTTTCTCAGTTCAAGCAATTGCAGGTGAAGTATTTGTTGCCTTTAACAAGTTACCTGATATGCAGTATATTCCTTCCTCCCCCAAGGGGAAGGTGGTAAGAATTTTAAAGGTTTCTGTAGGAATCTTGTTTTGAAGTTCTGTAGTATTTGTGACTTCTCCTGATTTTAATTTTCTTGTCCAGAGACCCTACCACATAGTCTTTTTTCTGTCTATTGTAGGTGTTTAGATTACCTTTGAAATAATTTCGGAGCTGCTCAGAGATATTGCAGATACACTGCACATAAATTGTTATGTGTATCTTAACTTCCCCCAAGCTTCATCCTGTACATGTCAGCAAGAAGTATGTTTGAATGCAGAAGGAAAAACTTGATCCTATACCTAAACCACAATTTATTGCTTCTGTTTAAAGCTGTGATCCTGAGGAATCTTGATAGTGGTTAAGACCACAGTGGAAAAAAAGTTTAGTCTCTTAAAAAACAGGAAAAGACCTAACAAAACAGTACCCTTCCCCAGCCCCTAAAAACCCAACAGAATTAGGGTATTAAAAATTCTAGCTTTTTTTTGTTTGTGCGTGTTTGCTTATGGTTGGGGGGGTGTTTGTCATCTCTTTGTTTTGGGGTTTTTTTAGGGAGACAATAATCTCCTGAAACAGCAGCTTAAAGATCTTCAGAATCAGCTTGAACACTTAATTCATCCTGAGGAAGTCTTGACTCGTATTAATGAACTCAGACAAAAGCTTCAGGCAGGAGTTGGAGAGATTCAGTGAGTAAAATAAAAGTACTGTTAGATGTGTGCACCTGAGAGCAGTAAAGGACGTGAGAGCAACAAGATACATGTGCTGCATCCTCCTGAGTGCAACTTGGGGTAGTTCCAACATGAAGTGTGGTTGTGAAGAGGAACCTCACCTGAGCTCAGTAATGATACTACTGAGGGAAGTAGGCAGTCCTCTTGGGTTTCACAGCAAGTGATGGGGCAAACTTTTCCCTGCCCTTTGTCCCCAGCAAGAAAGAATGGTAATAAACAAAGACAGAATGGACTACATAGAGCTGGGTTGGAAGTCTGTCTGTGCAATGCAACATGTTCAGTGTTCCTGCTGAGTTGATTTACATTGGTTGTCTTAAACTTGCCCTAATGTATTAGACTTCATTATTTCAGTATCTGTATCACAATTTAAAATAACTATTTTTTTGTCTTTCAGGTGTCAGAATTCAGCTGATGTTTTAGAGAAAAGCCTTGCAAATCTACAGAAAGAATTTAATGACATCCTTGCTGATGCTCAGAGGGAAAAAAAGAAAGCATTGGCTAGACAGGCACAGTTGCAGGAAGAAGTGATATCCCAGCAAGAAAAACTGGAAGAAGTGCAGGAGAAATATACACAGGTATGTATCAAAACAAAAAAAGCAAGAGTAAGACAACTCCATCTTAGTCTAAAAGATGTAACTTGCAGCTGAAGGTTCAAGGATTACTGTGGATGTAGCTTTGCTACCCTCCATCTTTCAGAAGAATGTAATTTTATTGAAGGTAGACAAATTGCATATCTTCGCTTGTCAGAAAGACATTGACAACTTGCATCAGAGCAGGGAGCTGCAACTTAATTAGAACAGGACACTAACCACTAGTAGAGTTTTGATTTTCTTGTTGTGCACAAATGTATGTCATGTAGTAATTTTCATTATAAAGAAACAGTACAAGCAGGCCAAGGCTTCTGAGGAGGGAAGGCAGAGAACAGACCACTTCCACACTGTGTACACAGTGAAATTCTGGTTAAAGTAGTTCAGTGCAGCAGCCATTCTTGCTTTCCTTTGGTGTCAAATTGGATATCTGACAGGACACATGCTCCTTTGCAACCTTTTGTTGGATTTCATTATAGAAAGCTTGCAAAAAATGTTGTTTGAAGGAGAAAGATTTCGTGTACATTAGATCTTCCACAAGCAATGTTTAATTTTAGCTGTATGACAAGGAGAGACACATTTTTTTGGTGTCTGACTTTATTATTATTCCTTGTGATTTTTGCCTGGTTATTTTGTGAATTAAAATTTAGACTCAATGATGTCTCTCAGAGGCAAAAAAGAGTTTAATTATAGGTAGGAAAATATAGCCAGTAACCAGCTCAAAAGATCACTCTACATTCCACTACCAAAATAACTTGGCACTTTTAAAATGTAGTAGTTACAGTGGCAGAGTAGTTCTTTTTATCAAAGTATGGTAACTGCACTTCCCAAAAAATCATTACAATAGTGAGTTTGAGTTGGAAAAAAAATATATACACATGCATGTGTTTTCTGGCTACTCATTTTAACTTATTTCACTTCCAGGTTAAAGCTGAAAACAGGCAGAATAAGAACAAAGTCCATCAGTTAGAGAATAAAATTCAATCTTTATGTGAAAAAATAAAGAACATGGAAGAAATTCAGGGCCTTGCTAATCAACAGCTCCAAGAGGCACATGAAGAGAAAGAGACTGTTCTTGCTCAGCTAGATGATTTAGTGAAAAAGGTAGGAATGAGTTAAGGACAATCCATGCACTGTGCGTGCTCGTGAAAAGAAGATTCAACAACTTCTGAATTATTTTGCTTTCTAAGGTAGATGAAATACAAGAAGGAACACAGAGGTTAACTATAACATCTTTCTTTTCCTTAAATTTTATTGGTTATTTGGTTATTTTTCCCCTGTTACTTCAATGCATACAATGCAAAAGGGGGTATGGATGGGGAAGTGTCATACCAACAGAAAGGCTCTCTTCCATGCTGCTTTTTACTTAGAACTTAGAAAACCTATTGTTCTTCTGGTTTCAGAAAGAAATAGAAGATGCCAGGACACAATTGCAGTTTGCCAGTTTAAATAAAGAAGTGAAGGAATTAAAGAGAACAGTCATCACTTCAGATAAACTGGCAACCACAGAGCTCTTGATTGCCAAAAATGAGCTAAAGGGTCTACATGGGACTGTTCTCAGAATTAATCGGGAGCGAGCTGAGGTAAAGCAACACTGATCATTAATTTCTTGTGTGCAAGTAGTGCTTTCTAGTGCCACCAGAATGGGAGCAGTCCTGGTGTTGTCTTTTGTATTCACCTTCAGAGCTTTGTTCTGAACTGTCCTGCTGCATGGGAGCTCTTGCTAAAAAGTTAAAAGAGAAACATTATTTTATATAAACTTTGCCAGTTTCTGGAGTTCCAGAACAGACAAGCACTGATGCTGTTTATTAGTCAGCTTTCCATAAAGCTGCATGAGACATCGAATCATAGAATGGCTCAGGTTGGGAGGGACCTTAAAGATCATCTAGTTAGAATCAT
>VWZX01005690.1:1868707-2179145 GCA_013399015.1 Galbula dea
ATGAGGGCAGAATAGAGAGGCAGAATCACCTCCTTAGACCTGCTGGTCATGCCTCTCCTGATGCATCCCAGGACACGGTTAGCCTTCTGAGCTGCAAGTGCACATTGCCGGCTCATGTCCAGCTTTTCGTCTATCATGACCCCCAAGTCCTTCTCTGCACAGCTGCTCTTCACGAGTTCTTCTCCCAGCCTATACTCATATCTTGGGTTGCTCCTACCCAGATGCAGGACCTTACACTTGGACTTGTTGAATTTCATTTGATTCTCACAGGCCCATTTTTCAAGCCTGTCCAGGTCCCTCTGAATGGCATCTCGCCCCTGTGGCATGTCAACCACACCACTCAGCTTGCTGTTGTCTGCAAACTTGCTGAGGGTGCACTCAGTACCTCTGTCCAGGTCATTAATAAAGACATCTGCAAGCTTGTGAAGTATTCTTGCAAACTAAAGCTTCCATTTCAGGAGGCTGAGGAAGCCAAAGACATCTGTGCCACGGCAGCTAATGCAGCCCAGGATCTTGCCAGAGCAGAAGCAGAAATAGAATTGTTACAACAACTCCTCAAAGAGAAGGAAGAACAAGTAGGTTGCAGTCATGTTTGCTCCATAGTATATGAGCAGTATAAAATACTTAGACATGTAATTGTTCAGAGAGTTTCTGGAAATGCCATATTGAGAGGTGTCTACCCCACTCTGTTTTTCCTCATGTTTTCCCAAGTCACAATGTTCTTCCCCTTACGTCTGCCAAAGAACAACATGAAAACCTTACTGCCTAGAGTGGCTGACTTTTGAAGGAAAACTCACCTGCTCACTGAAGTGCCTTTGTGTGGCTGTATCTGTAAAGCATGTCAGTCACATGAGGGGATGGGAAGAACAGTTTTGCTGTATCACAGTGATACATGTGTTTTGCTGAATCAGCATTTTTGTGAGGACTTGAAAAAGTTTTTAATGCAATCTTTTAATGCAATTTAAACTGAAGTGCTTTCCTTTGATTTAAACTTACATTTTGAATAGTTTGAGCATGAAATGGAGAAAGCTGGCGAGAAGACTGTTGCATCAAGCTCTCAGAAGTTAGTAATTGAGAAATTACATGAAGCTGTGGAGCAACAACAAGCAGAACTGAACCGTTTGAAGTGGCTGTTGGATAACATCAGGGCAGGTAAGCTCTTTTCTCTTCATTTCCTCTGGATAAGAGTGGATGCAGAAGACTTCAGTTTCATTTCCATATTTCTCACTGTTTGATCTGAGAAGCTGCCCAGATTCTAGGAGAATAAACTTTTGGGGATACCTTCCTGTACAGTTCCTCTATAGGATTGTACAGGAATTCAGTCTTTTTAAATCACTGTACTTCAGTGGATTCTCTGTGTCTGCATATATGAATTGAACAGCCAGAGTGCAATTCTGTGAAGTGTATGGATGAGTCTTTGCTGCTTCAGATGTGAAGACTGGAGGAAATGGGTGATTAAGGACCAGATGTGGCACCTCCAGAGTTCTAGCTTTGCCTGCTGACCTGCCATGTGACCTTTGGAAATTGAGTTATGTTTTTCCTCAGTTTGAAAATCAGAATGCCAACATGTTAGTTCTCATTAGTTTGTATTTACAACATTTTTACAACCATTTAGAAAACACTGATTGTGCTATACATTCAGTTGATGCTGCTCTAGGACATTGTCAGAGATGAATATAAGGAAAAATGAGGATCAGTTACCTGTCTATGAAGTTTTATTTCTACAGTCTTGAAGTGACAGATTTGCAAGGGCCAGTGTGTATCTACATCACTATAGAATCACATCCAGTTTGTTTCCCCTGGCAATTCAGTGGTTTAATAATGTTTCAGATTAACAAGGTAACAGTGAGGAGAAAGCTGAATGCAGTATTTATGACAATTCTTGCCTTATGTATATAAAACTGATTAATTTACAGGTAACAAAGATGAAATCAGCAACTTACAAGATGAAATTGCAGCACTCAGAAACGTGCTTTCATACCAAAATGATTACATCACCAGTGTAGTGGATCCATTGAAAAGCAGAGGATACTGGTATTACATGCCATCATCACAGGTCAGAAATAAAAACCCTATTATGTAGAAAGCTATTTGCTGTGAGAAAGTCCATTGTACACTTGCTAGGTCTGGGAGAAACTTAAGAAAAAATATTGGCTGGCATATAAGAGAAATACTGGAACAACATTTACATAAATGTTCCCTGATAAAGCCTATTACTGTGTAGTACTCCAGTGTACATCAGATTTGGAGATATCTATTCAGTACTGTAAATTCATTTAGGTAAAGGTTGAAAGGGGACATTACAGACAAACATTTCTTGCAAAAGAGCAACGTTTTCCTGAATTTAAGAGACATAATTGTTAAAATGTATTTATTTTTAAACATCATCATGCTTGGAAGTGGGAGAAAGCAGAGTATGTACAGCCTGTTCTTGAAAAATCAGTGCTTTAGACTGTCTATAACAGTCAATTTATTTTACATAATATATTATTTCTAGATTAACACATACTGGGTGTTTTTCTTTAGGTTTCAACTCCTGCTTCCCACAGCACAAAAGACTCTGGCATTTGTTTACCATGTTCTGGCACATGCCCACATGGAGGAAGGTGTTATCAGGACAGACAGTGCAGGAAGGAAGGATTGCCCCATCAGGGAGGCTGTTGGGTATATTCACCACTCAGAAATACGTTGAACAAACCAAATTCTGGTAAAGGTAAAGTCAGTCTCATGGTCTCAGGATATTTAGGAGATGGACTTGCTGAGAGCTCACATTGTGGTTCTTGATCTGCATGAGTGACTCTAAACGTTTATTACTGCTCAACTCATTATTCAGTTTGAGCAGTGTTTGTTACAGTTCTGTGCATTACATAGAATTTACTATGTGCATTTGAAGAGTATGCTTTACTGGAAAAGTGATTAAAGATAACTTCTTTTTCTTTTGAAGATAGAAGAGCAAAAGAAGATAGTGAAGGAAACGAAAAAACTCATGTTCCTGAGGAGCCTCCCTTTGTACCACCACCTGGTACAGTTCTTTACACAGCCCTTCCAGATGGTGCCCCTGTACCTCAGGGAACTGTGGTTTATGGCCCTCCTCCTGCAGCACCAAGTGGAGATTCAGTTGCTCCTGGATCTGTTATCTGTGGTCCACCTCCTGTGGGAGCTCAGGTTGTTTATGGCCCTCTCCCTCCTAACTTCACTGTCCCACTCATTCCTGTTGGAGTGCTTCACTGCAACGTGCCCGAACATCATGATCTGGTAAGAGATAGAGCTATAAGCTGCAGGTTTAGCAATGGCCAACTAACTGACAAGTGGATTAGGACATCTTTTAACATAATGCTTTCCCAAAGAAAACAAAAACAGGCAAAAAACTTCATATTCACAGATATTAAAATTAGTCCAGCTTTTAAAAAAATGAAAAAAGTATGTTGTGGATCTGAGAGACCTTGCTGATAGCAATGCTCTAACCTCAATGCTTGCAAACTGGTCTTTGCTACCTGTAGCTGCACCTGTGTCTCAGGAGGGCTGGATTAGAAAGCAGGGCTTGACTTTGTTGTTGTGGTTGTGTTTCCTGTATGTAGGAGAGTAAGGTCTCGAGGCTAGAGGACACTGTGTGTTATTTAAAGTCTCGGAAATACAAAGAGAAAATGTCAGAGGCAGCTAAGCATAAATATAAGAAAGAGGTGGAAAAATTGCACAAAACCATTGAAGAACTTGTCCATGAACGGCAAGAGCTGGAACGTGAAGGAGCAGAGCTACGGCAGGCAGCTCAGAAACAGAAGAAACGCAAGTAAGAATCTTGCACTAGAATGCATCTAAAGTAAGCGTGGGGAATGCCCTGAAGTTTTCCCCAATAAAAGTCAATTTTGACTCGCTTACAATTAATGTAAATGGACTAGAACTTCAAAAGGCTCCAGGCCTCTGGCATTTTGTATTTTAGTAACATGTCTTTCTTCCTGCCATTTAGGGACTTTATCGAAGGATGTACTGACAACTTTCCTGCAGAAATGCAGGTGGAGAAGTGTCTTAAACATCATGAAGATATTGTAGGTGAAATTGAATGCATAGAGAAGACTCTTCTGAAACGAAGAGCAGAGCTTAGAGAGGCAGACAGACTACTTTCAGAAGCTGAAGTGGAACTTCAGAGCACACGGGGGAAAGTAAGTTAAGCCATAACTTATGAGTGCAGAGGAAATTTGCCTGTTGCACTGAGATTCTTTCCAAGCAGAGGATTTATTTTTGTTTTGTCTGTGCAGTTTATTTTCCCTTGGATGATGTGAAGCCTCTTAAAATGCTTCTATGTGAAATTAAGTTGTGGGATAACCTGTCATTGCCAAAGAGGAGGAAGCTTTTCTGCTCTGGACAAGAGAGGAGAAAAGGTTCTGCTTCTTGATAGAGAGAGGGAGGAAGCTCAGGTGGAATGTTCAGGCCAGGAGGAGGTCATCTGCAGACAGCTAACCTGCAGCTGAATGTGGAAAACATAAGATGAGAATGTATTGTCTCAATAATCTTCCCTTTTTGCTCCAGACTAAAGAAACTTTTCAAAAGTACAATCATGCCAAACAGCATCTGTCCCATGCTGAAACTGAGGCAAAGGAGCTAGAGCGGAAGGCTCAGGAAATGGCCACGGAACTTGTGAAAGCAAGTCAGCAGTTCAGGTACACTGTTCTTCTGGGTTTGTATCACATGGGGATGGGGAGAAGAACAAGATTGTTTCAAATATCAAGATAGTGGCTTAGAGTGGTGAAAATGTTAATGTGAAAAGGCATAAATGCTTCTGTAGGTTACTACAGGCAGATACAAGGGATTTAGAACAACGTAAGAGAGAACAAGAAGGTAACTTGAAGAAAATCAACAAAATGATAGCTGCAAGAGACTCTGAGTTCAAGTCATTAAACCAGAATATAGAACTGCTAACTGAAAGGTAAGTGTTTTTAATACACCTTAAACTGTATCTGAGAAAATAAAGCTCTCCTCCTCCAATAAGTTACTACCTATTGTTTCTTCTGAATCATGCTTTTGTCCTCACTATCAGTCTTCAGAAGCTTCAAGGAGATATTAAAGTTGCAGAAAGTAATGAAAAACATCACCTCCAAATCCTCAGAGAAGCTGAAAGCCTTCTTCAAGGCAAGAAAACTGAACTGGAAACATTGAAAGATCAGGTAAGGCTTGTTTTATTAACTGTGGCCTGTTGATGTTCTTGGTTTTGATGTAACTGAAAGCAGAGATGACTCTCTAGGTTCTGAACTGCCTTATCTGAAGAATTTAATTCTTAACTTTATTTTGATGTTAGTAATTTGAGTTGTCCTTGTTTTGTCCCATAACTATAAGCACGATCCCAATCTTGTTGGTGTTTCTGCATAATAAATGTTACTGCAGAGTTCTCTCTGACAGTGCTTACTGCATTTCAGAGTAAGAAACTTAACTCTTTGAAGTACAGGACTGCACTGCCCAGAGCAGAACTTGGTATTGGCTTTATTATACAGGTTTAGCTAATGAAGCTTCTTATTACTCTCAGATCTTTGTGCTGTGCTACTCAAAGAAATCGTGGCAGGGAATGAGAGTTTACTGCACTTGTTCTTGTTCATGTATGTAGCCACCAAAATACAAGCCTGTAGATGCTGCTTCTGTTAAACTTCCTCTGCATTGCAGATTACTACTCAGCAACAAGAGCTTTTGCTTCTGGAGCAACAGTTAAATCACAGAAAAGAAGAGCTCCATGTTCTTCAGGAGTGTATTTCTCAAAAGAAAGTTTACCTCCAAGAAGCTCTTCAAGAGGGAGAGACTGAAGCAAATGAAAAACTGCACCAGATAAGAGTAACTTTTCCAAATGAGTTTTCAATTCATTGTATCACTGAAAAAGCAGCAAGAGAACAGAAGCATCAAAAACATCCCAGAAAGTTTCCACAAGATCACATTTTGCTTTCTGCAACCTCCCCAAACCCACTAAAAACCAGAACCAGCAAGTTTACTGTTCATGTGACTTAAGAGATTGGTCCAGATGCACAAATAAGAGGAACTCCCTAGTTCCAGTAACACTTACAGAGCTGGTCCCTTGACAACTAAATTACAGTAAATTTACATTAAAAGTCTCTGCATGACTTACTGTTGCTGGGACAAGCTGCTGCTAGAGCAGATCAGTGTAGGTAAAAACACAACAAAGCTAGCCTAAATTGGCTGGCTCTCTCCATCCCCCTTTACTTAGAAAGGATTCTCCACTTCCTTTCTTTCTGAAATAGAAGCAAAGTATCAAGGTTAATTACATTTTGTGGGAGGGTTTTTGTGGGGGCTTCTTGTCTGACTTTCTGTTTTAAGGCCTATCTGTTAGTCACTTGATTGACAGTGAATCAAAATCTTTGTAAGATTTCTACTCTAGGTTGTCAACAAGTAAGACTTTAACCTAAATATTACATGTTTTTTGTTTGTTTACACTACTAACTGTAACTATAAACTCTGGAATTAAATTGACCAGAATAGTCTTGACAGACTTCTTAAATTTTATAAATATTGGCAGCTTCTGTTTAAAGGAAAACTTTGTTTAAAATGGCAAAAAATGGCATTCCTTGTAACACTGGTGTGTTTCCACAGGAATTAAAGCAACTTCTAGAAGAGCTTAATGCTGAGAATAAAAAACTGGATGTCCAGATTAATGAGAAAAGAGCACAGCTTTCATTAATAAAGAAGGATATTGCAAAAGAGGAAGAAAATCTTCAAGGAATACTTGGACAAATTAGCAAGCATAAGATAGGTATGTTCCTAGCTTTACAGATAGTATTTGGTGCAGATTGGAAAGAAGAGCACTCTGAGCACTTAGCTGTACATTGCTGCAGTCTTCTGTTCCTCCCTCCTTTGAAATACTGTCAACAGCTGCAGAGGAGTTCCCTGTAGTCCTCCTGTTTCTGTGGGACTGACAGATACTCTTTGCTTAAGCTGAGGCAGTGCTTCATGCTGCTTTGTGTTTGGGATGGGAGTTTTACATGCCAGAGAGAAATGTGAACAAAGCTACTGTCAGGACTGATCAGTTAAGTCTGCACCCCAGCCCTGTGTAGTTAGGAGACACAAGCTAATTGTGCCATGTTCACAGAAGAATTAGGTGCTGGGGCAATGGAGGAATCTTGCTCCAAGCAGTTCCATCCTGGCAGATTGTGGGAAGTAGAAGCAGCAGCAGCTTGCAACTCCTGTACTGTTTCTGAAACCTTTTCTTGTCCTGTTTATCAGCCAAATACTCTGTCCCAGCCAGAGGAAGAGCAGACCTAGGGACCTGCAACTTGCTGGTAGACCAGCATCAGATAAACTACCTGGTGTGTTGGACATCAGTTGAAAACACAGAGTTTTTATAGGGATGATACCAATAGAGCATCTCTTAATTCTTCCTGTGTGCCTTCTTCTGCAAATAGAACACAGTTGAGGTGCTTCTAAAACCTTGCATTTCTTTCACTTTTCTAGACCTGAAATATGTTCTGGAAATGCTGGAGCTTGAAAATAATGAACATCAAAGTTTGAAACTACAACATGACCAGAAGGTCAATGAGCTAGAAAAGATTCAGCATGCAGTTCTAGAAGTAAGTATTTCTTCTGTAGATTTCTTCTAGTAACTGGAAGAAGAGACCTTTGTGGTTCTGTTAAGATGTGGGTAACAGAGTTCCTACACTTTTAAATGAATCCATTTTTAGTGTGATTTCAGCTTGTTACAAAAAAGTCTTAAGTCTGCTTAGGCCCTAGGATTTTTTTGGTGCATATGAGGGAGAAAGGGCAGAAAGACAGAAAGCTCTTGCATGGCTGTAGAACAATGAATACTGTTTTCTTTATGAGCATGTATAGGCAGATAGTACCTGCCAAAGATTTTGCCTCTTTGTACTCCTCGTGTGAAGGGCAAGGAGAAGAAGGGACAAGTCCATATGCTTGGTACATTTCTATTATCATGCTTAAAGTGGTCACCTTCCAGCATCTCACAGCCCTTGAAGTGGTCGTGCTCTCAAAACCCCTGCAGTGGAGGCATGTGCTACTCTTATGGATGAGGGAATCATGGCACTTAAACTGTGATAGAACAAAGAATTGCTCCTCTCTTTTCCTGTCCTTATGCTCACATTCATCATAACCATCATCATAATACACTTCACTTGGCACTCTTAGCAGCTATCCCAGGTGGAATGCAGCTGTTACAGGGATGCCCTAGCCTGCACATGAGCTCTGTGAACAAAAGGGTTTTAACCTGCTGCAGCTACAGATGTTATTAACTCGTTCTACTTCTTGACCATGTAAATAAGTTGTTCCCAATGACTTCTTTCATAGGAGAAGTTAAAACTGGAGAATATTCAGAAGTTATTTCAGTGTCAGAAAGGGGAGGTAGCTTGGCAGGAACAAGTACTTGAGAATCACCGTCAGGAAAATGAACGTCTGCTTTCTCAAATGCACACCCTGGAAAATAATATTGAGTCTCTGACTGAAGAAAAGGCAAAGCTCAAAGAAGTTTGTCAGGGGTTGGAAAAGAAGTTGTCACAAACCAGAAGGTAGGGGGAAGATTTTTTTCTGCAAAGACCAGAAGTGATGGGAAGTCCCTTGAATGTCTCATGATCATAATTAGAAATGTAGCTGTAAGTTTGAGGTGCCCAATTACACAGAACATGCTGCCTGTTGTATACAGCAGAGGCTTTATTGAAGCATCTCTAGAGCAGATTTACAGAAAACATTGGGTAATGAAGCTGTGGAATGCAACAGCATTTGTTGTATGGTGGCAGTATAAAAAGGAAATGGTCTGAAAAGCAAAACATGAAGGTGTGGAACAGGAGAGAGATCTTTCTCTCAGCTGCTGGGTAGCATCCTCTTGAGCTGGGAGAACTTCCACTGACATGCAAGTGGTTTAATAGTCTTCACCAACAAACCAGAGTATGTATTCACATTTTAGAGACTTAACTACTGCTGCAGAGAGCAGCAGAACTGTGATGTCCAATGTAGAAAAGATGGAATCAGATGTTAAGAAGCTGCAGGAGGAGGTAGATGTCCTGAACAAGCAGAAAAAATCGCTGCATGGAGACATCATTGTTACAGAGAAGGATCTTCAAGGTAAAGATCAGGTTTTGCTTTTCAACTGTAATATATTTTAAGGTAAATTTGGGTTAAAAGACACTGTAGCTGTACTGGAGGATAGTAAATATCCAACATGCTCAAATATCTACAGGCAGAAAGTATTCAACAAGTTGAAAAGATGGAAATTTTCGAAACTGTTTTTTCTGTTGCTGATTCTTTGTCTATGCAAAGAGGTAATTTAGTGCTCTTGATATCTCTCATTGCTGACTGCAAACCTCTGGCACCCAATCCTTTCTAGGAAAAAAGGAAGAACTAGAAACTCTGAAAGGAGAATTGAATGGCTCCAGGCAACAGCTTCAACAAGTAGAACAGGTTAGTTTTGGTGAAATGTGTTTCCCAAATATATCTTTTCTACTTATGTACAATTGTATGTGTATTCCCATAGTGAGTAGATTGTTGCACAGACAGGAGGGGTGTCATTTCTCACAGCAGTCAACAGTCTATCACCAGGTTTTCATCTAGGCACAGTAGCCCAAAACCCAGACCATTGCAGAGCTGATAACCAATAACTGGTTCAGAGCCTTGTTCTTGCTGAGTTTGGAGTGGCTTGGACTCCACTAGGTTCCTAATAGCCAAATGAGGTTTCTGATTGGAGTCTTCTGCTTTAAGTGGCAACTGTGATGACTTTCCTAGCCAAGTAGTTGTTATTATCAAGGTGGAGTGTCTGGATTTTTTGGGGTTTGTCTTTGGGTTGTTTCAGGGTTTTTTTGTGGATTTGTTTAGGTTTGAATTTATCTTCTTCCTAGAAAACTATCCAGACACAGAGGCAAACCCAACCTGGGTGGGTTTATTTAAAGCATCTTAGCATCTTCTGGATTTAATCTAGTGGTTCCTTTGTGCCAGTCCTCTCAGGGGCTGGTTTAAACAGAAGATAATCCTCAGTGTGTTTAGAGGTGATCAGTTATGTTCTTTCAGATGCAAGCCATTTAGTTAGGGAGCTGTTGCTTCTACCAGCTGGGTATGTCACTTGATTTTATGTTTTATATTGCAGGATTTGAAAAACACTACAAGGCACCGGGATGAGCTGCTGAGGGAGCAGGCAGCCCTGAAAGAAACTATCCGAGAGCACCTCAGGAAGCGTAAGGATTGCCAAGAGAGTCTGAAAAAGAGGGAGAAGCAATTGCAGGAGCTCCAGAAAGAGATTGAAGAGAAAGAAACAGAGCTAGCCAAACAAGAAGTGGTAATGAGCCTACTGGCTTGCCTTTCTCCTGACCTCCCAAACCAATTCAGACCAAAAACTGAGGGGTGCAAGTTTATCAGTAATATAATAGTGCTTTAAGAAAAAAGCTTCAGCATTCAGTTTTAGTGAAAAGTGGTGTGTCACCACAAAGGGCTGTGTCAAAGATGAGCCTTCAGCAGGGTCATCTTATACTGAACTGATAGCAAAACTGCTGTAAGATCAGTACTGACCCTGAGTGCCAGAAGGGCTGGTGCAGTGGAAGGCACTGTGCAGTGTCGTGTCCTGGCTGCTGGTGTGAGTGAGGAGGAGCTGGACTAGCACAGGTTATGTTCTGTAATTCTGGTTTGTCAGCTGCCAAGATACATCAGCTGGATATAGTTCAGAGAACCTGTGCTCCCATGCTTTCTCCTGGGAGATGAGCAAATTATGCAGAGTACCTGAAATGATATGGTAGATTTCAAGTGAAACAAATCAAACGTTAACTCTGTAATTCCAAAACTGAGCAGAAAAAATTGCAGGGCTCTTTTATCCTGAGAGTTTCCTTTTGATTGGGAGTGGCTGACTGTTGGCAGCTAGCTTTTGCTTGGCTCTTCTGGTGTATTTCTGTGCAGAGCCCATCAGCTGTTCATGAAAACTAGGGCTAGTTTCATATTCCTGTGGGAATAGCACCTTGGGTTGGCTGAGTACTTTCAGCAAGGTGTTAACCAACAGAAAAGCTGATGGAGCTGTACTGAAAATGAGAGGCAAGAGAAACTGATAAACTTTATTGTCAGTAAGGAGTATTAGACTACAGTTCTTTTTGTGCTGCTTTAACTTCTGTAAGGTCTTTTGGTATTTGTTGTCACTGGTTAAAGCTTGAAGTGGTGGGGTTTTGGCAGGTTCTTCATCGCCTCAAGCAAAATTCAGAGCATGAAGGAAAAAAACTGGAAGAATGTACTGCAAAAGTGAAAGAGCAGAAAATCCTTTTGGAAAATGAACTAACAAACCAAGAAAAGAAACTGGAGCAGACAATAGCAAAAGTAAGGCTGGCAGAAGAAAACCTCAGGAAGCTGGAAAAGGGGGAGTCCCGATGTGCAGCCCTTGAAGAAACTGTCAGAAAAACCAGTAAGTTTCATTGCACTAATCAGTTGTTACCATCTGTGGGCTCTAAAGTAAGGAATATTTGTTAATCTGACTTGGTTTCTAATGCAGCCCAGGGGTTGACTCAGTCCTAAAACTGACTTGCTCAAAGAACTGAAATTGTAAAGGCAGCTGGTGTTCCATCCCCTCTCACCTTGTGGCAGTCTTTTTACAGACCACTGCTTACCAGGTTAACGTGGTTGAAAAATATCTAATGTGGATGAACTGTGCTGACATACTTCAACATTTCTGCTAATCAGGGTTGTTTTTAAAAATTGTTAATTACAGAAGATGAGCTCTCAGAAAAAGAATCACAGTTACAACTCAAAAATAGCAAAATCAAGTCCCTTCAAAAAGAACTGGAAACCTCCAAGTCTGAGCTAAACTGTCTCCAAGATCAGATAGCAATGGAGAGAAAAAAAGCAGAGAAACACATCTTGAGTCTGAAAGAAGCAATGAAAATGCAGAAGGTGCAGCTTGAAAGAGTACTGCAGGTAAGTCCTGGCTGGTGGGAGAACGTGTGTGGATTTGGCTTATTTTTTAACAGCAAAAGTCTACAACACCCATTTTTATCAGAGGAACAAAGTAATATATGAACTTCATGACTAGACAGAACTTGAGGCAGCCAGACTCTGGTATTTCTAGACTGTGCTGCTTAACACCTCTCGTTACTCCTGTTCAATGCTGTTTCTGCCTTTTTAACTTGAAGAAACTGTTATGTGGGTTCTCCTGACTCCTTTTCCTGCAGTGGATGCTCACAGTGAAAGGCAATCTTTCTGCATTTTCCTAGGAACAAACCCATGAAAATCACTGTCTGAAGAGCGAACAAACAGCACGCAGTAAACACAAACGAGCCAGGCACCTTTGGAAAGACCATACCCAAGCTCAGCAGGACTATATGGGTCTCCAACCCCAGGTATCCCAGAATAGCCAAGTACAGGTGGGTTTGAAGGGAAGCTGCATCCTCCAGACACCTTGGTACTGTGTTGGTTTTGAATCCCCTCCTATATTCTGTATCACAGTTAGAAACAGACCTGCTGAAAACTGTCATGCAGTTTTCCCAAGTCTGGGAGCAGTTAAGCTTTGTTAACAATCAGGAGGATCAGGCATCTTGGTGTAATCCCAGTTTAAAACTGAACAAACCAGTTCCAGGCAGTCAGTCACAGGCGGAGCTCTCGGTGTAGGGCTGCCAGGCTCTAAAGCAGTGTTTCATCCTTCAGACATTGAAGGCCATGGCAAAGTGGCCCGACTGCATAATGACCTTCCTGGGGGGGGAGATTTCCAGGTGTTTAGGCCAGTTCTAATGGGTCAGCCTCTCTCACCCAGTAAAATGATGCCTGAAAAAGAGACTCTGTTCTTTGGAGGTGGGCTGCGGGGACTGCACCGAGCTGTTAAGAGTAACTGGATTCGGGTGCTCCCAAGATTCAGAGCAAATGCACCATAACATTTGCTGTCAGCTCAATTCAGGCAGTGCTTCAGTCAAGGATAAGGACTCCGTTTATGTTAAGGTTGGTGACATGAACTTGGCAGGCACTGAACAACTTGCTGCTGTCAAGCTGGGCCAGCATTTTCTTCCAATACTCACTTGAAATGAAAAGGTGATTCCATGTTGTCTGACTCCTCCTAGTCCTTTAATAAATCCTTTATGAATTGTTTCTCAGTCTTTTTAAAATAGGGTAGGGTCCTTCAGAGAAAAATACTGTTAGCATTCAAGGAAGACTGTGCAAGGTCATAGTATGAACAGGTTGAAGTTGTGTCCTGGTAACTTAGTTGCCCCTCTTACCATCTGAGAGGCTTCCCAGGCAAAGGTAATGTCAGTGTCAGGGCTGCATCTCTCCAGAGGTGATGTGATAGAATTGAGTGCAATAATGAAAATGTAACCATTTCAGAAGTAAGCCTTGGTCAGTTGTACAGGAAAATGCCTCTGGCCTGGTGGTGCATTTGTAACCCATTCTATGATGCAGGTTATAAATCAAGATGATATGGAAAAGGGACAAAGGAAAATGGAGAATGCAGCAGTATTGCTTAAACAGGAGGTTGAAGATGAAATTCCAATGAAGTTTAGCTCTTCAAGCCCACCTGCTCCAGAACCCTTGGAAGATTTGGAAGCATCTCCTGAAGTATGGGGCAGTCTGCAGTGCAGGTTGGGTAACTCAGAGGAGACTGGGCAGTTAGCTGCTGACAGAAGACCTCTCGCATCAGAAGAGAAGTTGAATTTTTCTCAAGTCTTCTTAAGGGTAAAAAGCTTCCACAAAGTAGCTGCTGCCTGTGCTCCAGCTGAGCATGTCACTCTTGGTGCCTTAGCCATAACACTCAGTTGCTGCACGTGCTTTTGTTTCCAAAGGATGAAAAGTGGCGTGGAGAGGCTCTCCGAGAGAACCTGCAGCATCATGAAGATCAGCTGAAGGTGGCACATCTCATCCCAGTCACACCAATACATCCACTGGGTCCTTCTAGAAATCACCTCACAGCCAGGGACCAGCTCTGGCCTCTCCACTCTGTACAAAATGACTAGTGACAGGGTAGCACTGGGTGGGAGCAGTAGAAGAAAGCCTAGCAACTGCATGCTCTGACAAGAGGAGTCATTTTAATTAATGGTTAATTGGATTTTTGAGCATTCCAAGAAGATTCTCTCTTTTAACATCATACCGTGGTATATTAGCAACATGAGGATTACAGTTCAGGAGCACCTGTGATAACTTACAGTACAGGTGATGGCCAAATTCAGTTAGAATATACCTGTTGTTCTCTCTTCAGACAGTTCCTGATCAAGGCCATAGGAGTGGAGCTTGTTTCTGACTTGGGAGGAGAACTACTTAGAAATGATTCCCAAACCCATTGCCGTCTGCTTGTGGTTTGAGACTTCTAACATCACATCCCTTATGGCTTGACTTTAAGGGTGTCAGACTTCAAATATAGTCTTGAAAATTACACTAGCTGGGTGTAATTAGAAACAATGATTTATTTAGGCTTGGCTCCAGCAGTGCCTGTCCAAGAAAGCAGAAGTATTACTCAGAGGAAAACAGCAAAGGGAAAGTACCCTGCACAGCTTGAAGCAACAGGTGGATGCGCTGGATGACCTCATCAGCATCACTTCTTCATATCCACCCTTTCTAGCCAGAAGCTCAAGTCTAACATCTCTTCATGATGCTCTGAGTTTATCAAGAACACAGGTGATGCTTTGCTGTGTACAGGAATTCTGGGTTTGAAGGTTGTAATGATTTTTAGCTCGCTGATAGTTACTGCAGCCATTTTGCTCAGCGTCTCAGAGGCATAGCAAGGCTTTTCTGGAGGTGGTCGTACCATACACTTAGTTACTCTGGGAATAGCTAGCATGGGAAGAAGGTGCAGGTTCTCAAAGGGTTTGTGTTTGGTTTTGTGTTTTTACTTTGTCATACCTTTTATTCTTGAAAATGTAGATTTTTTTCTTTGTTTTTGAAAGATAAATGTGTCTCTGTTAATCGAAGATAATAGCTTATTACTTAAACTCACTTGTCTTGCTTCTCCTAGGCAGCTCTGATGCGACTCCTGCATGTCCCCAGCAGCCCAGCCGTGGTGCCACGGTGAAGCCCAGAGGTGAAGTGACATCAGCCCAGCTGGAACTTCACCGACTCAAAGAGCATTCTGAAGGTTGAGGCTTGCAGGTTGTAGCTGGCAGTAGCCTAAGGGGCAAGTGGGGATTCTTACAGACATTCTTCCTTCCTGGTGAAAGCATTCCTGTGGTTGGTGTCCTGGCATTCGATGCTGTTTGGGCTCTCAGATGTGTATTTTCAAAGAAATTGCTAGTCAGAGCTGCCTCCTGTGACACAGAGCAGTTACTGCTGCGTTGACCAACTTGAATGTCAAGCTGCTGCCGTCCTTCATCTTTCAGTCACACTGTTCTGGTTTTAATGGGTGTATAACCCAGCACCTAGACTATCCAGTTACAACTAAGTAACAGTACTGGCCTGGTATTTAATTGTTGTTCTTGAATGATTTCAGTTAAAAATACATTGCTTCAAGAGCTGCTATGCATTAGAAGAAAAGCTTCAAGCACATCTACAGCAGCTGCTGGGAAGCTGCCAGTCCCCAGGGGTTGGTCTGTCAGGACAGGTGAAGCCTCTGCACAGCTCTGCCTGGTGCCTGTCCCACACAAGAGTCAGAACAGGCCCTGCCATGGGAACTTCCCTCATCATGGGGCAAACCACTCACCTTAGCTCTTCCAGGCATCTCCCAGTCTGCACATGCTCCCCAGACATGTGCCATCAGTTACCACCTTTTGAAGACATCTACCTCACTTCTGTGCAAGCCCTTTCAACAGTGGTGGTTGCCACCCTGACACACAGCTGGCTGCAGGGCCTGCTCTCAACTGTGAAGTCTTAGTACAACTGAATAACTGAGCTTTATTTTGTACTGGTTGGTTTTTTTGTATGACTGAATAACTGAGCCTTATGTATCATATGTGTATCTAAAAACCTATTTCAAATGTAGTTTACATTTGTACAAAGCAACTCCCCTTTCAGTGTAGGTAACTTTAAAGAACACTTAACAAGGACAGTTGTCCATTTACCTGTTGTCAAACATGTGAATGTTTTAAATACAATTATTTTTGAGTACTTCCTTAAAATAAACTTTGGGGATTGATGTTTGCTTTTATCCATGGTTGGTTAGTTGTGTTATGTTTTCTTTTCACGTTGCTCTCAAGGACACTGGTGCTGGCACTGCAGTGCTGGCTCAGCCCTGGCTGAGGACAGCAGCACACTGACTCCTCTGGATCCTAGTTGCGGGAAATGAAACTTAACAACTGTATACACACCAATATTGGACAACTGTTCCTGGCTACTGTCTGTGATCACTGTTCTGAAGCATGTGGCAGTGGTTAAGAGTTCTGTAACAAACTTACAAGCAAATTTCTCTGAATTAGTGTAAAAACCTTTGTAAAGCCTTGAGGCAGCAGAACAAGTCACCACCAATACATTACCTCCATGGAGAACAGGCCTGTCCTAAATAGTATTTTTTCACTCTCCAGCAGGAAACTTGTGCACTGTTTCACAGCCCTCTCTACCCTTTCCATCTTGGCAGACTCCAAAATCGTTCTTGGTCAGACCTTCTCTCATCCACATTATTAATGTAAGTCTTTTCTGGGCAGCAGGTGTCATAACTATGTTGCATTTCACTAAGCGTAACCCATGCTACTCAGCCCTAGCCCCTTACATCTTCTGGACCAGTTCTGGGCTCTAGAAGAGCCTGGCAGCCTCCTCTTGTGAGCACCTTGTGAGGATTTTACAACTTAAGGTCCATGGTAGAGGTTAAACACAATCAGTTAAAGCACAAATACCACCACTCCACCCACTTCTCACATAATCTTGGGGACTGCTCCCAGTCCTCTCCCACTAGCTGAAGAAACAGAGGCCTGACTGCAGGCAGCAGCACCTGCCTGGCAGCTGCTAAACAGCCTTAGACCTTAGAAGCAAAGAACAGAAGCCCCTCTGGAAGAGCTCCAAGGAAGGAGTCCGCTCAGAAGTCCCACCATATGCAGAGAGGGACCAGAGCAAACAAGGCAAGGCACTGGAGTTTATCTAGATACAGGTACTTTATTTACAAATATTTAGATTAATAGCATTGTTACATCAAATGAGGAGTACAGCAGTCCAAACAGATCCTTTCTGTGACAGAAACAATAAGACCTACTGTAACTTACTCTGGGAGTACAGGTATTGCACCTCAACAAGCTGTAGTCATTAGAACATTGACTTCATGTCAGCAGCAGGTCGTGGTCCCTGGGCAAATCCTTTGTGGTGCAGCCTTGGTTTAAGCAGGATGCATTAGTTGTAGATCCTGAACATATTCATCTACTTAAGAATATTAGTTAAAAAAAAAAAAAAGGACTAACCAGACAAAACAAAGGGACAGTGCACAAATTACCCAAATCCTATTGTCTGCACATTCCAGTTTTGGCTTGTATTTAACATTGACTGTACAATACTCTGGTACCACTGTTTACTTATAAGTCTGAACATTGTAGAGTTTTAGTGTCTAGTGAGGGATTTTAAGACTACTTTGTATTTGGAACACCACAGTAAGACTAAAGTTGGACATCTGATTGTGGTTCGGCACTCACCCCCTTCCATTTTTAAACCATTTGTGGTGTTTTCCAAGCGAAGCTCCACACAAGATAGAGCAGCACTGCTCATAGAGCCGCACATCCCCTCTGACACCACCACAAACCCCAGGTGCAGCTCAGGAACACCCACATGTGCATGGTCACCAGTCACCACTCAGAACCTTCCCCTTCACACCAGCACTACAGGCTGTGTCACCCACGTGGGATGTACTTGAAGGCTTGATGAAAGAGTTCCAAGTCCTAAAAGAACCCCTCAGAGGGGACTGTTAAATACAAGAGTAGTTAAAAATCCCCAGAAAGCACAGGCCTTGTTCTGACTGTCCAGTTCAGCCTCTGACCATTCAAAAAGTTATTAAAGGTATAAAAGCATAAGATGTGCAAGAGAACAGCCTTTGTATAGGATGCAAGGCAGGTGATGAAGCCCAACAATGCAAAACGCTCACCGAAGGGAGAAGCAGGTTAGCACACTGCTGATTGCACAGCACGGGTTAATAAACCGGTGGAGGAACACCACAGGGCAAAGATGAAGGACAGACTCCACTAGTGTTAATTTCTGCAGTGGGATTAGAGCTCCCCCAGCACAATGTCCACTGTTGACACCAAGCAGTTAAGCCTATGTTAGTGATCTGCAGTCACATTGATTTCTGTACTACAGGGGCAGTGTGGTCACACATAGGTCATACTGTACAAACTGGTATTTCCTTATACACTGTTCTAATGCCAGTAATCATTTTCTTCATTAAAATCATATACACAGGATGTATTTAACTGTTAGCTCAGTTCCTTCAAATTTTATACATATTTACGTTCTGTTAACAAATGTAAAGGATAAAAGTGGCAAAAATAATGACATAAAGCTATGAGCACAAGAATGAACGGATCGTTTCCCTGTGCAAGTTGTACACTCCTGCGCCAGCCCACCCCGACCCCCCCAGACACACACCACAGGGAATTCTTCCAACAAAAGCACATTGTTACAGAGCCCCTTGCTACCATCAGAATTCATTTCACAGCAAAAAAAAAAACCCCTTATCCTTTACTATGGACAGCTCAAAAACAGTTAGAGGTGGGGAAGAAAGGCCAAAGAACCATAAAATTAAACCGTACAAGACAAAGCCCTGCGAAAGTGAAAAATCATGAGTCCAGCATCAGTGCTCAGTTTAAATTAGGTATTGGTGACACTATCACAAGGACAATCAAGGAAAAAGAAAAAACTTCTAGATTTACCATGCAGGAGAGGTTTTATTACTCTACTTGCCTTTGATAACCTGATTACATCTAAAGTTGTTTAGCAGTTTAGTACTGTGTTAAACTTGTCTCAAGAGTTTTAATTCAACCCAGTAAGATGTACAGAAGACAGGGAAGCAGTCAAAAGCACTGCTTCCAGCAGACAGGTGAAAGGTCAGAAATGGAGCCATGAAACAGAGGTCACTAGCAGCCACAGCCTTCTCTCTGGGGCTGGGGTTCGCTGGTTAGCCGCCCCCCCTGCGGAGCTGACGGTTTGTGCTGTACACCTGACTCTGCAGCATTCAGATCCAGGCTTCCGTCTTGGATGTTCTGGTAGATTTTCTTGGCAGCCTCCAGGAAGGCATCCTCAACGTTCTCTCCACTACGAAGAGAGCAGTGGCAGTTACTCAAGGCCACACCTCAAAGCAAAGCAGATGGCAGAGGCAGCTGGCCAGATACCCTCACAGGCCACCAAGCAGAAGCAGTTGCTACCCTGTCCTCTTACATGCAGGAAAAGCTTATCCATACAGAAAGCCTGGGAATACATCCTAGGCACAGCCTGTGATAGGGCAATGCCCTTCCCATTGCAGGGACGGTTGGACTAAATGACCTTTAAAAGGTCCCTTCCAACCTAAATTATTTTGTAATTCTGTGAATTCTCTCTCTAGCCATTAAAGCTATTAGGACTAGCCAGGAATAATAAAAAACCCTCAAATGTGCTGAAACACCAAGTAGCACAAATAAGCTCAGGCACTGATCCACATGCACAGAGCAGTTCTGACAGAGGCTTAAAGACAGGGAGCTACTGTTAACCAAAACCTTCTTGTGAAAAGGTCCATTACAGCAGTTGCCAGTTGGCCATTTACTAGTGTCACCGGAGGTCTGACCCCTTGTGTTCCAACAGGCTCCCAGCTGAACACAAGTACAGCACAGCAATTCCTCTCAGTGACCAAAGGGACAGGCTGTTCACCACAGAACCTGCTAACGGCTCAGAACATCCCAGGAAATTCAGAACCACTCTCACCCATACATTCTACAACCAATGTCTTAAAAACAATCCAAGTTCGTTTGAATTCAATTCTTTGCCCAAAACGTAGCAAGAGGTTTGGTTTCCAAGTTACCTTCAAGTCAAAGCAGGCACAACTGAAACTGCTATAGATACTGTACTCATCCTTGGGGGTTTTGGCACTTGTAAAACACTACTAGAGCTGAACCCTGTGGCTGTACTTAGTCACAACCAATATACTCCTCTTAAACAGGTCCCATCTGAACCATTACACTAGACAAGAATAACTTACGTTTTTGCACTTGCTTCAAGGAACAGTAAACCTGTTCAGAAACAGAGGATTAACAGTCAGTGCATAACATACTTTAAATGCCCCAAGCCAGTCACATCATGACATTCAGATTACATGCAAGATGCTATTTTAGTACTAAGCATTAATTTATGACTAAGTTAAGGCATCAAGACAAAAGCTGATCTCTAGAATTAAGCCCAGTTAGAGTTAAGCTAAACTGTGGCACAGCAGAAACTGGTACATGTAATTACATTACTTTGGAAGCATAAACTTGCAGCTATCAACGCTGAAGATTCACTTTAACATCACTATCTTGTAGGAAATGTAACAGCTCAAGAGAAAAAAACACACCATTTTCTTCAGCAAATTGTTTGGCTTCTTCATATGTGACATCCCTCTGTGCTTCCAGATCTGCTTTATTTCCTATGAGGATTATCACCTAGTTCAGAAGAGAGAAAATTAGTCTGGAAAAAAGCTTATTAGCTTTTATCAAGAAGACAAAAACCCAAAAGGAAATATGCAGAAAAGTTTAGCTGTAAAAGCCGTGCCTCTTCAGGAACACACTGCTCTTAGCAGTGCCCCTCTGGAAAGTCAGGAACAGCATCTCCAGCTGTCCCCTTCAAATCCTTTGGGCTGTTCTCACGAGATGAGGTCTTAAAAAGCAGCAGTCCTGCTCTTTATTTATGAGAGTTGTACTCTGAACCACTTCTTGAGTTTGTTTAATCATCTGCTAATCCAGGCAGAATATTTAGAAGTTCTCTTTCATCACAGCAGTCTTCTTCCCACGAACTTGGTGCTAAAGTATTTTAGGGGCATTCATAAAAAACCCTGAAGCTCAAGATTTGTGGTATGGTCAAGAAACACAAAAAACCTTCTTCTCCCAGCCTTCCAGAAGACCTCCTCAGGCTTGGCTGAAGATCCAGTTTCTATCCCAATCTCAGACAAGACAGAATTCACCTCCTTACTGCCACAGAGCATGAACAAAAGTTAAGGATTGTCCAGAGTCAGTCACAATTTTGTGTCCAACAGCCCCTGCAAGGTGAGTGGCACAAGACTCAGAAAACCACTGCTTTCCTGCACAGGAGCCCACACTTCTGCTCCAGTTGCAGTAAGGGAAGAGAGTCACTGGTACACTACAAAGCGGGGACAGAAGGATAACTTTGAGCTACAAGTAGTTAAGAAAACACAAGCATCTTATTTAAGAGAACACTGCAACCACTGCAGATGCCTTGGCCTGAGCCTTCCACCTCCTGCTTAGAGTACTTTAGCTTGAAAGCAAGATCACTTGAAGTCCAACTTACAGTATTTGGATTGGTGAGGTTCCTTGCATCTGTCAGCCAGCTGCTTAAGTGATTATACGTACTTCTTCTGCAAAGAACCAAGCAAGTACAGTTTTAGCTCCAGTATTTTTCTAAAATACCCAACTGCCAACAGCACAGTCAGCATCCATTAAGCATACTGACATCTGTCATCACTGTTCTTCTCCCCAACCTCAAAACAGTCAAAGCAGCAGCATCTTGTTTGGACTCAGACCAAGATTTCAACAAGTCAACTTTAAAGCCCTCGAGAAACTCTTGCACCACAGGTGGGCAGACAGAGCAGTCCACACTTCTAGATGTGGTAGTTTTACTGTTTGCACAAGGACAACATTCACGTTGTGTCTCAAGGAACACATTCAAAGGATTCCCTGTCAAATACTCTTACAGAATACTGCAAAGCAGAACAGCATTCCTGTAACAAACAGTGCATAAGACCGTGTTTTACTCAAGCTTTAAGCAAACAGGACATAGAACTATATATGCAGAAAAAGGGTGTTCGAAGAATATCAAGAACAGCCCAGAGGAAGATGGGAGACATTTGAAAGCAGAATTGTTTCATGTTGCACATCTGATTAATTACTCTTTTAGCAGCGTATTTAATTCCCCCCCATGAAAGGAAGACAGGACAGCTTCCACACAGCCTTGTTTTGCTGGAGGACTAGCCCATGAAGCGGCCCAGAGGTCAGACCTCTGCAATGCTCTTGTCTAAGCACAGTCTGTTCAACACATTCACACAGCCCACTGCAACAGGGGTAATATTCTGTCCTGTGCCTGCTCCTAGAATATTCCTGCCAGGTAAGCAGCAGTATTTACTGCTTTCCAAGAAGAGAAAAATCCATGTACTGAAGAGCAGCTTTTAAGAACAAATTCTTTAAGCAGCTTCACCACAGGCAGTCAAGGCCTGAGACAGCAAGAGCCTCAGGCCTGTCAGCAGTGATGTTTTCCAAGAGAGCTGCTAGCTCATGTAATTCCCTGTGTTTCATTTTCAGCTCTTTAAATACTTAAGTATTTAGGATAAGGAAGTGTGGTAAGCTTCACACAACAGTATATAAATCCATCCAGACAGAGACAGTGTCCTTTAAATCTAGCTCAAGGGGGCAGACAAGACAGCACATAAAAGGCTGTGGGATCCAAACAGCTTGTCAAGCACACAGAGATACAATACAAGAGGCACTAGCCAAAAGCACCTTACCTGGTGATGTCGTAGACCATGAGAGCTCCTGCTGCGCCTCTGTAATAGCTTCGTGTGACAGCCCTGAATCTCTCTTGTCCTGCTGTATCCCAGATCTGTAGTTTAATTTTTTGGCCACTAACTTCAATTATTCTTGTGCCAAATTCAACACCAATTGTGTGGGGACAGTCTGCCATAACTGTCATGAAGAATAAGAGCGAAGATCAGATCTTTAGTACAAAGTCTTCTTGTTACAAAGCTATTACTATTATTTCAGTTACCTTTACTGGACTTGCAGTCCCTAAGAAAGCATTTTTACAGGTACAGTGCCCAAACTGTATCACTTAACCAGAACAGTTAGAAAATTCCCTGCCTTCTCTGATGGATGTACACTGATGCTATTTGGCCATAAATAAATCAATCAATCTCAAAAGGTATTAAGCCAGCTGTTTCTCAGTCTGTCAGTTAACTATTTTCATGTAGCAGGAAAAGATAACTTTTAGTGAATTACTAAGATAAAGTTAAAAGTCTGTAACAGCCTCAGAAGCAAATGTTTCAGAGAGGGCAACAGCATGACTGTCCACAGGACAACCCAGTTTCCTAAGTATCTATCAACATGGCAATCAAACTCTAAAAGAGGTTTTTCTAGTTATAATAAGCTCATCTTTAAGAAGATACAGAAAGGATGAGTGCCAATCCAAGCTACCTACAGTCAGTGAGAGTCTTGCAGCAGAGGTGTTTGGCATGTTAGTTTGTTCACCTGTACTGCTTCAGCTTAATGCTGCCAAACTGAGAACAAGACACATCAAGAATGTGACCAAGTGCAAATTAGCACTTAAACAATTGGCTGATACTGGATTTTAATTAAAAGCAACAGTTAAAAATCCTATTTCTACTAGAAAATAGAAATATTTTATGCTGTAGCTCCTGCCCATTTATTGCCACATCTCAAGCAGCGCACTAAAGAATAACTTTGTGCTAATAAATGTCTACAGATTTAACCACTGGCTGTGGGCTACACAGAAAGTCAGAGCCAACAGCCACTGCAAACTTCTGTGCAACACATTATTAAAAATTTAAGCTAATTCTTCATTAGTCATGACAGCATATACAAAAACACATGACAGTTGAGACAGATTGCAGGAAGCCTTAACACCATCACAGAGAGCAGACCAAGTGTCATGAGTCACAGCAGGCACAGAGAATGACAGTACTACTTAGGTCTGCAAAGAGTCAAAGAAAAATTACACCTTTCTTTTTGAAGTCCTTAGCAGCACTGGAAACCTCCAACTGCTCATGTTCAAGCTAGAACAATATTTAAAACATGCAAATTCCAGGCAAGAAATTTCACTTTCCTCCATATCAAAATACCCAGGAAAAGGTGTAAAAAACAAACACACTCTTCCCACTCATTACAAGTAGGATTGAGGGAATCTGCAGTTCTTGCCATTACCACATCAACATTTTGTTGCTACAGCTGCAGGAATCAAACTGAAAATCTGACCACCTACAAAACAAACCCATAAAGACAGAAACCACATCAAGCTCATGCATGATGAAAGCAAAAGACAGGAAAGAGGGATGAAGCACACCAGTCAGAATAAATATTGTGAACTGAAATACTCACACTTCTTTTCTGTAAATTGATGAAGCAAACAGGACTTTCCTACACCCATGTCTCCTGTTACAGAAAGAACAGTTAAGGTTGACACCACGCCATTGTTGCAACAAGGACATTTTCTTTACCCCCCACAAAAACCATTAGGAAACAGGCAGCCATTTCTTCCTCAGCATCACTGGGCAGTGTTCTACACCTGCCTACAGTCCTTATATTTATCCCTTTTGCACTACAGTTTTGGTAACAGGTACAGGGCTGCAAGCAAGGGTGGAGCAGAAAACTCAAAAGAGAAGTTAATCTGTACTATTGATTTTACAAATGTATTTCAAAAGGTTATTTATGAGAAGCAGACCTGTAAAAAACTGAAATGTAAAATACACCTTTTGAGTTTTTGCCCTCCTCCTATCTTACTTGCAATTACAGTGAAGGCAAAAAATTACAGTAAATACTGAGAACCAACCAGAACACACTGAGAAGTTGCTTCACTCCACTGATTCACTTCCACAATGCTGACAGGGAAAACAGCAAGATCTTTTAAGAACCAACTTTAAGAACCACTAGCTGAGGCTGTCAAAGTAGCATGACTTATAAAGCACTACAAGGAGACTGCAGATCACTTACATGTGCACAAGATCATTAAGAATTAAACAATTAACAGCAAGACCAGTTGTTCTAGGACAGTAATAAATGCAATCAAGTTCCTGACTCTAAATAGCCAAAGAAGCTGCAGCTAAAAGCAACATTTAAACTTAAAAATACAGCCTGGCAGAGGCTTGTAAGCCTGTCTAAAGCTATGGATTCCAATTAGCACTGTATCTACAATGCAGATTCTAAAATCTTTGAGACTGGTGATGCAGTAAAGTCCTATAGCAAACCTGAATCACCACAGAATCCCAGTTATGCTGACTCCCATTATAGTTTTTTCCCATTTCCAATGGATTTAGCAATTCTAAATATGAACTTGATTTCAGCCCCTGCCCACTTAATTGCCACATCCCCATGCATGTTTTTAGAATGCCTTTTTTCTAATGTCATGCAGAGGGCCAAGTATTACAGTGAAGATATTCAAGAATACTGAAATATATGTCAAAAGGAAGAGTAATTTTTAACAGTAACTCAGCAATAAACTTAGTACAGGCTCCGGTACTTGCCCCCATTCCCAGTTCACCAGCCATCAGTCACACAGCTCTCATTCTGTGGCATACAAAGGCATTTGCCTTTATATTGTCAACTGCTAAAGCTTTAGAGCAAGTGTGGTGATCTGTGACTGACTGAGGTTGGAGAAGTAACTACTTGAAGAACTCCTATAGCAAGAAGCATGTAACAGAGGTCAACAGTCCAGCCACAGGGTTTGTGGGTAGGCTGTCATGCATATACACACTGACAAACAGGCAAGTGCCCAATGATACTTACCAATAATGATGTACTTAAAGATGTAGGAATAGTTGTAAGGTGCAGTTGCCATTGTGGCACTAAAACAAAAAACAGAACACATCAGAACTGCTACTTGCTCACCAAACTCAACCCAATGCATCCAATTTAGTCCATATAAGCAAATAAAACCTCTCCCCCCCGTCTCTCCTTTCATTCGTGGATCAAGTTTGTGTACTTCCCCAGTGTCACTGAATTAGTGCCAGAGACATTCAGCAAAACTCCCACATTGTTTGCTCTGAACCCCTGGCAGTAAGGCCTCTGAGTAGAAACATGCTCTGTGTAGTATTGATACTCATTCACTTTCATCCAGAAAGACTTAAAGTTGCTGAAAAGCTCCACTAGCTTCTTGCTCTGTGCAGAGTCACTGTGTGAACCAGCACTCACTCACCAAATAGATGATACATGAACTGAAAATAAAATCTGGCTTAAAATAAAAAATCTGAGGAGGTTTAACAAAGCCACCAACTCAGTCAGACCTATTACCTCACACCTTTTTGAGAACTGCAACAGGAACAAAGGAAACTGCAGCTTGCATCAGAAAACTAAGAATTACTTAAAAAAAAAAATGCTGCAGTAGCCTTAACTGGGGTCTGCACTGCTACATGCCCATGGCAGAAAAAGCAATACAAGCCACAAATCAGATGTTCAGGAAGTTAGTTAACATCTCTGTGGCTTTGTCAGCATGGTGGCATTACAGCAAGGCTTAGCAGTTTCTCTTTTTTAAGAGAGTCAAAATTAGACTGGGGTAAGTACTTCTAGTACTCTAGAGCTTTCTTATGCGTTCCTAGATGTAGGAGGAATTAGAACTGGCTTTAGTTGTGTAAACCTGCAACAAGTAATAGCTAACTTACCAACTAATAGCTCAGTTATCCAGGATTTTAAGCCTACAGAGGCCAGATATCGACAGTTAACATAAAGGATGCAGAATGCCTGCTTTTGTCCCCAGCTTTAAGTAAAACTAGATACAGTGTGATCAGTTAAGGAAGTGGAAATTTTCTACTAGGAATTCACCACTTCCTTCCCTGCTCCTGGCATGGCAGATAGCCAGCCATCAGAAAAACCACGGTACTTTTTATAAAGTACCATGCTTTAGCCTACAAAGATTTTCATTCAGTCATGTGTCATCCACATGACAAATGAAGCCAGCAAAGAAATAAAAACATAGAAAAGCTTGTAAGCCTGTAACTTTTTCAAAAGCAAAGCATTGTTTCAACCACAATTAATCCAAAATAGTGAACGGTAGTCACAAGAAAGTGACTGGCAACAAATCTCACTCACAGTACACAGCAGAGGTTTCAAGCAAACGCTCTTATCTAGACCTTGGAGGGGGAACAATTCCAATAGGCAGTTAAGAAGGGTTTACTGTGTGCCAGTCACTGATCTGCACCTTCCCTTTCCTCCATGCTTGGCTCAGGATATGGAAACTCTCAAGTCCTTTGATCCCAAGCAGCATGCCAAGCATCTACACTAAGTCTTATGTGTACATATGTACATACACACACAAAAAGTTCTGTTAAAGCAAGTTTAATACAAGATGGTAAACAAAAGACAACTTTGGACAATAATTATTTTACGTGTTGGCAAGAGAGAACTCCCTGCTAAGTACTGCACAGGTTCTAAGAACACTCAGGTAAATCAAGTACATTTTAGAGGCAACTTCTGTCGTAGTGGAGGGAAATCTCATGCAGCCATCCCAAACCACCATTGTCCTCCTCAGTCTCTGGCAGATAACTGCTCAGCAGACACACACTTCTTATTGCTGTACTGGGTGAGAATTCACATCCATGACTGAAAATGCACTGCTCTTCACCAAACAACTTTATTGCCTTATTTCCTGGAGGTGGAAGATTCCAGAGTCATAGTATGAACTTCAACACATGCACTGATTATTTTCGACACTAGCAAATAAAGACAAGTAACTGCTCCATACAGGGTTCAAAAATGAATGTGTTATTGTGGTAACATCCAATACTTCAAACGTTCTGAATCCATCTTCACACATTGTGTTCTTCCCGTTCTCCAGCACGTCCCAATAGCAGTAACATTCAAACTGAGCATCTTCTGGTCCAATGCACTTGTTCTTGCAGGAGACTTAACCTGCCACTTGCTCTCCAGGTAAAGCCAGGAGGACTACGTTCACGGCTCAGTTCAGTTTGATAGCAGAGAAGGTTAAACTGGAGGATTACAAGGTATGTAAGTGGATGTACCAAAAAAGCAGCTTGAAAAGGCCAATTTATATGTGCAAGCACTTCAGGAGAATAGCATGAACTGCAGTATTTTCCACAAAAAACAGGTAGGTTCTACAGCCACAATAAAGGCTGACACCGAGATCACCAACATGCATCTAGTATGAAAGATCCCTGGTGCATTCCGAGGACAGAAGTATCTACCAACTTAGACTGTTCTAAAAATCCTGCATCATAAACATGGTAGGGACTCAATGGAGGGGTGCCTGTGGAACCTGCCCTGCAGAAGCCTAGGTGACCCTCTTCTCCTCTGCAATATTAGTTAGCTAAGGAATGCCAAGTACAGACATACTGCAAGAAGTTTCATGTTCCTGAGGACATGCCTTTACAATACTGCTGTACGTAACAAGCAAAGGGAATGTGTCCTATTCTCCAAGCTTGTAAGCAGCAGCACTAGAAGCTAGGCACTTTTCCCTACAGAATGGAGAAACTGGGAACTTTGTACAGGCTGTATCACAAACTGAATTTGAAGGGAGTCTCTTAACTAGAATCTTTACTGCTAAGTATACATCTTTGACAGGCTGGTTTTGCTTGCTAAGACATGTCAATTTTCATTATACTCTTCAGGCAAAGAAGTCTAACTATGCTATTTCAATAAAAAAGAAACTGTCACTACTTTGCAACATATGCATCAAAATCAGTTTCCACTTGAAAGTGAGAGTTAAAAAAAATTCTGTGCTTGGCAACAAAGTTTAAGCAATGGGTGGGAAGGGAGGATTAACTTGAAGTCTCATTGCTAAAGCTTCACCATCAATCTTAGTGACATTAGGCTCCTAAAGGAGACAAGAGATACCACACACCTCACTGGGTACAGCCAGACCCAGCATGTGCTCACCACAGCCTAAAGAAACAGATTATTAATAGCAATACCAACAGAGAAAGGTCTACACCTTCTCTCAAGTCCCCAAGAGTTGCTGAAGAAGTCATTGTGTCTGACAGACATACACTGAGAGCTTGCAGAAACACGGGTATTACGTTTAACAATTGCTGGAGTTAAACTAAAAAAATAAAGCAAGAGTTTGGTATTGCATTTATTCCAAGGGTCATGTTACAGAAATACTCCAAATTACTACTAAAGGTCAGGAAACTTTTCTGGAGAACAGACTACTTTAAAAATAAAAACTAATAAAAAAAACTTTTAAACACTCAAATTCCAATAGGGATTAGAAGGAATTCAAGTCATACACAGATCTTGGAATAAAACTGTATGGCAGAAGGACTCTGTGCTGGAGGGGAAAAAAATAAATGCAACAAACTAAATAAGCCATGGTGAGAATTCAGCCTTAGAAAACTGACAACAGATGAAAGAAAGAAAACCAGACAAGAATAGTGTAAACACAAAAATATTAGCTACTTGTGGTGGTTAATGTGTCAATAGCTTCATCCACCTGTAGAAACTGGACTTCTACCTCCAATTCACAGCCCTCTGCTCCAGACATGTGAATCTTAATAATCCAAATATTGGAGTTTGGGTGTTCCTCGTGGGAGAGCTGATGGGTAAGAACTACAGGACTGAGAAAGCTGCACATGAATAAATGCAACTGAACTTCAGCCTCTGCTGACATTATACAATATGACATCAAAGTTAACCAACCATGAATTTACTGTTAACAGAAAGCAAAAGAAATTTAGTCTGGAAGCTTGGTCTACCTGCCTCCTTTCTTCCAGGAAAGTCTGCCAGCTTAGATCAAGTTTTGGCTCCCTTTTCAGAGGTAACATTTCCCCAGAGTTTAGAGCACTACTTCAGGATGGCAACTAGCCAGAGGAACAGGCTTCACTATACACAGATTTCTGTCAGTTTCAAACCCTGTACAATCAGTTTCTGTATTACAGGTAGGACTAGAAAACAGTGTCACAACAATCCACTTTCCACATAGCAGCTTCTCCCTTAGAAGCTTTTGTTGTATTCATTTATAAAAAGTTAAAGATTACCTTAATGAGATATACTAGTATATCTACATTTCCTCTCCTAATCAACAAGCACTAGTATTTTGACATCCCACTGAAGCCTTATTTCAAGTATCAGTATACATCTGCACAAACTGAGATAAGGTGGTTCCAGGCACATTAGTGTAACATGCTTTATCAGAATAACATAACTGTAAATATCATATCCATACCAGCTTTCAGGAGACCCATGCAGTTCCTTCTAGCTCAACTCAAGGACAGGGTCAATTTTAACCCTTCACTGGATATCATTTGTACAGAGAAATTTCACAGCTTTATGCTCAGCAGAAGCAGCTGTATTATTAGAAGAGACTAGAACCTGTATGCACAGGTTTTATTAGACACTGTACACGCTTAATACCATCAGCTGGCCAATCCACACAGAGATGGTACCTCTGAAAGCAGCTATCAGCTTCAAACTCCGGACTGTCTAATTACTATAGTTCCACTTAAAAAACATACCACTCTGCAGCCAAAGGACCACTGTTTAGTTAGTCAGAAGCAAGAGGCATTTTGTATTTCATCTGTCCATCCAGGTGTTCTTTTGGTCATTCCTCAAGGATATGCAACAGGAAAGGATCTCACAGCTGAAGTGAGATTACCTATAAAATGTAATGTCATCATATCATTCCTTTCATAATTTGAAACAACTTTTAAAGAGCTGTTAGAATTTTCATTTGGAAAAAAATATTAGTTGCATACTAGGGGATTTGTATGCAACCAATAACTACTACTCAGAATAGCTTCTAAATCTCTACACAAAATGAACAGGCAGTTAACCTCTTTCCCAGGGCATCATCTTCCTACTCTTCCTTGCATATTTACTTAGATGTTAAGTAACACAGAACACTGAAAAGAGATTAATAAGAGGAAAGAGGTAAAGCTGTTTCAATTCATAATTGCACTATAACCCTGATAAGACTTTTGTCAGCACACAAAGCAATGCAGTCTAACTGGTACTTTACATTAGAAGGCTGCTAGAAATATGTCTGTAATTGTTTCAGTTGTGGTCTTCTATAAAAATCACACCATATTGGAAAGGAGCAACAGTTTATCAACTAATCAACTAATATATTAGCCCATAAGCCTGTTCTCCATGGCAAGCTACAATGTCTATTACAATTAAATTTCATTCTAGTTCTACGACTTCCACACACCAAGGACATTTAGGTCTCCCTATATATGTAAACAGCTCAGCCCTCTGTAAGATGATGGCACCAGAGCCTCCCTGGCCTGTTTATTTTTGCAGGCTTGTCTTTATAAAGCCCTCTTCCGAGAGTGATCCCTGAGGAGTCTCTAGCAGCCTGCCAGAAGCTCAATACTTTCACATCTATCTGACAGCATTACTTGTTGCTGGCCAGTTCCTTACTCATTCTTCAGCTGTTCCAGAGTCACCCTCTCTAGCTTTCCTCATTTGGATTTCATTAAAGCATCTGATTAGTACAAGACAGCAAAATTGGCTGAACTGATCTTTGATCATACAGCAACCCAGCAAGCTTCTTATGATCTGCTGCTGAAGATCACTTTGCATTTCCTTATTATTTCCCTGTTCAATTATTCTTTCTCTGGAAGCACACAAGGTCTGCATGCTACTGGGCTCCAACTAACAAGCTTCAGCTCTACAGAGCCCTGCTTCAAGCTGCTCTTGAAGAAATGCATTTGCTCTATCCTTTAATCATGTAAAACACCTTCACTCAGCCCGAGGCCTAGTAAGGATTTCTAAAGACTTCACAAGCCTTCACTTCTCCTCCTGTATGAGAACTTATATTTTTAAATCAAGACTACATACCACATTCTCTTCACTTTTTGATTTTCTTCAACAGCTATCCAGTCACATGCACATTGTGTTGGTTATCCTTCTAATAGTTTCACATCCTGCTCCATTAAGTTCCTCCATTTTCTTTCCAAAACTTCCTGCATTTATATGCACACACCTCATTTCTTAGTAACCACACCCTACCACCACAGCTATATTAAACATTGCATACCTGTCCTCATCAGTAGGAGCACTTTCTCCAGTGTTCATTCTCTCAGTTTTAGTTCTTTATCTGTTTGTATATTGTCATTTATCTTATTTTGTTCTTCCTATGAAAGAGTCTAACCTGTAGCATGGGTCTGCATTTGTAGCAGGAGAACCGAGTTCCAGAGATGTCTGGTAAGAAGAGTTTTGTTGTCAGCCTAACACACCACAACATCATGTAACTGTCTGAAGTTAGCACCTTGGAAAAGACAACAAGTTACAAACACATTCTAGAACAAAGTTAAACAAGGTCTTTCTCCTTTATTTCAGAAAGATGCAGCAAAATGAGAACCTACCATAAGTAGGTTCCATTTGATGCACAGGAGTAAGCAAGTAATTTGAAAAGATCTAGTTACATTTTAAATCCTAGTACCTCCAGCATAACAGGTTTGTTTTCAAACTGCTGTCCTTCACAAATCCTTGTTATTCAGAAAATGGAAGATAGATAGGAGCTTCTTCCTTCCATTGAGATTGATGACATTTTCAAATCCCTACAGGAAGCTAGCAAATTCCTTTTTAATCCATATTTAACTATGTGATATTTAGTTATTAAGTCCCCCAGGGTTGGGATTTTATTCCCATTCCTAAGTAATGGCCAGGCACAAGAGACCCTCAATCTAAGCCACGATAGAAATAAATGCCAAACCCAATGAACTCCATATGAAAACGTCTGGCTACTGGAAAAGTCAGACTTCTGACTTTGGGTTTTGAAATGATTTAGGATATGGGCAACCCAAGTAAATCTTGTTCACAAAGGGGCTCTGTTACCTCTGTGAAAACATGAGATCCCTGCTGTTTCAGAGGCCCAGAAAGCAAAGTCCAGATCAAACAACATCCAGAGCAATACCGCCACTGCCAGACAGACCACAATACATACATCTTGGCTTTATGGCAAGGATAATTTACTAGAATTTTAATTCAAGACAAATGTACCCACACAAACTGTAGCAACCTTAAAAGCATTCCGCAAACAAGCAATACACAACTAGGTTAAAGAACAGAACTTAATTCTTCAGTTTAGCCCCAACAAAAAAAACAACCAAACAACAAAGTCGGAAACACTTTTGTCTTTCTCGACTAGGAAATGGCACTACCCTCAGCACTCAGGAAGGTTATTTTTCTGCCGAAGTTCATGACAGCACAGGTCAACAGAAGAATCAAAAGTGTAGATAACGCTGCATATCGGCCATACACACAGTACAATAAATACACGCAGTAAACACCCTACGTACAACTGCAACGATTAGTAAGGGACACGTATATTTATTCCACATGTGCACGAGTACTCGCTGGTGCCGTGTTGCACACAGAGTGTGCAGTGCAGAGGAGGAACGGGAGGCGCTGGCGACAAACAGTGCAGCAGCGGCCTACCACCAGCCCAGCCAGCCTCACCCTCCTCGGCTCCAGGCGGACTAGCAGCCCCCTCCCCTTTCTGCCCACCGCCAGGAGCGAGGGTGGCCAGCCCCGCGATGCCGGGGGCCAGCCCGCAGCGTCTTGGGGGGCGAGCAGCGGCACACTGCCGGGGACCGCGGCCCCGACCAGGCCCCTGCTGCGAGCAGCAGCAGGAGGAAGTGTCGCCGCCCGGGCCGGGTAGCGGAGGGGAACCTGTCCCAGCCCCAGCCTTCCGGTGAGAGAGCAACGCGCCCACCTGAGCGGAGCCCGCCGGTGGCCGGGCACCCCCGCGGGGCCTAGTGCCCTAGGCCCGGGCTGGCGGAGGAGTGCCCCTCCCCGGCTCCTCCGTACCTGGGCTCGGGGAGCGGACGGCTATGCAGCGTGGCTATCGGCGGCAACCCGGTCCCCCTGTGGGCGCTGTCAGCACTCTGCTTCAGGCTAGGCAACGGCCGGGCCGAATCTGGTCTCCGCCTCTCTCCGGGGCTCCCTCAAGCTCGGCTCCGCTGGCTCCACTGCGCCCCCATCCCCCCCCCATCCAAGATGGCGACACCGCTCGCACGGGGTTTCCCCTCCCACTCTCGACGGGCGCCGAGGCCGCACAAAGGTGGGCGCGAGAGGCTGCGCCGAAACCAATGGCAGAGGCCGCGCGCCACAGCCGCCCCGCCTCCCGCCGCCGGAGAGCGGGGCGGGGCACGAGCGGGGCGGGTCTGGGTGGGGCGCCAGACGGCCACGCGCCCGGNCCGTAGGCGGAGCCTGTTCTGAGGGTGCGCGTGCCGCAGGGTGGCCCCAGACGGCTGGTGAGGGGCTGGCCTGGGGGCACGGACATGGAGGTGGGTGAAGGTGGGATCGTTGGGGAGAACGTCGGCTTTCTCGAGCAGCTTTTCGTGGTGGAAAAGCGAACTGATCCAACCGGGAGCACCAAGCCGCCGGAAAATGGTAGTGCCTCTCAGCCCTCGGTGTTCCTGCATCAGGAGTCGCCACTGCAGCGGCCTCCAACTGTTACAATTCTCTTATTTCTATTTTTAGATAATCTCTAGAATGAGGAGCATTAATAATGTGTAAAAACAAAGACTCCAAGGTGTTTCACATGCTGTCGAGAAGGATTACAACCATGTTTCCTGTCCTGCCTCAGAATCCCAACAAAACCAGGATCTTCGGAACAACAAAATCTCTCCTGTCATCACTGAGGTTCCGTTATTTGTCCTGAGGAAGATACAAGCAAGAATGACGTGATAAGGTACAGGTGTACAAGACATTCATGCTCCAGCATAGTCCTGTATCCAAAATCTCTAAGGAACTGTTTCTGTGTCCAGTTTCCAGTAAAATTAATATTGTATCCTCTGTCTTTTACAATATCCCATGAAACGCTCTAACTGGTTTGCTAATTTTCACTTTGATTTTTTTAAATAGGCTTTTTAAACACTTGTGGCAGCAGTACTAAAGACCTGAAAGTGCAAGATGCTGCACAAACCTCACAAATCCTTATGGGATTAAAAAAAAATCAAGTGGTTCAGGAGATGATAAAGTGTAATTATGAAGGATTCTATATATCTCCAGTTTAATAACCTTATCTAGATTCTCAGCTCAACATATAAACTCTACTTACATGAACAAAGAAATTACAGAAACAGTAAATGAGTCCAGTCATTCAAAACTAAGACTCATGGTATTCCAGATTAATAGACAGACTTTCAGTTTTACACTGTGTTTAACCAGACTCCTTTGAGAATGCCTATCTGGGAAGCTTTAGGGCCTATAACCCTGTTAAAGGTAGTTACATCCTACTTAAAGAGAAATTACCACAAGAGCTGCTAGAGGGCAGCCACCCAGCGGGTTTTTGGTGGGTGATTTATGCTTTTGAGAAGCAACAGGATGCTTTGTCAGCTTTAGTGCCACGAAAGCCAAGAGCTTCGATTAAAGCAAGGGAGGGATTCTACTTATTTCAGAATTGAGAGCTGATTAGGGCTTAAGTGAGATTGAAAAGAGCTAATGGTTCTTCCTGCCCAAATACATATTAGACATTGACTCTAAATAATGTGACTTCCTCTCCTAACAAACTGCGAGAGGACAAGAAGGATTTATTTCAGTCCCGCACATCATGGAAAGCATCAAATTCTGCTGTGTATCAGTGGCCAAGATTCACATTACCCCTTCCCACAAGGTAGCCTGCCACTGAGATTAACATTCCTATGGAAATATGTTTCCAGAATGGGCATTTTCCATCCCCATTACTATGACATTACTAATTCCATTTTATTAGCGTAGCAATGTACAGGGAATTCTCTGCCTTCTGCAGTGACTGCCTTCCATTGATCACCCACTCCCTAATCATTACTCAGCCCCTACTAGGGAGTCACTGGATGTTGCATTCCACGTGCCTTTTTACACAGAGTGAAAAGCATAGATGAAAAAACAATTGGATTTTTTTTCCAGCTACATAATGAAGAAGTAATCTCTGAGTAATAAAAAGTGAGGACTCAATAGAAAGATATAAAATCTCCTAGCAAACTACAACAGTTGAAAAACTACTGTCAGTTTTGTCAGGGTCCAAACTCTGAACGAATAACACCAGGCAGCAGAACTATTTTCAAGTTTTGCAATACCTTATATGGAGTGACTTCTACTAGAAAAATAGGTCAAAAGAAGTCACAAAGAATGATTTCCACAAGAGGGAGTCTTTAAACAGAAAATGATCTGACTGTTTTGACCCAGTTAACAGTCTGGTTTACTGTCTTTAAAAAAATACAGTTCTTTAAACATTTGGTTATTTCCCAAATATTACTGTATTAACACAGACACCAAAACATTTGCTTAACAGGTTTTTAAATTCAAAATTGTTAAAATATCACTCAAAAACCCATTGACTGCTTTTCTATTTATTGTCCTGTTTAGTAGAGTTAGTCAAATGGTGTTAGCTTTCCTGTTTTTACAAGATGGAATTCATTACAGGTAATCATCACTGTTATCTGTGGTGCCCTGGAAAGCATGACAGACTGCACAGCCTGCCAAGGGTGTAAGGAGCTCATTTGAGTCAGATCTTCCTTTCCAGTGAAAATTCCAAGCAGTCTTGGTCCTTTCCCTCTGCAAGCACACACACTGCAGCTGGCTTCCCTGCAGGGTTTGGCCATGCCATCTCCCCCTTCAGAAATGCTTCCCTAATACAGAAGCAGAACACTGCTCTTCCTCAGTGATGCAAACAGACCAGCACTTCTCACTTCAGTGGCCACAGATACATCCTCATGATTACTCAACAATTCTCAAAATCACTTTTATCTGATGTCTGTGTTGTGGAGAGCATGTTTTAATCCTGAAAAGAAATGAAAAGCAGTTTTGGGATATAATTACTGATATTTCTTATCTGCAGCAAAGAACAATAGAAGCTATTGCCTAACTGTTGGTAAGATCAGTCTTTTAAATCTGAAATCCCTGAACATTTTACATCAAACTGTCTTCATTTGTCAGATGAAGTAAAAGGCAATACAGATTTGCTTTAAAGGTTCTGGTTTTGACTCCTTTTGTATGCTTTTATCAAATATTCCTATAAAGTTTAAAGTACACAAAAAATGTGAACAAGACAAGGTTGAGTAAGGGCATCTATATTTCTTCTTTGATTCTTTTATTCTTGTGAGCGCTTGAAAGCCTGAAGCAGTTTTTAAACAACAGTTATTGAGAAAAGGCTGACTTCAGCCTGTTCATTCTGAACATCTGGACAGAACCTAACAACAGTAATTAAAACCCACTAAGTTGGTAACAATACCAAATTGCTAGAGATGAAATACCTCTTACCGTCCCACCCAGCTTTGTGGATTTCTGCTAGGTCAATACAGCCTGCTCTTGACAAGCCTTTTCTACGTGTCTCTCTCTGAAGTCTCTGTCGAGAAAGAAAGACATCCAAATTTTCTGGTCACATGAGCATTGCTCCTGGATTTCTTCTTTTACCACAAACCCCAGGAAAAGTAAAGACTCCAAGTTAATACATTTGGTAGGTTTTAAGGATTCTGTCCTTTTCAAATAAATTACATACAATGATCGATAATATCTGCTTCCTTGTTTTAGAATGCATCCTTGTAAAACATGTTTTAAATAATGATTAAATTACATGCCAGCATTTGTGAAGAACAGGGGATTGAATGGTACAGAAAGATAGTTATTCTTTATCCAAACCACTTTTTTTATTGAAGACAGCAGTAAGAAGTCTTGCTTTAAGCACTGTACTTGGATAGGAACACCTCCAGGATGGGAAGTTTTGGTCCTCCCTAAATCAGTTTAGTCTTTGCTGGGATCTGCTCTGAGCAACCTCAGTATGATCCTACTACCCCCAAAGTCACCGGGGACACAATACAGCACTCTTGATTCCTGACCCCAGGAAATGCAGACTGGAAGTGTAGCACAAGGCCTATGTAGCACACTTATTTCTGAGTCTGGAAGAACAGAGTCTCCGTTCTTCAGGACTCTTAACACCCCTCTGTAATACTGCTCAGCCTCAGGACTAAGAGACAAGGAAAAATGAAGTAAACGTTCTAAGCTTTCAGGGCTGTCCTGGTTTTGCTGGGACAGAATCCTAGGCCAGCCATGGGTGCAGGTCTTCAGCAGTTAGGAGTCAGCTGCAACAGCTGATCTGAGTTGGATACAGGTATATCCCATACCATGAACGTCACTCTCAGTATAAAGGGGGAAGTTTGCTAAAAACAGGAGGTTTTCCTCTTGGGCTTTTCCTGATACTGCTCTTCTTCTGTCTCCTGTTCACAAGGGCTACCTTCCTGTTCAGTGTGATCACCATACCTTTGCTGGGCTAAGTATGACTTTATATACTTCATATTGGTATTAGTTTGGCTGATAGAGCAACTGCTGTAGTATGTATTATGTACATGTATGTTATGTATGTACTATGTAGTATACCTCAGGTATGGGCTGAATGTAGATAAGGGCAGAATGTAGATAAGGGCAGAAGGAGTCTGTAGTATCAGCTTTACAGCTGTTCTTAAAAGCAACACTCAGTGATCCCTCTGCAGCAAGCTGCCTTAAAATACTCTTAGTTTGGTAAACTAAAACAACCTACTTCTTTCTTTAAGACCCTTCTGTATTTTGTATCTCTACCGGTAGAAACTGGCAATGCTATATGCTTTTAGTTCTACAATACATTCCTTTCCTAGTACTGTTCCATACAGTCTCTGAAAACTTATTGATACTTATATTTTCAAAATTCTCTGCCTTTGATATAATAATGTATTGGATCTACCTATTACACTATCATTAATAGTTTTGCCAGTAATAGCTTTTATTATTATATAACTGCATGTAAGTGCTTACAAAACAAATACTAATCCTCACAACATTCCTGCTAAGGGAAGAATTCTAATCCCCATGTCACAAATGCAGGAACTGAAGAGCAGTGTGGCTGAGGGCCTTGCCCTAGGACACAAATACACCAAAAAGACAGAAACTGGAGCCAGGTTTTCTGACTCCTAACTCCCTGTTCAAACCATGGCTACACACTCACTTTGGTGGGACTTGCTTTAAAGAAATTGTTGAATCTTAGTCAGTTTTTAGTTTCTTTATGAAAATAGATTTTTCACAATGAAAATGCAAAAGAAACCAAACTAAGAACAACATCACAAACATCTATAGCATTATTAGCACAAGAAACTTGAGTAACTTCATTATAAAGATCTTTTAATGTCCCTGTAAGGTGGATAATTTACTCAGTTTTTTCATGGATTTATGGACCTACAATTCCTTCAAGCTCAGAGTGCACATGCACAGATGTAACAGCAAGGCTCCATTAAACTAGTGAGCATTTGTCTTTCTGTTGCAACCCAAAAATTTTCATGTACTTGGTAGCATCTGGAAATATTAACAGGTGACAACAACAAAGTGCAGAAAACAGCAATACAGAAGCAGCAACAGTTGGGAAGTCTAAGTAACCTAGCAGCAACAATTACCAGACTGCCCAAATTTAAACTGTCACATTGCAAACACAGTAATAAAAAGTAGATAAAGTAAGGTGTGTTTGTTCAGACTTGGTTTGTGTCTTTCTTCCTCCCCTAAACCCCAGCTTCTTGTTCTGGTTATGTAGGCAAATGCAGAAACAAGAAGCATGGCAGGTTTGGGGAACTATTTTGAAATACACTTCCATGAGAGTTGATCATGTAACACTGGATTGGTCTGAAATGACTAATGGGTTGTCTATACTTGTATTTTAGTTGTGAGTTGCTAGGTTCTCCTTTCATAACTCACCATTTCACTTTTGTGGTGTCTGTAGAAATGTTCCTGTGGTCAGGTTTGTTTAAGTTCCTCCTTTAACATTTTTTTAGTTCCTTCATCTCTTGTAAAATCGATAGCCCCAAGTCGTGTTTTCATTGGCACTCACACAATCTCAAAGCCTCAAATTAAACTTATTAATAATGTAAGAAAACTTGATCCAACAGTAATTCTGGTGTAAGTAGATGCAGATCAGCTGGAATTTCTCTGTTCATGTCATATTTCATTGAAGGTCCCTTCAATGGAAGTACAAAATAGAAGTACCTGCCTTTCATTGCTAACTTTCAAGCATGGTTTTCAAGTACATATAGCAGTCACTCCAGCTGACAGGGTCAGTGCTCAGCATGACTCCCTTTATCCTGACTAAAGATAAAGCTAAGCCGCATTGACTTTATTTGACTTATTTTGAGATCACTTTTCAACTCTGTCTGGTTCACATGTCCTTTAGCTTAACCCTCAATGCTGCATTCAACCTTGTATGTGCCATTTAGCAAGGAGCTTATATTTTAGCACAAAAAAAAAAGTTGTTACAGCAACTGTCTGCAAAATACCAGCATCAGCTATTCAAAGACATGCAAGTTGTGTGGTTTTCCTTGTTGGTATGACAACATACATAGGCCAAATCTTCAAAGTGGTGAAAGAACTTATGAGTCAATTGTCTTGCACAAATCAAGATGAGATTCATGCAGAGCTTCCCATGAACAGGCAGTAATGATTGAAGCTAACAACAAATACCTTTAGATATTTGTGCACAATTTTGAGGTATTTTCTTGCTGAAGAACAATGACGTGGCAGTGCTTTGGAAGTGCAGAATGTAGCACAACAGTTTGTTTCAAAGTTTCTGCCCTTCTCACTGAACAGTGAATCCTAAGGCTTGTCCTGAATTCCATACACTATCTTGATTCCATCTTAGATACAGGTGTAACTCCACATCCCACTGTCTCTGTAATGAGAGAGGGTTCTTCCTGAAAAGCAACTCTCAACTCTTTCAGCATACCAAGCTTACTTTTTGAGATAAACAATACAGCTGTAGCTGTATTTCCAGTTGAAGAGGTTTGTTGTGGAAACTGGGACCTAAAATTTCCATGGAAACATTACAATTTTAACAATGCTTTTTTAAAAAACAAAACCAAACAAACCAACAAGACTAACCAACCAAAACAAAAAGCCCAACAAATTAAACACAGTGGTTTGAAAAGGTTGAAACATTTTACTTTCACCATATTTGACAGACAGTTAAAGAGTTTTTGTTACCTGTATGGATTGTTATGCAATTCATATTATGCATTATAATATGTCTTTTTAATTAAGAACAGAATTAGATTTACATTTGGAATAAAAGCACATTTTGAAAGAGCAGAATTTCCCTTAGTTATTAGCTCTAATGAGGACCCTGTCCCTTTGTAGCTTTAAATAGCACCTTTGCTTGATATGGACATGATGGAGAGCATCAAGCAGACAATTTAAGTTATGAAAATAGAATCTATGTGACTGCATTACCCCTCTGTAATGTATGTTCCTGATTTAATGAAAGGGTTACTAGTGCCCTGGCTATACACAGTTCTTCCAGACAGTAGAATCAAAATAGTAGGTAGATTTTAGCCCTTCTAAAATATTCTGAATAATGTTCTCAATAAAAGAAAAGGTAACAGCAATCTTCTTCAGTTACAGCAATGGCAAAGGAGAAATATTGACCTTTTTTATCATTAACCATGTCATTGTTAACATTTCCACACCATTCCAGCAGCAACTGAAGGCATTGCTGATGGCATAGACACTGTTTTTGTAAAAACTCACACCAGGGTGCCACTGCCTCAGTACAATGCTTCTCTCAAGAGCACAAGATGGTTCTCTGATTACATGATGTAGAAAGAGAAAGAAAAACAACAGGCGTCTGTGGCCTGCCTGCCTGGCTCAGATTTACCACAACTCACTTGTAGTAGCTAGGGGAAAAACTCCATAAAAAATGCAAGAAGTTAGAAATGTTAGTTGTTTCTGAGTGATGTTGAAAATATATTATCAGCTCTCAGATGTGTTACTGCATACAGTGTTTCACAAAAAATTGTTAGTAGTTAATTGATTTTAAGGATCATGTTCCTTTGCTAGACCTTTAAACATAACCACAGGAGTACATGAGCCACAAAGTCCATGTGTGTATACTGTTGTAACTCATCTGCTGCTGATAGACTTTTTAAATTAAATGTTACATGAAATTTTTTTGTGCTTAAATGGGTTATCTAAAAAGTAATTTTAACTTTTGTTACCTGTGTCATCACAATTTGTTCACCAGATTCATATACACACTGTGTCCAGGGATGTTCACTCTTGCAAAGAAGATATTCTGGGCTGTGCAGTGGCTAACAAGCACCAAAACTTATCTTTACATGGCTCAGGGCCAAAAAGACATCTATATGTACACAGACACATACCTGTGCATACAAATACAGTGTATCCTAAAGAACTGGCTGGAGGCAGTGGGTTTCTATAAATAGGTGATAGGAGAGAAGCTGTTGCTGGCCTCCAAAGCAATCAGCAGTGCTGGCCCCAGCAGTCCTACTGGTCCTCCCTCCCAGCACTGCAGACAGTCCATCACAGGCTATTCACATATACTAAGGACTCTCAGACCACATGGCTGGTTTATTATGGCATTCTGCAGTGCATTGCAAAATGATGTTTGATTAACAACCATAATCTGTAAGAAGATTGTACTACAGGCTTTTTGTACATGTGCTTTTGTATGGGCATAGCAATACCTGCATGAAAGTATATAAAAAAACCCGAGAACTGATACAACAAATCCAATCTTTCAAATGATATCTGGAATTTAAGAGGTGAGAAGATGCAGCAGAAGCAAACTCATTTAGAACAGCTGACTAATATATCAAGAAACAGGGAAATAGTTGCCAGTTAGTGCAAAGTTTCCCACACTAGAAGCAAGAACTCAGCTAAACAGAAAAAAATGATCCATCTGACTTGGATGTATTTCATGAAACAGGGGTACAGCCAGGAAACAACTTGTAACATGAGGAGAACAAACCTCAGCCTATTTTAATACAGACAAGTTAAAGGTATGAAAGAAAAGTGGAGAAGGATCATAGAATCGTTATGGTTGGAGAAGACTCCTGAGATCATTGAGCCCAACCATTAACCTAACACTACCATGCTCACTGCTTAACCATGTCCCCAGGTGCCACATATACAGATTTTTTGAACACTTCCATGGACAGTGATTCCACCACCTCCTTGGACAACCTGTTCCAATGCCTGATAACCCTCTTGGTGAAGAATCTTTCCTAATATCTAATCTGAACCTCCCCTGGCACAACTTGAAGCCATTTCCTCTTGTTCTATTGCTTGTTACTTAGATGAGCTGGGGAGAGGGGTTGTGGTCATGCAGAGCTGGAGAGAGACGAGATGAATTTGGAGATGCACTGTTTATCATCCTGCAATAGCTCTGTGAAGAGGCAGTGACCCAACGTGTGCTCACAACCCAACCACCACAGGAATGGGTTCGGGTGGCCCTTTGTGAGCCTCCCACAACCTGAAAGCCATGGCCTCGCAGTGCTTACTTTGCTGTCATCTCATGCTTTATCTCCCAGTTTTAGGTGGAGAATCGAGTGTCCCAGCACCACAGTGTCACCGTAGGGCAATGCAGCTGCTGAGCCTCCCACACTACCAAGATGAAAGGCTGCTTTGTTCGTTGGGCTCAACGTGTGCTTTGTTCCTTCGGAACTGAGGGGAAGCACGGGACAGCCAGCCTGTGGGAAGATGAGGGGTGTGGGAGCACCGAAACTACCCCAGATTTGTCAGTGACCACTTCCCCGTCCAGGCCCCGGGATGACACACCTTGTCACCCCTTCCTCACAGAGATGCTCAAGCGAGGGTCTGGGTGAGATAGGGAGAGAAAAACAACTCACTCCAGCCACCCCGGCCCCGGGTCCGGCTCTGGTGGGGAGGCCGCAGCAGTCGGGGCTCCGTAGCAGTGGACACACCTCGGTGGAAGGCAGGGGAGGCCGTGGTAACACCGTGTAACAAAATTGTGGCCGGGGGCATGAGCAGGCGGAGACGCGTACTGGCGCTGCGGAACTCACGGGCACTAACAGCATCACGTCTCACTTTGGCCCCGTCCCCAGTACCGGGCCCGGCCCAACCTCGCCCGCCGTTACCGTCAGCCACGCCTTCTGGCGGCGGGCAGTGGGGCGGGGGCCCGCCGCGGTCCGCCTCCGGCGCTGCCTGCCCCTGCCCTGCCCTGCCCTGCCCTGCCCAGCCCAGGGAAGCTCCCGGCAGCTACCTCTAACCGGCGAGCGCCAGCAGCAGGTAGGGCTGGACCGGACCGGACCGGAGGGGACCGGACGCGACGCGCGGGGACGGGTTGTAGGGAGAGCGCTGTGGGCTGTCCTTCCCGCCATGGCGGGGCGCTGAGGGGGAATCTCCTCCCTGAGAGCCCTCTGGCTCCCGCACGGCGGGGCTGGGGGGAAAGCCACGGGGTCCTCTCCCAGGGGGCGCGGGGCGGCTCCGGGGAGGGACGGTCTGGGACTGTAGCCCCTCATAGGTGGGAGGTGGGAGCCTGGCTCCTGGCTTAGTCAGGCTGCGTGATCGCGCCCGGTGGCCTCTACTGCACAACGCCTGAAACTTTGCGGTGCCTCTGGGGAAAGTTACCGTCCTTCAGAGAGTTTGGCTCGGTGTGTAAACCCTCCCGGGGGAGTCGGAGAATGTGTCGGTGAAGGAAGGACCGAAATACCACAGGGCGGCTGGGCTGGGGCTGAGGAGGTACCGGTGAGGGAGTGGGCTGGGGCTGAGGAGATACTGGTGAGACACTGAGCTGTTGCCGCCGTTCCTCGCCCAGCTCTGGGTGCTTGTGAAAATAGTGCAGGTCCCTTTACATGATGGGATCCGTGGGGAGTTGTTTTGTTTCGTTCTTTGCCTGGGGGAAGAATATTTGAAAACTATTTGAATAGAAATTCAAAATATGTGGACACTTAAAACATATTTAAAATGTTTCCTAGGAAGAGTGTTTTAAAAAAAAAAAGTTATGGGGATGACTTGTTTCAAGGAGGCCTCATTAGTAAGTAGATCCTCTTTGAATGAAACTACTTTGAATGTTACTTGCTTTTGGATGTAAAAAATCCGACTTTGCTAACAAGGATGATACTAGCATTGTTTCCCCTTAAGTCTCTTGTTTTTCTTACTGATCGTTATGATTTCCATTTTCCACTACCAGCTTTCTGCATGTTGCAAGTTTGTCAGCAAGAAAAATTTCCTTTGCTGGGGTATGGCATGGCTCAGCTTAGGGCTACTTGGGAGTCAGATGAAGATGAGGGTTCCTTAAACATCTCTCATCTTTTCGGTTTCTCAAACTGTTTTACAGATTACTGCTGTATAACATCCATCTGGGCAAATGAAGTGAAACTTGAGTACCGAGGTCTTATGCAGCCTTGGCTATTCCAACTGGTTTCTCTCATCTTGTCCATGAGGCAGTTTATTCCATAGTCCCTGCTACAGAGTGGTGAGAGATTGAAGTTTAACCCATACGACTGGCAGAGGGAAGCTGAAGTCAGCCCTAGCTAACGTCTGCTAAGGACAGCTGCTGTAGGCGTTCCAGCCACCTCCTTGCCTGCCCCACACTTTGTGTGCTTGGTGTGGTTGCAGCCTGTGAGTTGAACTTGGGCTGTTCACTCCAGAGCAGTTGAGAATGATGTCCTCTGCACTTGCACATCACCCCTGGATGTCAGTGTTAGTTTATCTGTGCCATCAATGGGCCCTGTTGCAGCACTGACTTACTGTAGTGGTGAGAAGTCCAGCTCCATGGATTTTACAAGAATTCAGCATGAAGATAGGGCAGAAGTTGTAGTTACACCTCATTGGTGACACAAGTGGATGGTGAACTTGTAAATGTTAAGTGTTTAAATACAGGGAGGGATTTTCCAGTGTTTAAGTGTTCAGATAACTATTTGTTATCTGAAGTAAGAGCTGAGTACCTGCAGTGTCCCCAGGAAAATGTCTCCTGCTCTCAGTGGGAGCAGAGGCTTTCTCCAGCTGGATGAAATTCCAGTGCTATGGGGGAAACACTGGGGAAATTGAACCAGCCATCAATCTTTGGCTGCTTCTGAATGTCTAAAGGGTGACCAAGCAAAAATGCTGTTGCTAGTTTCAACTTTGATTTTTGCAGGCACAAATCCAACACGTTTGTGAATTTGTTCCTTTCACCACCAAAGCAGGGATCTGAGATAGTCTTCCACAGTGGAGTTTTATGGTTCTGATAATGTTACCAAGGGGGATTTGCTGCCAGCTCTGGCTAAGAGACTGGCTGCCTGACATGTTCCATTACAGTGCTGGCTTTGTAATACTCTATATACTTTTGGGAGTGCTCCAGCCACTTACTGAGTTTGTAGTGTGGTCAGCAGTGTCACTAAGTGCTGCTTCAGTGGAAGAGAAGAGACAAGAACCTTCCTGCAGGACAAGAAGCAGCAGCTAACTCTTTTGAAAGACCTATGCTGAGCCAATGCTTTCCCCCAACCCAAGTACAGATAAAATAACTTTTTGTGCTAGGTTGGGTGTTTTGCAGAGTTCTGGTGGGAACAAAACCATCCTTATAATAGCACTGTGACGTAGTTGTAGTTTATTACTTGGGGTTTATATCTTGCTTGAACTCTCTACAAATAGAAACTTTCTATTTTAATTCCAGTCCCAGACATTAGTGTTGCTACTGAGTAGCAAGTATGTGAAAGAGGATGTTGGATAGGAATATGCAGCTATTTCCCAGTTTTACTGTGGAATCCTGACACCAGAAGAAACGGGGTTTTTCCTCTTTTTTCAATAGAAACTGAAGTAACCAAGATGCAGATTGGTTGCAGTACAGCAGAACATGGTTAAACACAGATACAAAGTAGCTTGGGCACAATAACAACTGCTGTCTAGGAAGAGGCAGCTGCTCTTGGGTTTTGTTCACTTTTGCAGCACTTACAAATTTCTGTGTGAGTAATTGAGTTCTGGATATGTCTCTGCCTGACTACTGTCTAACATGTTTCATGAAGAGGCAGAAAATTCTGATGTGTGTAATTTGTCAGTAACAAGTTGTGTATTATTTCTTTTGGTTAGTGGTTGTCTAGCTCTCCAAATGAGGTATTTGATATCCCTTTTAAAATTTAAACTGAAAATTGTATATATTATTATTTTACATGTCCAATTGTAACCTCTTTGGAAACCTTTTAGACTCAAGACTTGAAGGATGTCTTGTGTGGTGTCTTTCAAAAGCCACTGGGGTTTTATATTATGAAGAAAACCTTAAGTTATCTTTTTTTGTCTCTGTGTACCTCTGTCATGTCATTTGTTCTGCTTCTGACAGCATTAGTTCAAGTTCTTGTCTTTTCAATATCAATCATTAATTAATCACTTCAAACACTAAGACAACAAAGAGAACTGGAAAGAAATGCTCTAGATGATTAATTCTTTTCCCATAAAAGCAATAAATTTGCTGGAGTTCTCAGCTAGGAGCCATACTGGAACTATTTTTTCTCATATCAGACACAAGCTCCCTAGGTGGGGATAGTGCACAGCTTTTGAGCCTAAAACTGTGTTTTGTCAGTTTGTGAAGTATTTTTCTGCAGGAGGCTCCACAAAACAGTGGTGGTGTGAGAAGGCAGTGGAGTCAGATACAGTCCTCAGGGCACAGGAGCAGCGAAGCTGTCACACTGGGTCAGCAGTAGCTCATCTCTGACAGCAGTTTACAGCAGATGTTTAGACAAAAGAAGAATGGAAATATGGATGAACAATTTTTCTCAGGCCTATGCTTGTGTCTTTTGGCAGTCCAGGGATATCCTGAATTGAAGGTTGCATTCAGATGATTTTATTTTTATGTTGGTTTTGGTGGTTTTTTTTAAGTAAGAAGAGTAAAAGCAAATGAACTGGTGGTGGGAGTGTCTGAACAGATTTTATATCTTGGCCTGAGTTGCAGAGGCTATGCTTCTGCCTCATCTGCTTCCCAAGAATTCACAGACATTGGAAAATTTCCAGTATTGACACTACATCTACAGTCCTCAGCACCCTGATAGCAAAAGTACACTGGTTGCCAGAGTAGATTAATCAGCTCTTATTAGCTGTCTGGCACACTGCTAGGTGACTCTTTTTTTTTGTACACATACCAGTATGTTCATACTCTCCAGACACAGCTACACTACTGGTACTTGTTTGGTCATAGCAGTCATAGTTTGGTCAAGCCTTCTCTTACAGTAGCACAGGTCCTGTTATGTCCATCACTGTACAGAGAAGCTCAGAATATGTAGCCTGCTGGTCCTGTTGTGTGTCCAGGGCACTGAAGGAAGCTGCCTGATAGTATGTCACTGTTAAATCCCACCAGAGATTAGAGCTGCAGCGACAGTGTTTGTAGGATGTCAGCTTTCAGCAGTTACACCTGCTCAGTGAAGGAAAGCCTAGTCAGAAAAGTTAGGAAAGGAAGTAGCAGCTTTAAGAGCAAGTGTTTGTGTCTCAGCAGGATTGCCAAGTATTTATCTGTGATTATCCACTGATGATGCATTTGCAAGCTCTGACACTAATGGAGTTAAATAGAGCTCCAGCAGCTTTTTTCTGGAGTGCTTTGCAGTGCTTGGCAACCTGAAAATGCCAGACTGGAATGGCCATGCTGGATCACTGGCACTCGGGTGGGGGAGTGTGGAGATGCTGCTGATGTTGGAGTGGTTGGATTGGTATTCTAGGGATTTCTGCCTGCTCACACTTCCCTCTGGAGAAGAACCTTCATTTTAGTTTGTCTGTTAGGTTTTTTTTCCTCACTTTGAGGTGAACTGGGGCTTGGTGAGTAACTGCATCCTCAGGCAGGGTATTCAAACCAGATTGTCAGGGGTTTTGATCAAAATTTGGGATGCTGTGGTGGTTAGTTGAAAGGGTTAGATAGTGTGGACTCTGAAGACTTTTAAAAAATTTTTTCCTGTTTCCAAGTGTTCTTTTCTGACTACAGCCTGGTTTGGGCCTTTCCCTTCCTCTTCTCCTGATTTATTCCTTATTCATTACCCACTGGGAACCTGAAAAGCTGGAACTGATCTCAGCTAGTGTCCCAGCACAATTGGGAGAGGGAGAAACAACTCTGTCTGTATTAGGAGCTAGTCAGTCAGTGGGACACCATCCAAAAACAAAGTTTAAACATATGTTATTTACTGAATGTTTCCACACAGTAAAAATACAGCTACAATTCAAAACAGTGTCTTTAAAACATTGGAGGAAATGAATCATCCTGGGATGGTTCAGGATGGATAGAGGCTGCTGTGCTGAGAGCTATCACCATTAGGACTTTCCCTTCTTTCAGGCTATCTGTTTTCAGAATGCTCGTGGTTCCTCAGCACCAAAGCGTGTGTCCTGCTAAAAATAAAGTAAACCCCCTCTGTTAATCACCAGAGGAAGAGCTGCAAACGCTTTGCTATGAGGAAGAAGGGAGTATTTTGACGTATCTGTTTATAGCATTGCCCTCTTGTGGCAGCTGGGGTGGGAGCTGGGCACTTCTGCTGCCAAGGCTCTGGTGGCAGCTGACTTTGGAGCTAAAAACAGCCTTTGTGAGAAGGTCTGTCTCTTGAAGCCACAGTCATTAATGCAGTGGCCACAACTTCATATGTTAGGAGAACTGAGACAAAACTGGAAAGGGGAACTCGAATAACTGTCTCCATACTGATTTAGTCAGAGGTGAGTGTTTGTGAAAAGAAACACTTTATGTGAGATGGGGAAGTCCTGTCTCCTCCAAGTGCTCCAGAGGAGGATGGTGAAGATGTGCAGAAGTTGCCAGCACTTGTGCATGCTAGGTGCAGGACTGGAGGGGGCTTTTGATCAAAGCAGTAGGTCAGTCCCTTTTGCCTTTCAGCAGGTAAAGGCAGGTACCAAAACCTACCTTGCTTATAACTCTCAGCTGTGCCTTGTGTTCTGATCATTGTCCCTGACACTAGAAGCAGCACTTTGATTTTAAATGTGTATTAAGTGAACTAATTTCTGTTAATACTGAGTTGCTTCACGTTTCATGGTGGCTTTTGAGATGGAAAGATATGTTCTGTGTGGAGCTGATTTGGGAGGCAGGAGGTCACTGAGGCAGACTTTGTGCAGTCACCCTGGAGTTGCTGCTGCTGCAAAGCAAGGCCCAGCCTGTGGTGGGCTGGCTGTGGGACTCAATGTGCATTGAGCAACGCTGCATCAGCATAAGGAAAATTTCATCTGTGTGCTTCTTACTCATGAATCTTTGGTGCTCAACCTTAATATTTGCATGCACTTCTCTTATCCTTGAGGTATGTGTAGCAATGGCTTCTATAAGGCCTTTGACCTAGTCACCTGGGTCTGATGCTACACTTGCAGTGCAAGGCCATGTTTGCTGCTTCCCTTCTGGACATGTCTGAGGCCATCTCCTTAGGTTTCCAGCCCTTCTTTTCCAGTAATAATATATTACTCTTCTTTGGGTTATGGATAATGAATTGAACAGGCTTCAGTGCTACAGAGGAACATATTGGCTAATTCTTGGGGGGAAAAAACTGCATGAAGTTGGAGATCAGGACCTGGTGGCTGGAGGAAGAACATCTGTGTCATTTCCCTGCAGCTGACCACAGGCATGTCCTCAGTGCCTCCATTAATGTGTTTTGGCTGTCACCACCAGATCTCTCTATGGGACATAATATGGGGTGGTAGTGATATTTTAATGTACTGGATTATGCCTTAAGGGTTACATAAGCACCACTTTAAGACATGTTTTCAGCACTGAACAATGATTTATGTTTGAGTGTAATTCAGGATTCATTTTTGCTCACAACTGAGTGAAAGTAGTCAGTGGTTTCCACAGCTCCATTCTTACCTGTGCTGGGTGTATTTAAGTGCATGACTCAGCTCTCACCTATGCTCCTAAAGTAGGGCTTTCAAACGATTGTATCAGCACATTTTCACTGGGTGTGTTTCAGATGGGAGACCTATATATCCTCCAGAAGTTTCTCCAGTGTAAGTAATAATCTTCCCAATTTACATTACTGCAAGTGACAAGAAACTCAGGCTCTACTGTTGAAGTTTTCAGCCGTGGTGCATTGGGCTGAACCCTCTGTGTTTACTAAGTGGATCCTATTCAGAAGGTAGAGAGACCAGAATAGAGCTGACATGACTCATAATGCAAACAAACAGCTGGAAAAAGTGAACAATACTCAAATCCTGTGGGTGTTCTAATTTGTTACAGTGGCTTGGTAGGAATTTTAACTTATGAATGCAAAATCCTACTTGCCAGTTGTACAGATAATGCTGTACTTTGTGTCCAGGACTGTTGATCTGAGGAGTTCTTGGAATCAGATATGTATTTTAAATGAAGGGGGAGACTGCTGAAGGGACAATGCCAGTTGAACTTTCTGGATTTGTACCTGGCTGCATCTGGAATACCATTAAATATGTAGCTCCCCATAGAGAACTCGAATAGTTTATGGAGTCATTATGGCTGGGGTCAGCAGAGGCTCTTCCATGCCAATCTTTTCTTGTCTCAAATAAGCTTTGTTTACTAGCTTCATCATGGGGTAGAAGGAGAGGGGTTGGTTTTAGTTTTATGTGTATGTGAACTTAGGGCTGTTTGGAAAATAAAAACTGATCTAATCTATCCCTGTAGGTATTTATCAATGCCTATCACCTTGGCAACAAAGTTAAAGTCCCACCATATTTATTTGCAGTGGTTCACTGAAGAGTGAGTCATAATATATACTGTGTTGGCAAGGAAGCTGTAAGGAATAAAAAGTATTTCTGTTTTCAGTGTACACTGTCATCAGCTGTTGTGCTGTGCTGAGCTATCTCTGGTTTATGCAGCATCATCTCTTGAGGTTTTTGTCAGAATGTGAATGATTCTGTAGTTTTAACTTTCACAGTCTTTGTGAATTGATCAGAGTTTTTAGCAAAGGATGAGAGGAAAAAACAAATGGCTGTGTGTCTAGTCAGTATAGATTCTGTTCAAAGTGTAGAAACAGCTAAACCTGAAGCAAGCAAATGATTTCATTTGTGGCATGTTTGATATCTTCAGTGTCATTTCAGAGAGTGAAGCTTTTCCTCTGGGAGCGTTGCTGGCACGAGTACAGCCTGTTGAGTTCATTGGGACTGGTCATGCTAGTGGGGCTGTACAAAACACTGACTGACAGTTTTCCTGTTGTTGAAGCAGAAATGCAGTGGCAATTTTCTTCTTCTGGTGCTTGTTCTAGGAGTGCTGGAGTACTGTGAGACAAGGGAGTCTTTCTTTTCTTTGAGGGATATTGTTTCTCTGGACTAGTCCATATTCTTCAGGCATTTTTTGGCAAATAAATAGAGAGAATTTGCTGGGTGGACATGCAACTCGTATGCCCCCAAAGTACAGTAAGGGTTGGTGCACAAGAAGCATTTTTGCAGCATGAATGTTGTGTGGATGCTAAGATTTACTGTTCTCCCCATAATTTAGAAATTCAACCTGTATTTGCAAGTTATTTTGATGTTCTGTCAGTATTATCTATTAAAATAAACAATACAGCCTTTGCCATCTAGAAATGCAGGAATTGTTCCAGAAGTCAGCAGCAGGTGGTTTGGATACTCTATGGTGTAATATTATGTTGGCTGCAGACCTTCCTGTGTAGGCTGTGTTTATGCAGCAAGTTTAAACAAATTATCTGAAGCTCTCATGAACTAGACACTGGCACTGTAAGTGAGAACAACCACATGGTGATCTGGCCTTACCACCACTTACCTCACAGCCTCAGTTAATTCAGCCAAGCTTTCCTGAGCAGCTCTGTGCAGGTAAGTCCTTGCTATATTTGTGGGTATATACATGTGTGAATTGCCACAAATTAACTGTAGCTCAAAAATTATTATTCTCATTTTTCACTTGTGAGTGGCCAGTTACTGAATAAGAGCTGCAAAGAGAGAGAACTGTTAAACAGTTGTTTTGTGAATGTGAGGAAAATAAAGTTCTCTCTCTGGTGCATTGTGAGAAAATGAAAAATAAACCCCCTTGCCCCTACAAGCACTGTTTCTTTTAAACTAGGAAGCTGTTAATGCAGTGATCAGACCTCTGGGTTTCTCTGTTTCATGTAAATACTCTCTTAAAGTGTCTCTTTCCTTCACAAGACATCTCTTTAAATGAACCACTGCTCTTAGTTCCTTTTTTACTCACTATTTTTACCAGCAATTTTCCACCTCTTCTGATTGCCCATCTTCAGTAAGTATTCAGAAAAAAACCAAACAAAAAAACCCCAAACAAAAAGTTCCAGAAGCATCACAGAATGCCTTAAAATTCTGTATGTGCACTTTATGGCCTTAGAAACATTAGAGTACAAAGTGTTAGGAGGAAAACACTGTAAGCTAATATTTGTTCTGTCGTACAGAGGGACTGGCTACTAAATATTTACACCCATTCCATTGCATTTAATCATGCTTTGATAAGTATTTAGTGTAAAAACTGTTAAAATATTATCATTACTGTCTTGTACATTCTGTGTTGTGCAATACCAGAAGTCAGAGGATGTTTTGGTTAAGTGCATTGGTTCAGCTTTGGTAAAGTTGCTCTAAATGAAGTTTAGTCAGAGCCAGACTGAAGCCTCACAGAATAAACTGTCAGGTAGAAAGATACTTTAGATAGCATCCATGAGATGCTAGGTGTGAAGATGTGACAGTATATTTGATGTGCATGATCTAGGCATTAATTAGTCCCTGTAGTGTGCTTTGCCATACAGGGAATGAGATAAATAGATTCTGGGCTGTTCCCATGGGTTTTTCTTGCAGGGAGCAGAACATTCCTTTCAGTATAGTTATGCTATATATAGTTAGGCCACATCAGAGCAGTGCAGCACTGGGCACCTTCTTGGCAGGAACAGATTCAGAGGGGAGTAAAGACAAATGGCAAAAGTGCTGATGGCATCAACTCATGAGGGTGTAGAGTGACAGATGGGTGGGAGGCACAACCACAGAGATGAATGTAAAGAGCATAAGTAGGGAGGGAGGCAGGCAAAGGGAACTCTTTATTACAAGTTGCAGGGTGGAAGTAGGAAAGGTGTTCTGGATTGAATACCAGGAGAGAAAACTTTTGAGGGAAGCTTCAACTTCCAGAGCTTCCAACAGCACCATAACAGAGAAGATGCACAGCAGGTTGAGAAAGGTTTGCTGAGCAGAGAGAGACCTTCTTCTCTCTGATGTTTCTGGCCTTTCCTCTGAAGCAAATAGCTTCCAGCCTCAGGAAAATCATTTAACACTGTTCTGAAGAAGAAAGCTCTAAATTCTGCCGTTGGTCTGTGAGCCCCTGCAGGTGTTCACACTGTGTCAGCTCCCCTGATGTACAAGTCTCATGGTTTGTGTTGGTAAATAGGGAGTGTATCCCTGTAATTGTTTCTATAGGCCAGTCTCCATTCATGGTGTTCTTGGCTAGGCTTGTTGTGATTGTGTTAACTGCACATCTGGATACCATAATAAGTTGTATTCTTCCACTGTTTGCTCATATCATTGGCCTTCTTGAGTTCTTGTTTTGATCATGATGCAGCCAAGTGTTATGATCCATCTGCACTGAAATCTTGTATTCCAAGCCCTTTCCTTGTTTTCCTTAAATAACTTTCCTTTGCATAAGATGTTGGCTCTGCATAGCACCTTTTCTGTGACTCAGCTGGACAGTTTTATGAACATCAGCTTGAAATATGTCTTTTTCCCAACAGGACATCCTTTTCAGTAGGATCCTGGCAGTGGCATCTGGCATATGCCTGCAATAAAACATCCAGAACACAGATTTCTGTGGCTTGATTTAACAACACAACATTTGCTGACAGCAGTAATAACCCATACCAGCTGTTGGAGTATATTATACTTTTTCCCTTCTGACATGCTTCAGATTAGTTTTTACCAAAAGCCACTATAATAGTGAATTTATTCACTGTAGCCTATTTCCCCCTCTTCTGCCTGTATTTACCTTCTGCAGCTAATTGGCAATGCAAGCTTGGACTGAGGGCAAAACTTGTAAAATGTGAAGTTAATTAGAAAACCAAATAGATTGCTTTTCCAGAATATTGTATATGCTTATGAGCATGTATCTGCAGATTGGAATATAACCTAAACCAAGATGCTAACAAAGAAGATTATCCTAGGTCTTTTCACCTTCAGCCTGTGAGATTTGGCCAAGTGTGGCACCATACAGATATTTATTAATAAAAAGTCCAGAGTATTTTTCCATTTGGAAGGGACTAATCTTTCTTTTGTTATGCAATCCAGTCATCTTGGTTTGGGTGTGCTGCAGCTGCAGAAGCCTTTCACAGCTGGCTTCCTCCAAGTCAGGGTTCCAACATATATTTCACTATGTCTTAGACCTCTGACACTCTGAACTTCCTTCACAGAGATCAGAAACACCAGCAAGACTAAGACATTGTTTTCATTATCTATTTCAGTTTGAGAATTTCCAGTGAAAGTTTCAGAGGTGCATTAACTAAATCAGAGTTTGCCAAGGTGACAGTTCAAAACAAAATGCATCACCTTGGACAACAGAGAAGCAGAGTGTTCTAGTGAGAGAGAGAAAGAAAATATTCTTCTGGAGAGTGGAGAAAGCACAGACAAAGTGAGTCTGATGTTTCCTTCATGGAAGTTTTGCTGTGGACTTCTGTGGGTGAAGAATTTGCCCCTTTATTTAAACACCTTTTGAGAGATTCTGGAAGTGGGAACCTCAGACTGTCAATAATTCATCCCTGGGTGCTTTAAGAGAATAGAGTAACCAGCAGCACAACCACACACAGGCATTAGTAATGTTCCTCCTAACATTCTTGTTTGGCCTTCCCATACATTCATAGCCACGTTTCAAAGAGCCTGAGGCAGGTCCCCAGACATGCTTTGGGCAGTATTTGGCAGATGCTGTATCATAGACACTGCTGCTGGCACCTCCAGGAGCAGTTCCACCACCTGGTAAGGGCTGCTCTGTGCCTGAGATGCCACAGTGGAAAGTTTACTGCACAGTTCACTTGCAGCAAACACTTGGAAAATGCAGTAGATTGGCTTTCTGGAGCGTGAGACAGTTGGAAGAACAAAAGCTCTTCACTGGTGTCAGATCACTGGCATGCTATCATCAGCCATCCTATGTTCTGATTTCATTGACTGGATAGGTTTGATGGCTGTTATGTTTCTGTAACAGGGATTTGCTACACCATCAGTGATATTAGGTTGTGAAATTACTGAATTAGCTCTTGTTCTGTCACCTACCAGACCACTAATGCCCTTTTGCTAAGACATGAGCTGAAATGCATTGGTCCAGCTCAAACCCCTCCAGAGCATATTGCACTGATAGTAGCTTGTGTGGAGGTTGCATTCAGGTGCATGACACACAGAGCACATGCTGAATTGTGCATCTTGCTCCTTTGACAGGTTCAGAGAGATGAGGGTGTATTCCCTCATACTCCAGTTGTGTCCTTTCAGTGCTTCTCTGTTCTTCTCTGCTCCAAAATCTCTTTCTCTGCAGCCCTTGCCATCTGGAACAGCCTTTCTGTTCCTCTGTGTCTCATCAACTTTCCATTTATTTGCAGTTTTCAGCTGACAAAATGTTGCCTCTGTTGCCGATGTCTCTTAATTTCTTCCTCTCTTGTCGGCCTCATGACTAGGTATTTGGCTTGTGTTAACATAATTGTGCTGTTGGCTGTAATGGGTAGCATATTGTCCTGAGTCAGTGCCTGCTGGGATTAAGTGTCTGTAAATGGCCGAAGGAGTCTCTCAGACTTCCAAGAGGATTGTTTGTACAAACATGTTACGCCCCTGTCTTGCGGAGGGGGTGGGTGTGTTTGGCCCTGATAAAAGATTGGCTTCTGCTGTTCAGCTTCACTAGCAGAGAGAGGAGGGAGCTGGGACTCCCTGACAGCTTCTGCAGAAGAAGGGAGAAGCCCTGTTAGAAATGGGCAAACAGGACTTCAATTATATTTGTCTCACCATCTTTTGCACGATGGCTCTGAAGCTGACCTGTGTTAGCTCCATGTCTGTGGCAGGGCTTGGATACGTTGTTACAGCAGCTGTTGTGCTTTCAGCTGTGGTAAGTGCTTAACATCACAATTAAACATTGAAAAACTTCTGGGTTTCACTTAGTCGTGAGAGTCACCCTCTCTTTTAACCTCCTGGAAGGAGTTTGTCTGATTTTACCATGGGAATCTGGGAGAAATGAAGTCAGGCTGACTGGAATCATGATCATAAAGTTCATTATTTTCCTTCTTTTATATCTGATTGCAGCTTAGGAATTGCTTTGGTAGCTAACTTGCTATTTCGCTTTCTAGTTTGTAACATTCTTTATTTCTGCCTTGAAAGCTGAACATATTGTACTTTTGTCCATCAGCTACTGTCAACTATCTTTGTCAAAATACTGGATGCTTCTATTATAACATGGTATTTTTTTCTTCCCTATATCTGATACCACTCAAAGGCATGCTGTAATATATGGACAAACTTCCTTTGCCAATGCTACAGAAATATTTTGTTTCCTTTCAGTGTTACTGAAGTGAATTATTTTATAATATAGTTCCAGAAAAGTGTTTATTCTCTTTGGACTTCGTAAGAGTGACAATACACATGTTAAACCAGAATTGGAGTGTCTCTAGGTCAGGATGTTGTGTAAAGTAGTGTAATTCCTTTAAGGGAAGAGTTACACAGAAATACTGAAGTGCAAAACAGAAGAGGCAGAAGAAACCTGTTAATTCTCTAACTCCTTGATATTTATACCACTTTCCAGAATGAGCTGGCTAAGATCACAGGTTTTAGGAAAACTGTAAATAATGTTTGTGCGAGATGTATAGTTAAAAGGGGTTTATTTCTGCAGTTGTGAATGTCATGCAGAGTTTATAGAAAAGAATAGTCAGCAAGGGGATTAGTCTTTCACCTTTGTGCCACATTGAAAAGCTATAGATTAGTAAAAAAGATATGTAGGGTAAAATCAGGAGAGGCAGACAAAGAAAAGAGATTCTAAGAAAGAGTAGGTCAGGACTAAGCCAGGAAGTAGAGTTGATTTGAAGTGAAAATTAGCAGTGATCAATTAAGAGACATTTCCTCCCCCACCTTTTTTGTTTGTTCATTTTTCCTTCAAAATTCAGTGCAGGAGGAAAAAGGAAACTCCCCACTTGTTGCCTGGAACAATAGTTAAGAGGTCAGAAGCAATATTATTTAAACATCCACTTCTTGTGCTATCCATACTGAACAGCATTCTCTCTCTGACCCCCAGCCTGTCAGCATGGTGGAGCACGCCGAGTTCGCAAAGGCTGGCAAGGAACCTGGCCTTCAGATCTGGAGGATTGAGAAATTTGATTTGGTCCCAGTGCCAAAAAATCTGTATGGAGACTTCTTCACAGGAGATTCCTATCTGGTGCTGAACACCATCAGACAGCGGAGTGGGAACCTCCAGTACGACTTGCATTTCTGGTTAGGTAAGTCTGGTGGGAGTGCCCCTGCTGAACTGGGAGCACAAAGTCAACTCTCACTACGCCACCCTTGTCCAGAAAGTGTTACCCAAGGAATAAAAACCAGAACTGGAAGTACAGTGAGAATGCAATTTTGGATGCATATAGTGCTCTTCACTTTAAATATTGCAGTGGTTTCTGCAACAGTGAGTACAGCCATCTCCATACCTAGAGATGACTTCTTCTGATCAACATGACAGAATTAAGTCCCTTTTCTCCAGAGGCTCTTAAGCCCATAGAGAAGATTTCAGATGAAGAGGAGGTGGAAATCCTTTCTGTTTGAACAGATGGAGGTCTGTTGTTATCCTGACTCAATGAGTAGGATTTTTCCCCCTGAAGTTCAGACCTCCTAACTGGCCTTCTGCAGTATCACCAAGTAACAGGGGAAGGCTTTCTCCACATCCTGCAAAACTGAGACTCTTTAACAATATCATAGTTAAAGCTATGTAAGATACTTGCATGGTGGCTTGTTGAATCTGCCATCTGTCAATAGGTTTTCCACACCAGAGAGCTCCAGAGAGGCAAACTGCTGTGGAATTGGTGCCCCACTGGTATCTACAGCCTTCATAAAACCTGATGTATCTATCTGATCTGTGTGTTTGCTCCATAACAAGTTTCCTTCCAGGACAGGGGGAAGTGGTGAAAGAAGAGGAAATTATACCTATCAAAGAGACAGCAGTGAAGCAGTAGATAGAGCTGCAGCAGTTACAATGGCACTGTGAGGCTGCCAGAAGACTAGAGAGTTTGTACTACTTTGGGAGTCACTATTAGAAAAGTTTGGAAATGGCTATTCTAGAAACTAAACTTTCCTGTAATCTACTTTCTGCCTGGTGTTTTTGCACACTTGAATGTAGAGGCAGAAATGCTGCATTCCCTCTAAGATGTTGCCTTTTCCTTTGTTAGGAGATGAAAGCTCTCAAGATGAGCGGGGGGCAGCTGCCATATTCACTGTGCAGATGGATGACTACCTTCATGGGAAGGCTGTTCAGCATCGCGAAGTGCAAGGCCACGAGTCCCCCACTTTCCTTGGGTACTTCAAATCTGGCATCAAGTACAAGGTAGGTGATGCCTGGGTCTTGATACTCCCAGACTGAATCAGGTTTGCAAGAAATGGCATCCTGCCCTTTCTTCCAGTTGCTTAAAAACCATTCTCACCAGATGTTTTCAATGAGTTGGAACTGACAGGGTGGAGAACAGCAGATCCCAGGGGGAGAGCTTTGGCTGCATTAATAATACACAAGCAAAGCCCTTGGAAATTTTAGGAATCAAGGTTTTGTTTTTCTTCAAGCAGCAGAGGAAAGAACAGTCCCCAGGCTTCTGGAATGAATTTAAGAAACAGCAATCTGAGTGGATGGGAAATGCCTACCCAGTAGATTTCATTTCTCCCCACTTACATAACAGAGTTGGACCTTTCCTGTCTTTCTGTGCTTAGCATGCCTCGTTAGCAAAGACAATGCTTTGGCAGATCAGTACTAGTGGGAATTACTTTTCCATGCTATTTCAGTAAAGTGGAATAGAAGAAGCAGAAACATACAATCGAGAACAGTTATATTTGTTAGGAATCCAGTGGCAGAAGGAAAGTGATATCAGCTGAATTGCTTGGAAAGTGCTTGCATTTCCTCATGTCTAAGACTGTCCTAGTCTTTCTGGTTTACTTATTTCCCACTCTTCTTGTTGTTTGCATTCACTGGAATTTGGTTGTGCTTTTTTGATGATAACTGACATTAGCCCTGTTGCCTACATTGGCAAGAAATTACAAGTATCTGTCAGCAGAGAAGGTGAATCTTGAGGTTGGGATAATTTTTGGTAGGCAGAACACAAAACACACATGGTAGTATACTCTTCACTCCCCCAATCAGCATCCTATTAATACCTCAACTGACTGCAATCATCTTCAGATCTGGAGGTGTCCAGCTGTACTGTATCACTGTAGGAAAGGGAAGCTGGGCTGTATTGATGGATACATGCTGTATGGAACCCCAGTCTGGGCAAACCAGCTCTCCTGGAAAGCTGCCACTGACTGTCTTTCCTGGGAGAGGTTAAAAACTGCTCACTGATAGCAAATCAGGAGGATTTTCATTGTTTCTGATGCAACAACACAAATGTGAATTGTTGTTCCTTTGTTTTCCTGCAGGCTGGTGGTGTGGCTTCTGGCTTCAGACATGTGGTTCCCAATGAAGTAACTGTGCAGAGGCTTCTGCAGGTCAAAGGCAGGCGAACAGTCCGTGCAACGGAGGTCCCTGTGACCTGGGACAGCTTCAACACAGGAGACTGCTTCATCCTTGACCTTGGCAGTGTAAGTACCATGTAAAGGGCAGGTGTAGGAGACTTTCAGGGGCAGGATGTATCTGATTAGTTCCCATAAGGACTTTTTTCGTCTGCTCTGTTGAAGCTGTCTCAAGTGCTGAGCATTCTGAAATGCTGTTTAGCCAATCTTGTCCCATCATTCAGTCTCAACCATACTGCTGCCTTGTCTAGTTAGCGAGGGCATTGTTACACTGACATCTGCATGGTCTCTCTTTTCCCCCAGAACATCTTTCAGTGGTGTGGCTCCAACAGCAACCGCCAAGAGCGACTGAAGGCCACGGTGCTGGCCAAGGGCATTCGGGACAATGAGCGGAACGGCCGTGCGAAGGTCTATGTCTCAGAGGAAGGATCAGAGCGGGAGGAAATGCTTCAGGTTGTTTGCTGCTTCTGTTTGTCCATGCTGGGATGTGGAGGAATGGGTGGGATGGGCTGATAGGCTCAGGAGTGTGTGTCTTTACACATGAAGTGTTAGTGCAGACTTGGTCCTCTGCATGGCTGGGACATCAGTGTATTTTCACTATTATTGATCTAGAAGTTTCTTCTACATATTCTTGTGGCTAGAGCATCTGGGGAACAGAGATTCTCTTGACTTGGGTGGTAATAGTTTTTTCTCTCTCTCTCACAGGTCCTGGGACCAAAGCCCAGTTTGCCACCAGGAGCTTCTGATGACACCAAAACTGATACAGCAAATAGAAAGCTGGCTAAGCTCTATAAGGTAACAAGGAACAGGTGGACACTGATAAATAACCTTGTGGAGAATGAAGAGATCTTAGCACAGTCAGATGGAGCTGGAATAGCAGAGAGGAGCTGAGCTGATCTCAGTACTGTTTCTGCCTCACTCTGCTGCTAGCTTTTTATAAGCCTTATATATGAACCTTGGTTGCTTACACTACATACCCACATGCCTTCTATTGTCTTTATCACACTTTGGATTTTAGTGAGACACCTGAGACTTGCCAGGTTTTTTGAGGGGAAGAGCAGAGTATGAAATGAATGGGGACAAGAGAGTTTTCCTTTGTGTTAACAAAGTTTGTGTTAGGAAGATGACAGGAAAGAACTAGAAAGAGTGAGCCTGAGAAACCAAAACTGTATCCAGTGAACATGATTAAGCAATGATTTGGAAGGTAACATTTGCCATCAGCTAGTGTAACTGTAGAAGAATGTTCCAGACTTTTTGGGAGGAGTCTTTCTCTACAGCAGTCTCTGGAAATGATGTGGTGAATGTCTGCCAAGATGTAGAGGAACTCAGACTATTAAACCCACTTGATACAGGGAAGTCTAGTAAGAGTTACCAAGACTATCCCCTGCAGTTCTTATGTGCAGTTGATTTACTTCAGAAGGTATTTCTTGGCTGCTTGTGCACCCAGGATATTTACCATTTTGGATCAATCATTCTTTGGTCTCAGTAATGTTTACCTTGCTAGAAGTACTTTGAAATCCTCAGAGTGTTACATTTTTGTCATGCTGTTGCTGTATGAAAAAACAATAGTGCCTGAAGCAGCCAATGCATTCAAATCTATTTCCCTTCCTCTCCCTGAGTTTTGGACTATTGCCATGAAAGCTGGAGGGGAGCAGACAATGCCTTATCTAATCTCCATGCTCTATTTTCACAGGTCTCCAATGGGGCTGGGAACATGGCAGTCTCCCTGGTAGCAGATGAGAACCCCTTCTCCCAGGCAGCCCTGAATACAGATGACTGCTTCATTCTGGACCATGGCACAGATGGAAAGATCTTTGTTTGGAAAGGTGAAGCTGATTATGCATGCTTAGGATCTTCATCCAGTTACCATTCCCTGTTTCTTCAAGCTGGGTAGGGGAGGGTATGCTTGAGGATGGTGGTGCTCTTCAGGGCAAGTTTAGATAGGATTGAGAATCTCAGAAAAGCACTCTCACCTGAAATGCCAGGTGCTGAGCTACAGGGTCTTCTAGTGTAGAGAATTTAAGGCGAGGGTCCTGGGAAGCAAGAAGGAAAAATAAGTATCTTAAGCAGAAAGGTAATTGTGCTCTCTCAGCCACCATAAAAAGGCATAAGAGAGACAGAACAATTGCCCTTTGCTGTTTGGCATCATCTAGCTGGGAGGCTGGGCCCTTGTGCCGTTGCAGAAGGGAGAGGTTTTTCCCTGGGTATGCAGAACCTTTTAAATATTGACCTATTTTCTCTCTATTTTCATTAAAGGAAAGAGTGCTAACTCTGAAGAGAAGAAGGCAGCACTGAAAACAGCTTCTGAGTTCATTGATAAGATGGGTTATCCAAAACATACCCAGGTAAAGATGTGCTATGGCCAACCCCCAGACATCTCTGGGGTTCCTTTACTGCCACACAGCCCACTGAGGCCAGAGCACAGCTCATGTGAAGTGTCACTAGCAGTCTTTCAAGTAGCTCCTTTTTTGGGGTGATGTGCTCTTCTGCAGAGCACATTGCTTGCTCCTGGGCTAACATTGTCCTTAAAGTAGCATTTACCCTAACACAACTAGGATTTAACATTTCTTCTTTTCAGATACCTTTTTGCCTTTTCCATGATTCTCTCCAGAGAGTGAAGAAGAGAAGGCATAGATAAACCTGACCTTCTTGTTCCTAGGCAGTTTATTCTAAAGGCTTACCATCCCTTCAGCCTTCCTGAGACTAACTCTGCATCCTAAAGCATATTGAGACCCATGTTGTTGGTTGTGATAGTATGGACCTTCCAGGTGTAGTTACACAGAATCTTAAAGTTTGAATAACACTGGCTTGAAATAAACAGTTTCCTCCATGAGCAGCAGAAAATAGATGGTCTGACATGTGTCTTTCCTCTTGGAGAAGATCTGCCCAGTGTGATAGCTGGAGGTCCTGTTGATTGCTGTGTCTCTGATGATGGCATTGGTGAGGCCTGACATTGCTCTTGGTACCTCATCTTGGAACCAAGTGTTTCACTGCTGTGATCTCAGAAGAGTTGCACCAGGCAGTTCTCTGTCAGCTAGAAACCTGGGCTCATGTGAAGCTAGGAGTAGCCAGAGGTGGAGCTGTGTGCATTGGGGAGCAAGGCTGTTCCTGATGGGCTGGCTCATTTGTTTCAGGTCCAAATCCTCCCTGAGAGTGGTGAGACACCTTTGTTCAAGCAATTCTTCAAGAACTGGAGGGACAAGGACCAGACAGAAGGCCTGGGGGAGGCTTATGTTTCTGGTCACGTTGCCAAGATCGAGAAGGTGCCGTTCGATGCTGCCACTCTGCACACCTCCAAGGCCATGGCTGCCCAGCATGGCATGGAGGATGATGGCTCTGGCAGAAAACAGGTGAGCAGTGTCAGAAACCCTTTGGGAAGCTTTCCAGCATATTCTTTGCTACTTGATGGTATTCCTGCAAGAGCAGTGAAACAAGTAGAGGCCTTGGAGTTATCAACACTGCAGTTTTGTAAGTTTTGTAAGCACGTAGAAGCTGTGGTGGAGGTGTGCTTGAAAGGGCCAAGAACTGTCCAAACACCCACAGAAATCCTAGCCAACATTAGACTTTTCAGAAGTCTCCAGTAAAGCCTAAAAGCTCTGTTCCTGGCTGAGAGAAACTGAAATGACCGTGCCAGGTATCCAGTGGGCATCAGTGCTGGCAGTGTTAGTAGTCTGACTTGCATTTTTTTCCAGTGATTCTGGTTGAATCTGACCAAGGTTTGGGATAAGCTACCTGTGCCCTACTCCCAGGCCTGCCTGCAGGCTGTGGAATGCCGTGCTCTGAGCACCAGTCCCCAGCAGGTGGGGCTGCAGGACTGCAGTTCTGGGAGCCTACATTTGGGGAGAAAACGGAACAGGAGCTCTGACAGGAAAGTCTGCTTGTTTTGCTGTCACATTGACCTCTTATTTCTCCTACTCTAGATTTGGAGAATAGAAGGCTCAGAGAAGGTGCCAGTGAATCCTTCAACATATGGCCAGTTCTATGGAGGGGACAGCTACATTATCCTGTACAACTACCAGCATGCTGGAAAACAGGGACAGATTATTTACACTTGGTAAGCAAGTGGGGCTGTGTGGGGCTGAGCGCTCACTTCTTTGAGAATGGACCTTTGCTGGTTCCTACTTACAGAGGATCCTGGAGGGATAAAATTTCACCCTGGAAGACCTTCCCTTGCAAACAGAACAATACCAGAGGACTGGAGTGTTTTGTTTGAAGTGGGACAATGGAGGGAAATTACTGAGCTAGTATTGTTTTGTTTTCTTTTTTTTTCCCAGTAGTAGTTACTCACTTCTTTGGATCAAGCTCTAGTTCCTTTTGCACAGTTCATACATCTTTCAGGACCACTGGAACTATTTTTTGATGCTCTGCCACCTCAGCTGGTGTCTTGTGACTGTTACAGCTGCTAGACTGTGTTCTTAAAGAGGACTGTTTTAGCAGGCAGTCTCACACTGGTCTTCCTTCTGCAAGTGAAGAGGGCACAGACAAGTTAACTGACACTAGAAAAGTGCAGCCTCCATAGGGGCTGGATGTGTAGTGCCTGGTAACTACCAACAGGCACATGTCTAAACCAGCTGCTAGAAAGATAATGGGACATAGGCCTGAAGATACTAAAGAGTCTGTGCTTATCATCTACAAATGAAAATACTAAAGAGTCTGTGCTTATCGTTTAGAAAACATTATCTCCCTCTGTAATCATTGTGTTACAATATAGAATAGTGAATTTCTTCTTTGTGTTGAATGAAGTGCTGCAGAGGTTTGATGACAGAAGTTTTCCTTACCTCTTCTTGATTTCTGTAAGAGGCTTGGGTGTGTTGAGGGGGGAAAAGAGCTGAAAATAAACCTCCCAATTTCGGCTTGTCTTTCAGGCAGGGTGCTGATTCCACTCAGGATGAAATTGCAACCTCTGCATTCCTCACAGTACAGCTGGATGAGGAGCTGGGAGGCAGCCCTGTGCAGGTAAAAAAACCCCAAACCACAAAACCCAACACTCTGAGAATAAATGTTATTTACATCTGTATATATAAATAAATATATATTGCTATATGATACTGATTGGCAGTAGAGAAACCCGGTCATGTAGTGTCAGCCTTTAGGTGTTAGGAAGAGGCTGTGTGCCTAACCTACACTCCAGCTGTTACAGAAGGAAGTTTTGCAAGCAGCCTGTTGAGACAGGAGGATTTTCACAACTCTTACTTGTTACCTGTGTGCCAACAGATCACTCACCAATTACAATGAAATGCAATTGTGAGAGCTCAGTTTCAACATTGCTCTGGTTTTGTGCAGGAGATAGTAGCTAAGCTCCTGTGACCAGCTGGGTGCTAGATGACTATTCCAGCTGGAAAATGGTTGTAAAAGCTACTTCTAGAATATCTTGTGCTACTCTTCAGCAGCAGCTTACAACTGACAGCAAGTTTCTGTTTGTCTAGAAACGAGTAGTGCAAGGAAAAGAGCCACCTCATCTGATGAGCATGTTTGGTGGAAAGCCCTTGATTGTCTACAAGGGTGGCACCTCTAGGGAAGGAGGCCAGACACCCCCTGCAGAAACACGGCTGTTCCAGGTCCGATCCAGCACCTCAGGAGCTACCAGAGCAGTAGAGGTATGTGGAAAGAGTCAACTTTCATGATGTATGCATAGGCTGTGATGGGAACATGATCTCTGAACAGAACAAGGGCCAAACTGAGCTTTCTGATGTAAAGTGAAGCACACTTTGGAATCCCCTGGATAAGTAATGATAATCTTTTAGTTAGTTTATAAATATCACCTTGAACACATTTAAACCATTTTCTCCTAAGCCCTCTCTAGATGCAGCATCCTGTATGCTATGATACTTTTCAAACTGCTGGAAACCATAAGGATCTGGCCACTGTGGCTTGTTCTAAGCTTGTATAATGACAATGCTGAAGACAAAAGTGCTAAATACCCTCTGTGCAAACAGAACTTGTGCTACCACTTAAAAGCCCCAGTCATTTGAAAGAAAATGCACACAAAAAAAGCTTCAGTTCAACAAGAACAGAGAGACTAAATCCTGGTCAATAGCTACAGGTGAGGCAAGAACACTCTTTTATGTCTGCAGCAACTTGGAGGTTTCTCTTCAAGGTGATAAGTTGTTGACATAGAGGAAGTTATGTGAGTGACTGATCAGCCCCAGTCAGTAAGTCCCTGAACTTCCTATCATAACCATAAAGATTGGCAACGTGACAGAGTCAAACATGCTTGCCATAGGTCATATGTATCCACACACATTTATTTACTGTTCTCATATGATTAAGTCTTAACACATCACTCAGATACAGGTGAATACATAAGATAGCCCTAGACATACTTACAGCCTAGCATGCTTGTGTGGAGTATCTTGTTTGCAGTTTATTGAACATACTCATTTTGTCTGATACTTGTTTTTACTGATTTTAATTTTGAAGCAATGAGCTCTGTGTAGAGGATGATTGATTACCTCTGATACCTGCAACGTTCTTTCTTTTCAGCTGGATGCTACTGCCAGTCAGCTGAACTCCAATGATGCCTTTGTCCTGAAAACTCCTGCTGCTGCTTACCTTTGGGTTGGCCAAGGAGCCAGTGATGCTGAGAAGTCAGGAGCACAAGAGCTGCTGAAGATACTGGGAGCTCGCCCCGTGCAGGTTTCTGAGGGCAGAGAGCCAGGTGAGGAGGCCCAGCAGAGTCTGAGATAATTTCTGTGTAACAATTATTTCCTGGATATTTTGTCTCCCAGAACAAGGAAATGTGGACATAGGCACAGAGGGGTTTCTCCAAAGTACCTTCATTAGGTTTAACAGCACACTCATGCTTGTAGGCTTTTGGGACTTTCTGACTTAGAAGACTGCTTCAAGTCCTACTCAAACTGTGCTGCTCCTGAGGTTTCCATCAACAGCTGAAGTATCAATGTGCCTGTCTCTCTTTCAGACAATTTCTGGGCAGCTTTGGGTGGAAAGGCTCCTTACCGCACCTCTCCCCGGCTGAAGGACAAGAAGATGGATGTTCACCCACCTCGTCTTTTTGCATGCTCCAACAAGAGTGGACGCTTCACTGTGAGTATCTAAGACACCAGCTAAGAAGATAAGTCAGTTAATTCCACACCAATCTGACAAAGCTGGGAGAAACCAAATCCCAGTCTGCTTTGAGCTGACCAACAGGCTGTTACATCAGATCTTCCTTGGTGGCGTTGTCTCCAGGAGGAAAGCACCAGCACCATTCTTCCCAAGAGACAGCAGCTCCTTCTCTTGCACTTGTGTGTGCAGCTTCTGTGTGTCAGCACAGCAACTTTCTGAAGCATTGAGCTGGCCCTCCCCTGGTGAACAGCTAGCATTCAGGCTCCTCAAATTTTAACTCATGGATCTTTCAAGTAAAAAGAGGCAGCTCTACAGGTCTTAGGAGTGAGTGAAGGACACTTTCTCCAGAATGATTTTGTGTTCTGTGGTTGAGGAACACAGTGACATAGCCTGAGCTGCACAGTCAAATATACCATGCCAACATTTAGCTTAACAGATCTCTCTGACAAGAGATGAAAGTAGAACCTCTGGGAACTTTATCTCCTCTGTAAAGGTAAAATGGCATTTGAAGTATGTGCTCATCCTTAGCCTTATGTTTTCTAGATTGAAGAAGTTCCTGGAGATCTGACTCAGGATGACCTTGCTACAGATGATGTTATGCTCCTTGACACATGGGATCAGGTATGGCACATTTACCTGGTGAAGAGGGGAACAGAGAACATGCACAAATTGGCTCTAGATTGAGTTGAAGAGTTGTGGTGTTATAGATTCCTTGCACCTGCAGCCTTCCAAACATATCACCTCTCAGTGATGCCGAGTTGGTGCCCTGTTGCTTCTTTGGTTAGCTGAAGGGCAGAAGAAAGGAGGCTGTTGTACATTGTGTCCTCCCCCAGCCTGCACTGACACTTTGTCTAAAAATCATAATTTCTTTCACAAATTGATTGTTCCTTACATTTTTTATTTTTTTTTAATCTTTAGGTCTTTGTATGGATTGGGAAAGATGCTCAAGAAGAAGAAAAGACTGAGGCTCTGAAATCTGGTAATGTCACATTTTCCTCTCTGACCTGTTTCTTATTTTCCCACTGTCTGATCATAAGGCAGGCAATTCACTATACTGAGAAACATAAAATTCAGTGTTGTGATCAAAGAGATCACATCTCTCAAGAAGGGAGGATCCTGAAGATCATTACAAAGAGCTGTAGTATTCAGACACTGCTCAAGCCCCAGCAGTGTACAAGTAACCCTGTGTGGGTACATGGGTGTAGGCTGCCACTGTATGACAGCATTTTATCAACCTAATACTGGTTTTCTACAAGTGCTAATCTAGATTGTAGATAAAACCAGAGAGTGAAAACTTGGGGGTTTGGGCTTGGTTTGTTGTTTTTAAATGACCAATCTGAAACTGTATCTCTAGCATTCATTTAGGTACAGTGAAGCTGTTTCAGCTCTTGCTCTGTAAGACTCCTACTGTATCAGACTTCTTTCTGCTTGTGTGTTTCCAGCTAAACGGTACATTGAGACTGATCCAGCTAACAGGGACAGGAGGACTCCAATCACTGTTGTCAAGCAAGGGTTTGAGCCACCAACCTTCTCTGGCTGGTTCCTGGGCTGGGATGATGACTACTGGTCTGTTGATCCTCTCCAGAGAGCAATGGCAGATGTGGATGTCTGAGGAACAAGGGGTTTTTTGCCCTCCCTTTTTTTTTTCCCCTGTGTTTTTTTTGTTTTGAGTGGAGCAAGTTTAGTGCCTTCAGTGCCTTCAAGAGCTGCTTCCTCCTGCAGGATGCACGTTAACAAGGCAATGATGTTAATAGCCAATTAGCTGTGCAATAATTACCAAAAACAATCATGACCAGTCATTGATCCTACTCCTTGCTTTAATTATATTTAATACAATAAAGCTTGTATGGAACATGGGAGTAGAAATGGTGAGGTTTGTTACAAAGGGGAAAATATTAAACAGAGCTTGTAGGTCCCACAGTTGAACTTGCTTGAAACAAATACACCTTAGAAAACTGAACCTTCTTTGTGCCATCTTTTGCAGTTACACCTTTTACTAAATGATTTTGAGGGTTTGGGAATTGTTTTTCCTTCACCTCACCAGAATTATTAGCATTGAAGACCCTGATAAATAAACAGTAAAGCTTTCAGAAAGTCACTCATTAGTAAACAGCATGTTTTTTATTCAGGATGAGAGCAAAAAGCATGCTCCTGGTGTCAACAGCAATTCCCAGGGGTAAGCATCTACAGCAGCAACAGTGGAGTTCGATTCACTCATCCTCCCCAAGGATTAAGCTCAAGCTGTGCAGTTACTGTTTCCCACTTCAAGTGTGTGAGCACAGTATGCTAATTAGTGCAGCTTTGTTAACCATATTTCTCCTCCCTCTCCCAGCAAACAGTCAAGCTCAGCTTATGTTAACTGAACTACTGCCAAACACAGACTTGCTGCTTTTATGATGCAGAAGAAGGAAAAAAATTCACAAAAAAAGAGTCAGAAGAGAAACAGCAGTGATTAGCTCAAGCCTCAGCAGTGCTCAGGCATCTTTTACTAAGTGACAAAGGCACAGCGTGTCAAGGCACAGATAAACAGTCCTTGCCCTTACTAAAACACCTGTAAATACAGAATTGATCCTAGCAGAAAGGTGATAAAACACAAGTTAAGAACTTTATGCTGGCCAGTGTAAGAAGGGCACTTGTATCATTGCTCGTGTCTTTTCATTTTCATTGCCACCTCCCAATAATTAAAGAACAGGTCCCAAACTCAGGGATGGTGGTAGCCTAAAGAGCCTCCCCCTGCCACAGACTCCAATTCTTCTTCTTTTAATCTGTAATTACATCTACTAAACAGGTACAAAATATAAACACTAACAAACTTACAGCTCAAGGCTACATCAACTGAAGATTACACGCTTTTGGTATTGAGTATAAGGCCTTTGACCACAACAACTACTAAAAGTCTGCTCAGAAACAGCATCAACAGGTAAACCACTAACCTGTTACAACACACATAAACATGTTAAAACAGCAGCTCCTGTTAAAACATCCCCAGCTACTTACAGAGATCTTAACTACCTAGAGAAGCAGCTTTTAGACCTGCATGAATCAGTCGTTTGGCTTTATTTAAATCATTTTTTTCAGAGAGATAGATGAAGGCAGACCCATTAACTGCTCAGCGCTCTAAAGGCACACCACCAGAACAGCCCATCAGTGATTGCAAGCATACTGTATCCCTAACTGCAGCATGTTCATGCCATTTCTGTGTGGCAGGACAGAGATGGAAAGTTCCACTACCAATATGAATGGGGGACTGCTCTAGAGAGTATGAGCCTGATTTTCAGCAGTACCGAGCATAATACTCTCACTCCTGTATCAATTTCCGTTCCTGTTCCTTGTGTAAGCTGGAGAACCAATCCATGTGACACCAATCCAATGACTTCACCACAGCAGGATACAGTTAGGGCTGCTCCACATCCCTAGCAGGCTGCAGACCCATTGTCTTCCCAAATCTTGGATCATCTCATCATCATCACCAATGCCTGTCTATCCTATCTGAAGCTGGGAGGCTCTAGCTGAAGACTGTCCCATCCAGCCCAGTAGGGGTACATGCTTATTTAAGATCACAATCTGCTTGTACTCACTTTGAGAGGTTTTCCATTTCAAAGATTTTGACTGTCCATCTTCACAAACATTACATTTAAATTTTGTAACACACTTAGTATAACTTTAACACACAATAAGCTAAAAAACACAGGGAATTCAGTGTTGCAAGCATATGCTGTAGCAAAAACCCCACCCCAATCTCTCTCCCCTGACTCCAGCTAGTGCTTGGCCCCTGTGAGGCCCTGCAGCATATCAATGGGCAATGGGAAGACAATGGTGGAGTTCTTTTCTGCAGCAATGGTGGTCAAGGTCTGCAAATAACGAAGCTGAAGAGCAGCAGGGGACTCTGTAATAACCATGGATGCCTCTTTCAGAGCCCTGGAAGCATTCATTTCACCCTCAGCTGCGATTACCTGGGGAAGCAAAATGAATATAATTGAATTTGTTCTGGCACAGTAATAAACTAGAAATCTGTAGGATGACTTCAGCCTTAAGAAGTCATAAAGCAGATATTGCTCATCCCTTTGATCAAGTGACCTCCTCTTGCCATGTTCTTTCAATGGTTCTGCCTTTTCTCTCACTCAGACATAAATGGCTCCTGTCTGCTCTCCAGGCCTCGTGTGTCTGTTCTCCCATGCTGTTTCTGAAGGAAATCTCACCTGCATGAACCCTGATGAAACAGAGCAAGCACCCAGCCCACAGAAACCCACAAAAACCCCTGCCCTGCACTCCTCTTTGCTGCAACACAATCTGGCTGTAACTCTTCATCCTCTCTCTCCCATTATATTATCCATGCAGAAAAAATAGTAATAAATTAATCCCAAAGCCACATGTAGCTGTTACTACCTTAGCTCTTGCCTCCCGGGCAGCTTCTGCCTCTGCAGCCATTGCTCTCTGCAGCTGGACAGGTAACTTCACATCCTTGATCTCCACACGTTCCACCTTAATGCCCCACTCATCTGTTGCATCATCAAGCGTGCTCTGTGACCAATAAACCAAATGAATTATCTTACAATTCTTGGACTTCAAGGGTGTTAGTATTTATGAGTTGATAATTATAAAAGCATTAACTGTTGTAAACTAAGACCTTCCTCCCACCCTGAGCTTGATTAATATACTGAAGGAATTCTGTGGCATAATTTCCTTCAACAGCAGAGTACTGACATAACGATTCAGAGAAACCCTGCTCTGCTGAATACTTCACCAGTCCATTACTGTAGGAGTTATTCATTACACAGAACACTGTCCCAAGAGTTCTTGATAGGGTTTGGCCTAAAGCTCCAAATCACATCTTGGCTTATTACTGAGAAGGTAAAATAAACCCTGACCTGTAAGTTATCTCTGGGATTGCTGCTTAACTGCTGTTTGATTGCTAAGGTAAAGTTGCTCATACCTGCATGCTGTGTGCAATTTCTTCACGATCAGAGAGAATCTGAGAAAGGTTTTTGGTCCCCAGAACATTCCTCAGCGTGGTCTGTGCTAGGAGACGAGTGGCTGAGTCAGCATTTGTGATGTTTGCTACAGCAAGGGTGGCATTCTGAACACGGTAATAAACCACCCCATCTACGTTAACTGTCACAGAGTCCTTGGTCAAGATCTACAAAGCAACGGGGAAAGCATATAATAAACATATATGTACTGTATATAATGGTCATTACATGTTTGTTTTACTCAAGCTCCTAGTTTTGCCAGATAAAATCAACTGCCTTGAAAACAAAAGGTGTTATATACATATGCTGCACGTGAACATGTCGATGTACAGATGCATAATCCTCCCAGCACAGCTCTGGGAAGCCAGGACTAAATCTAGGATTAGAACACTTCTGAGAAAGAAACTCTGTTGGCTTTGCTGTGGTGTTATTTCTAACTCGCTTCTTCAAATTCACAGAGGGATCTGCAATTCATACAAGTGACAGCAAAAAGAACAGATCAGAAACAACTGACACAGAAATCCACATGCTCTTTCACTGGGAAACTCCAACCTGAAACTAGCAACATATACTAACCAGGTAGGCCCCCTCCCTCTGCTGCTGTCTGGTAGAGCTTGTGGTAGCAGATGTGCAAGAAGCAGACTGACTGTACAGGAATGCAGGAGGTTAGATGTAACCAAGGACTGAATTAACAGAAAAGGCTCCAAGAACATCAGCACTCCCAAGTTATTTTGTTTAAATGCAGGAAGATGGGACCACTACATCCAAAATGGATTAAACACTCTAGTTAACGGTGCACACTGGGAACAGGAGAGGCTCATTTATGTTTCTGTACAGAGAAAAAAGGCTAATAGTGAGTATAATTGCAAATTTAGAACACTTTAGATGTTCACTTGTATTTAACTTCAGTCACAAGACTACTGATTTAGCAGGTGTGCCACTCCAGAAAGCAAGGGCAAACCATTTAAAAAACAGGTGAGGGAAGAAGCAGAGTATTTCAGCTGCACTTGGGAAGAAACATCACCAGTGAGACTCTCCCATACTGCAGGTAAGACTGGAGCTGAAGACAGTTCCCAATTATTGCTTATTCCAGAACACAGGAATAGCCAATGCCAGAGACTCCAGCACAGCAGTGGCTGTGTAAATTGCTTTATTAAACTGCAGCAGCTTTGTGAAAAAGGATGTCAGTGTACAGCAAAGGTCAGAGGAACAGACCTCTCCTTTCTCAGAGAAGACTGGAAGGTTTCACTGAGCTACGTCTAGCTACTTACAAAATTGGTTTTGCCTGTCCCGAGAGCCTGATACACTTCAGCTGCATGGGCCTCAGCCTTACATCAACTTTCAATCAGAAGTATCTCTGTTATTATCTAGCAGTTCATTGCCCTTCTCAGAGGTACCTCTGATTGAAATGCTACCTTGTCCTACTAAATGAGGATGTGGTGATTTGTAGACAAGTTGCAGAGGAAATCCAATTTGTAAACATCCTCAGAGCTATATTCAAGTGATTTAGTGAGTTTAACACTTGTATGTTAAACAAAAGATGTACTTGCAAGGACACAGATACTCTTGAAGGTTTAGAAGAGGGTACCCCAGAAAGAAGTATTAATTACATTTTAAAACTACATTAAAAAGAGATAGAAATATGCCTCATGACCATGAGAAGAGGTGTCCTAATTGCACGTTAGGCAATCACCATTCTGTTATTTGACAATAGAGACAGGTGAGTTACTTGACCTTCCAGACTTACCTGTTCTGTCCTTTCCCAAACTACCTATTTTAGCAGGCTTTCCACAATAGCTGAAGATAAACAAAGAATGAGAAGCATGCAGAGAAACCATGTTGTACAAACACAAATTTACTTCTGCTTTTATCTCCTGAAAACAAACAAACCTAAAGGCATACTCATCATTTAATCAAGCCAAAGGAAAAACTGCAGAACTCAGGCTTCACTCACTAACAGCACATCAGCAGCTGCAAGAACATTTCGCCTGGTAGTGATTAGGTTGCTACCAATTACCCTTTAGAGGGTACCATGACAGTAGCTATTTTTCTCAATTTACAGCTAATGATGAGCAATAAACCAGCTAGTAGATATGACAGGAAACAGATGCACCAGAAAGGCTGCATCAAGCATCTTTGTCTTGCCCAGTACACCAGAGACATGAGGGATACAGTTATAATCATCTATGTACAATTGTGCATCGACTTATTTTTAGAAGGCAACTTGTATTTTATTCTTTTTTTGGCATCACTGAGCTCAGCTGGCTTAACACTGTGGAGAGAGTCTGCTAAAAATGAAGATGTTCAAGGAAAAACAGACTAGAAATAATAGAAATAGGATTTTTTGTTCTTTAGGACCTACAAACTGAAAGACATCAGATGACATTAGGGGCAAAACACCTTCATGTTGTTTTTGTGCACAGCAGGACACAAGAGCAATGTGGACAGAAAACTCACTAAGGGAGTGGACCACAAGCCTCACTTGCTATTAATAGCATTTGATGTATATAATAATTTCATCCTGTTTTTTTAAACTAATTTCTACATCTAGATAAATTGGCACAGAAAAGATCACTGCTGCTTCTGCAAATCCTCCAGATTTCCCGGAAACAATTAGAGAATGCTGCATCAAGTCCAGCAGGCTTCATTCCAAACCCCTTCCATTTTAGCTCTTAGGCACTATTAAGTTATCTTATTTGGTCCTTAAAGGACAGCATGATTTGTCCTCTTTTAGAGATCTCTCACTGAATATTACTAAAGGAGATAGATATACATATATTGTCTACTCAGTACATTGAACCTGCTCAAAAAAAATCCACATCAAAACTGCATGGTGCCTGTTATTGAGGGGGGGAAGGAAAAACAAAGGACAAAACATTCTGCAAACACTTCAGCAGACACAAAGGCAAGCTCACCTCTTGAGGAGGAATATCAAAAGAGATGGTCCTCATATCAACTTTGATAAAGCTGTCTGTGCAGGGCAGGACAAAAAACAAACCTGTACAAAAACATCCATTCAGGAAGGTATGAAAATGGGTCATTAAAATAGACAAAAACTTACTAATGAAATAAGCTTCAATTCTACTCCTGTAGCTGTATAGCCCTCTTTGTAATGAGCTCAGCACCATGCTCCTTAGTAGCTTTCAGAGGAGAATAAGATTTTCAAAATGCATGCTGAGAAACTTAAATTTACTCAGGTTGAACTTATTCAGAGATCTTTAGCATTTAGGACATGAAACAGAACTGTTAACAGCTACTTTTGGAGATTCGTCCCACAAAGTTACTTGTGGGGCCTAATTCTGACAAGCAGAAAGTATCAGCCTCCTCTTCTGGTGGATCACTGCAATTTGTCAGCTTTACAGTAATGTGGAAGTACTGCAAAACCTGGATGACAACACAGGAAGAAGCCGTTTCCCCCTTCTGTCACTCTGAGCAGCAGGAGCAACGGCTGAAAATAACATTAACTTGGATCTCATTGGAATTTCTAATATGCACAGGAAGCTTTTCAAAACCATCAAATAATTTAATTGCTTCTATTTCTTTTGAAGAACATTGAGGCTTTCACACCATCTGGGTGTTAACTGACATACTAAACATCTTCTTTAAAATGGCATATTTGATGCCATTGCTCCTCTCTTTACATTCTGTGGGTTTGATCCTACCTGAAGACCATGTATTAACTGAGGAGATGTGGGTAATGCTCACAGATAATTACTATCTTCTCCAGATGAAGTAAGATATCCTCTTACTGGAACTTACACAATTCTTCAGAAATCCATTTGCCAGTCTAATGCAATGTCTCCAGACAGCTATGATTTTGCTGGTGACTTAAACAGAAGAAACACTATGCATGCTCTGCAGGACATACCTGGTCCCTTTGCTCCCCCTTGTAGGATGCGCCCCAGTCGGAATATGATGGCTCGCTCATACTCCTTCACGATCTGTAATTAAGAGCTGGAGGTCAGGCAAGGGTTTCCAGAAGCCACCTGATGGATTCCAAACTATCTACACACTCAGAGACAGTCTCAAATGTTAACATACGTTAGATTTCATTTCCATACTGGCTGCTTTTGAGAATTTTAGCCTACATTTTATTGTCAAAAAGCAAAAGGAACGTCAGGGCAGTATTCCACAGGAGATATTCTTCAGACTGTGGCACCATCTACCAACAGCAGAAGCAACTGCATGTCATCTGGGCAGGACTGAGCACTAGAAGCAGCCCTTGGAAATATCCTGGCAACAACGGGACAAAGTGCAGTATATGTGACCCAGCAGGGCTTTTTCCAGCCCTAATTCTGATACAGTATATTAGCCAAAGCAAAGCAGGAGTTATTTCCTCCAGCCTGCAAACTGAAAACGTCAAGCTCAAAGTGATGACACAGTCTCTGCAAACCTGTCACATACATACTCACATAGTTTTATTTACATACTTCATATTTACCAATATACATACAAAAGCAGACAGCTCTTTAAAAAAAGTCCATCAAAACTAAAATACCAGTCCTCCAAGATTAATTATGCATCCTTGCTGTTATTCTGATCTTCCAAACTAGCTTATATACTAACAACAATGTCAACACAAAAATCATTTTAACTAAATACTTTAATAGCACTTAACAGTTTGAAGATTAATGCATTGAAATGTTGAGGTCTGCTATAGTTCAAGAGAACAGAGTTGCATTAACTTGTGTTTAAAGCAAATAAATAGAGAACAACAATAACCACTAGGAAGCATCTACCTTGCTTAAAGCTTTAATTGAACTTAGCAGTGAGCAATTTTACCTTTATGCACATCCAGATTGATAGAGGCAATGTAGCAATAGTGAAAAAAAGTGAAGTGATCACCAGGATCCATCCACACACACCAAGGCCAGCATCAGAGCCATCTGCAAGGAAAATAAGCAAATGTTTTTCAAATTTTTAAAGCCAAGAGTGCCTGTTAAAGCAAGTGCCTATAATTTCTGTTGAATATTCTTTGAGATAAGCCATTATCAGCACTACTCCTCTGACCAGATTCATTAGGAAAAGCCAAAGTCTGCTTTTATTTTCAGTAGTCTCTGGAGATTGCACAGGATAGCTGAGGGCAGAATGCAGTCCAAGTAACATTTATGCAGAGTTAAATTCACTAACATTTAAGCACAGACTCTCAGATGCCTCCCTCTTCCCCAGTTTTCTCTAGCAGAATGACCAACAGGCAGCAGTAGAAATCTTTTGTCTAAGGGAGTCACAGCAACACTTTCTTAAGGAGCACAACACGAATATCCCACAGCTATAAACTCTAGTGATTGGCCACTGAGTGTGGTTTACATTCCAGCTGTCCTAGGTGTAGCTCTAAGAAGGCCACAATTCTCAGACCTGTTGTACTTAGGAAGTTGGGTAAGATATAGTGCAAGATTAGCTGGATGTGAAATAAAGTCCCTATAAAGCACTTCTAGGCCAAAGACTTCTCATGCTTAGAAAAACCATGATAGGTCTCTGTCATGAAATGACACCAAGAGAGAGTACTTCCAGGACAGCAAATCACAAGAGCTAGTGGTTTCAAATGCTACACAGCTAAATAAAGCAAGCACCACGAGAAGAGGCGGATGTGCTGGAAAGCATTCAGAAAGCTACAGGAAGTTTCTGATCCTTCCAGCTAAGCCTCCCAACAGGCTGCCAGGAGCCCACTGGGGATATCCCAGGGTGAAACCTAGCACTCACAACCACCAGGTTCCTACTGTAAAGATACTGAAATTCACCTTCTTCACTCCATCCTGTAAAAAGCCAAAAGTACAAAGTGCCAAGAAGCATGCACAAAGCTTAGGACAACAGTTCTCAAATTTAGATGAAAGGATGTTGCTTCAGGGCTACACTTTCTGATTCTGCTGAACTGTAAATACCCCCTTAGAGTGCTGCAAAAATGCAAACTTTATCCTAACTTAGCAACACCACAGATGAGTCATTAGACATCACTAACCTTGAAAGTCAGTGCCAGCAAATCATAGCACGTACTATGCAAACTTAGATTTACGATATTTAACTGAAGTCATAGAAGGCAGCAAAGTGACTGGGAACAATACTGAAGTTTCCAGTCCTCTGTTTCACTGACTGTAAGTCTTGGTGCTACTCCTACCCTTTCAGGTGAGATGGAGTATGGAGGGGGTGGAGAATAACCATTTTGTCTCACACTGTATCCTGAGCTTTATGAAGTTACTCACAGCTTCTGAAGGCAGCTGGCTATCTTACCTATCATTTGAATCCCTGTCACACACGAGTACAATAACCCTCAAGGACATGTCATGTGTCTTTCTGAAGTGCCTCTACGGCAAATTACCTAAAGATATTCCCCCACAGGTTTATTAATACATAGCAGAAATAGCAGATTAAAGGAGTAATTTCCAGGCCTTCTGTGAAAGTCAAGGAAATGCATTACCTACACATATTGCTATTAAGCAGCTGTCAGCACTAAGGAAGATATGTAAACTCACTAGTGATGGGAACATTACTTTTAATTTAGCAACAAGGTACTAGTCAGCCCAAAACCATAAAATGTATTCACAGTCTACAGTGTAAGGAAGAAAAGTCTCCCTCTCTCTTTTACTTAATAACTTTTATAAACCTAAAGGACCTGAGGAATCTGTTTCATTGCAAGATTGACCTCCACCCGTCACGTTCCTCGAGAAGCTCAGTCATCCTCCATGGCACTGACTGCCATAGGCACACAAAGCACTGTCAGCTGCATCATGACCTTGGATCATCTCACACTAACAGACAAAAAGGATCCCTTCAGGTCTGGAGCTCCAGTGTCCACATGATTGTCTAACAACTGGAGTAAAAAGAATGTGGAAAACACACCCTGGGACTCAAACTCCATACAAAATATGGGTGCTGCAGATTCACCCAAGGCTACTGTTAACATCTGAACCCCATGGGCCAGAAATGGCTCCATTCTTTAAGATATGCATATTTTTTTCCCCTTCCTTAAGAGGTTTTCAAGCTTCACATTTATTTCAACTTGAGTTTAGGGAATTGTGAAATATGCTACCATTCCAAGGGATTAAACACAGAGATAGCAGGAACTGGCCAGGCCTCTGACTAAAGGCAAAAGCTAGTTCTCATCTCAAGCAATGCATAACTATCATCTTTCACTTTAGAAGCAGTGTTAAGATTAACCCTTTTTGAGCAGACAGAAACATGCATCTAGCTGTTGGAGTAATACACTAAAGGCAGCACACGTGGAACAAAATTGAGCAAAGATCAAGTTGCAAGGCTTAACTGTAAGTCAGTTGGGAAGTGGTTCTCCATGCTGCAGATGCTGATAAGGCAACAATACCTGAAAGTCTATTTTTTTTTTAGCTTGCAGTAACTTTAGCTACTCCACTTTGGTTCTCTCTTGGCTTGATTTTCTGAAGTGCCAAACTCTCTTCAGTTCAAACACTTGTGATATTCTTCCTCTTTTATTAACAAGATATTAAAACCTCACACCTAGAATTTAATCAGAGGAATCTTATTTGTGGACAGTCTCCAATGCACTACACATCTCTGTAAGCAATAAACATGGAGAAAGACTATTAAGAAATGTTAATTGAATCAGCCTTGGATGCCTTTAAGGCTGACTGGAACAGTTATTGTTACTTTAGCAAGAAATTATCATTTGGATCATCTAACAGTATTAACAATTTATAAGAAACACTTAGTGCTGGAGGCTGAGACAAAAGGAGAAAAGGAGTTCTTTCCACTTGGGGTGTGGCAGGCACTTGACCTGTGATTTATCTTCTGCAAAACCTACATAATCTGAACAAGGACATCACTGTCAAAGAGCAGAAACGTGACAGACTCCTAAGCACCACCAGAGGGAGGGACCTTCACCCACAGCCATGCCAACCACCCACCAGATTTAAACCAAAATGCATATGGAGATCAATGGGACTGAACACAAAAGGAGTGATGCTAGACAGAGATCCCCAATGGGCCAAATCCAGGACAGCCTGAGAATGACTGAAGGGTGTTATTCTAATAGTCAACTGTTTGATAATTAACAATCAGGAATGATAAGGATGACTACTTTTACTGAGAACTCAAGTCTTTTCAGATGCTTCTCAAAGCATTTCGTATGGGAAACAGCCAAATTCATTACATATAATAACCAAACCAACTTTAGCCTCCAAAACAACACATCACACAGTAACTACAGAAGGAACAACCTCAACAGCCCAGAAGTGAAAGGCTTGTCAAGTCCCAGAGAAGGTCAGCATCAGAGCGAGCACTGGTAGGTATTAATAACTAACACACTCATAGAATGAAATGTAGACCCTCTCCAAGGATACACGAACTCGAATGTGGCATACGGCATGAGGCCCAAATAGATCTACAGTTATTTATACAACAACTCAGATTACCCAGCCAAAGCCTTCAGATACAGTGATCTTATGCATTTCCTTCTCCAGTTGCAAATGACATAAAATAAATCATGACTTTTCTGCAGCCTGTTTCTGAACAGCACAGGTAAGAGCAAAGTGTTCCAGCTTCAAGGGACAGAAACTGGTAGTTTTAGTGCATCACCTCCAAACTTCCTGACCCAGGTTACACTAACACCCACTAACTGAAAGGTCAAAACGATACCTAGAAATAAAAACTAAGGGCAGCTTCCTTGCCACACTTAAGTACCTATAGCTGATTTTTATCACTTCCTTCAGCCGCACCTATCTTAGCAAGTAAAAAGCACTAGCAGTGTAAACAACCAATCCCCAAATCCGTTTTGTTCTAATTTAACGGTGCAGAGCCTCGGGGATCACTCCTGTTGACTCTGCTATTGTAATTACCTCTTCAGCTTCCCCCTTAGTGATATGAGTTACCGTACAGGAAAAGAAAGCGCATAGAGTAAACCCCCAAGTTGCGCAATGGGGCCCAGCTCCCAGCGATGCCCTCCCGCTCCCCCTGCGCTGTTTCCGAGACGAGAAGCGCTGTGGGGCAGCAGCGCCTCCCGCTCCCTGTCCCGCCGCCGTTATCGGGGGATGTCGCGTAGGGGCCGCCGGTGCCCGGCCGCTCTAGCAGCGGGGTAGGAGGGGAACAGGCCCAGTGGCCTCGGCGAGGCCCGCGGAGATGCTGGGGGCTAAGGGACCCTGGAGGCTGCCCGGGAAGCAAGGCAGAACCGCTCCTCGCTCTTTGCCACCGGATTGACTTTTGGTGAAGGATGCGCAAACTTTCCTCAGCGACTCAATACAATAAGAAATGAAACCGAAACAGGGAAAACAAACCAAACCAAACAAAACCGGAGAGCAACAGGAAGGCGCCCCGGCCTCACAGCCCGCGAGAAGCGACTGCCTGAGGGGCCCCATTCCCTCCACCTCTTGGAGACAGCCTAGTCCTCCCTGTTCCGCGGTTACCTTGCACCCGCCGAGCCTTCGTGGCCTTGGTCGCCATCCCCGCTTCGTGGTCTTCCATGGCCCTCGCCGCCGTCCTCTCAGCGTTGTTCCACCCAGCACCCTCAACCCACACTCAGAGCCTGCCCGACCCCGCCCGAGGTTGCTGTCTGGGAGCCACGCCCTTCCCCCCTCCCCTTAAGGGCTGAGGGAGACGAAGAGGCTTGAGGGGTGTGGAAGGGGTGCATGGAGTGGTGTTTGCTTGGGCTGCTGCTACAGGGACGGGCAGCAGGCAGGAGAGGGGTGTTAGTAGAGGCAGAAATGCCTAGCGCAGGGCGGGAGGGGGAAGAAGAGCGTGAGGAAGGAGGGAAGCCATCGGCGGAACGCCTGAAGTAAGCAGGGTCTGGTCAGCCCCTCGTGTGGGGAGCTGTTCCCTGGCCTCAGGCTTAGTTGAACGTACACATGAAAGGTGATGGTTTTTAATGAGTGAAGTATGGTCTCACGTAAAAATGAATAAGCAGCACCCTTCAAAGTGATAAGATTTACCTTTTAACGGTTCCATTTGAGGGGTAACGTGCTAATAATGCATGCTATATTTCCTTCTGTGATAGTGCTGAAGTACGTGTCCAAACTGGGAAGGGAATTAAAACAGTCATAGAATCGTTAATGTTGGAAAAGATCTTTAAGATCATCAAGTCCAACCATCAGCCTACCACCTCCATGCCCACTACACCATGTCCCTCAGTGCCACATTTATACATAGTTTGAACACCTGCTTCTCAAACATTCCCTTTGAGTTTCAGGTATTACTGCTTTTCTTCCTGACCTGTTGCAGGATACCAATGGAGAGTTTGGAGCTTTCATCCACTTTTGAAGACACCAAAGTTGTGACCTCTTCTGCTATTCTACAAGGTTTACCCCACAGAAACAATATGTGTATAAGAACACATGATTACACATACATTTTCTGCATACAAGGTGTCATAAAGATTGCCACCTTTGGAAAAAGGTCCAAGGTCGAATTCCATACAAGGCTGGCTCAGGAGAGTTATGGATGATTTATGGCTAGTAGAGGTGTGTACAAGCTCCTATTTGCATTGCTGTGCTGCTAGTGTGTAGTTGCTAGCTTTGTAAAACTCATGGCAACCTGTGAACGAAAACTAGTATTGGACTAAGAGAAAACACAGGTTTATTTCAAGTGTTGATACTATTGTGTGGTTAGACTCTTCCTTGGAGGTAGTCTGAATTTTGCTTTCCACTATGTACCAAGAGGAGCAAAGGTTTTGATTAGGCAACATGATAGAGAAGAAGGTATGTGTGAGTGGAGTGCTGAATGCTGAAATGTAGGCCTGATTCTTGAAGTCTCCAAGTGCTACAAAGAGTTTCAGTTGCTATGAATGCATTTATGAGTGCTGACACCTGCTGTTCTGATATTAGTAGTTCCTTGATATTTTTGGTTTGTTCTATGGTCTACAATTTTGTGTGGGTTTACCTGTACTCTTAAGAATCAGACAGCTTTGTAGTCTGTCTGTATCTATTGAGTAGGTGGATAAACCACTATGGGAGAAAGGGGTTCCACCAGCAGCAGTTTTACTGACCTGCTAAAATGTCTAACCATGAGCAGTGTAATTGCAAGCTGATGTTTGAGGTGACTTGACTGAGAAACTCTTTGAAATTCATGATTCCTCTTTCAATTTTCCTACTGTGCAAACCATCCATAAGAAAGAGGGAAGAAAATGCAGGAATGTCCCAAACTGCCATGTACAGCTAACATGTAGGGCTTGTCTTTGATAGAATAAAAGGAAGAGAGAATCTTTGATCTGCCCAAATAAGAACTGATGAAGAATCATTCTTCTGTAGGCTCGAGTTGGCATCTCCATGCAACTCTCAAATACCATGAAGCAGCTTGTAGTGTAACACAGTATTTAACCATGAATAGTACATAGCATGATGTTGTAATTAAATTGGAATTAATAGGATTCCAGGCCTTAGGGTCTTCTGGCAGATAGACTGCTCAGAGTGCCTCAACACTGATTAAGGAGGAAGGGAAGATGTGCTTGAAATGGGAGGAACAGGTTCTGTGAAAACAGAGTAGATAAGCTGTGATGAACCCTCATCACCCATAGCAAATTTGGCACTAGAAAAATCTAAGGTGGTGCCAATAATAAGGTAAGTGCTTTTAAACTGGACTTAAATTGGGCATTAAAAGATATCCTGCATTGGTTTGCCTTATTTCAGCAGAGGAATCACCTGTTCGCTTGCACTGCCATTAAAGCAAAAAATAAGCAATTAAGACCTTCATCCTTCATGAAGCTGGCAACCCCACTTCATCTAAAGCTGCAGTATCTCAGCAACACGTTGTGTGCTTTGTACAAATCTATGTTGGCATTTCACTGGAAAAAACAGAAGACCTTCTCTCTAATTGAGATGTGCCTTCATTCCATTTATTTTATTGGCCTTGGGTATTTGCCAGTAGAGCTAGAAAACCCCAGGGCGGCGTTGTCGGTGATCTTGCTCTTCTGCGAGTTCTTGCTGCCATCTACTGTTCTCTGGTGCGTGCTTCTCACAGGTGACTTCGGGAAGGTTAACCGGTATTGTTCATCTGCTCTGCTTTCAGCTGCGGGAACTGAGTGGTGGTGTCATCTTGTTTAATACAACTGTAGTTTTCCCTTAAAACTGACGTTAAGCAAAGTGTTGGGATTCACAACAGTAATTAACAGTCGCTGTAGTGTCTCCGAAGTCCTTGGGCACACACCAGGGAGGTGCCTCTGTGGCTCTGAGCTAAGAGTGCAGTCAGCTGCATTCTGAAGGCTCCTGGAATAGAGACTGAGTGTGAAAAGACAAAACTGGAAAATGCAACCTTTGCTACATCATGATATCTGAATGTCTTCTCGTTCTAATTTTTGGTTCAATAAATGCAGAAACTATAGAATTTTAATTTTCTTTGGCTAGGTAACCACAGTGGACTTGAAAATTGATTCCATAATCTCTAGGCTTTATAAACTGAGAAATTTCATTGGGTTTTGCCTTTATCATTTACATAAGTCAGTTTGATTTCATGGAAGCTCCAGACAACAGTAACTCCTCAGTAATACTCTGCAGTAAAGTCTGTGCTTGTTTATTTGTTCACAAGTTCTCTGTGTGTGGTAGGCAGTTAATTAGAGTATTTGGGTGAGGTGCATCAGCCTTGGAAACTCCTCTTCTGTTTCTTCTGTGGGTAGTCTCTGCAGCTTTCTGTTACCTCTGAAAAGGGAGATAGTCTCCTATCAGCATATTTATTTACCACATCGTGTTTATCAGTCTGTGACTTTTTTACCTCGAGTAGAAAGAACTGTGAGCAGTCTCCAAAACTGCCATTAGATGTCAGCATGATGTTAACCACAGCTCCAGCAGGACCAGTCTTGTTTGAAGCATGCTTTAAGTATGGTGACTTTTGTCACCCCAGTCTTTATTTTAAAATCCTTTCTTATAGCTACTGAAGTTGTGCTCCACAGTCATTATGGAACAATGTCAAAGGCTAGTCCTGCAGCTTTGATTCTTACCTTAAAAAGTTGCTGTATGTGCAATGCTTAGCTTCTGAATCCCATTTGGAGCTGCTCATACTATACTAGATTATCTGTGAAGCTTCAGTTGGACACACACTCCTAAGCTCATAAGGTGTTATGTGTTAGCAGCTTCCCACAGGGATTCTGCATGACAGTTTGCTAATGAGGTGTGTTACTGTGCTTTATTTTATTGTCCTTTTCCCTGCTTACAGTAAACTTTAAGGGACTCTTACAAACATTGTTTTCCATTGCTGTTTACCATTCAGGGTTTTTAAGGGTGAACTCAAGTGTGTTAGGATATCTACTATATTCTTACTATACATGTGTTTAAATATTTTGTGGCATTTTGAGTTGGAGCTAGGCCTCTGGAGAACTGTTTTATTTACCATTATGCATTTGCAGTGGGTCTGTCCACATATATTTTAATGTTATTCTGAAAAACACTGCTTTGAATCAGTTTCTCCTCAAACATCTAATCAGAAGCAGAATGCTAGTTCAACAAACATTTCCCACGTTATAAAAGTCTGCATTTCATTGAGTTGCCTATTTTTATACCATGGGATTGTTTGGTTTCAGTGGAAATAGAATAGATCTATGTTGGAATCAATAGTCCCAAAATAAGAATGCTTTAAAATTGGGTTTCCTACACAAAATGATTAAAGATACATTGTTTAAAATATCCTTGAGTCTGGGAGGTTCATTATTTTTCTGTTGTTTACACTTACAGAATACATATAATAGACCAGTCAAAGCACAGCCTGTCCTGAGGGAAGGCTAAGTCCTTGTGCTTGCTGTAACAGGGAGGAGCAGGGCTCTCCAGCAGTCTGTCTGTCTGTCTGTCTCTCCAGTTGGTTACTGCTGCTGGCGACATCTGAGCTTTAAATCCAATTCATATGTCAGGTAATATGCATACTATTTTTCTTCTGACCTAGCAAGCTTTTGTTAGGAAAAAGTGAAAGAAAATCTGGTCAAATATTCAGCAGATTATTTTACTGCCAAACTATCTGCAAGCATTGCATGTGTCCACAGAACTAACTCCTTTGAATTCTCCCATACGTCCTGCTGAGGGATATTAAGGTCCACAAATACAAATCAAAGTCAAATTAAACTGTTGCTGCTGCTGCTATTTGTATTGAAAATAGTTTGTTTCTGAAGTATTCCTTGTGGTTTAGAGAGGTAGAGGACTGAGTTTTCATGACTTCTTAGCAGTCTGAGATGTCCTGTCATGGCCCTGGAGACAGGTTAGTGTGGTCTGTTGCTCCTCGCACCACACTGCTCTCATGCTTTGGCTGGATGCAGTAGGAAGATGGATGCAGGAGCCATCTCTGTTGGCACTGTGTTGAACTTCCCCTTCAGCAGGAGCTGTCAGAAAAAAAGAAAAGAAAAGAAAGTGGATATAACAGTTGCAAATTTCCCAGAGCTCTGTGAAACTGAAGAAGTTTCTTGTGAAAGCTCTTTCCTCTTCCCTCTGCCATTTCATATGCTAGTCATGTGCACAAAGGTTTGATTTCTGTTTCTGGTTTTACCCAGCATTCCTCTGGCCTGCCAGTGCTTTTTGATTTTTCAATATAATGATTTCTTTGCTTCTGTAGGTTTGGCAAAGAGAAAATTTGTGTTAACAGAACAGATAAAGCCTTAGGTAATAATAAAATAAGGCAAACCTACTAGAACAAGTCAAAGTCATCAGTGTGCCTTAAAGCAGCAAGGCAATGTCACTTTACTATTCAAGAAACCCTGTCTCAGGTGAAATCTTCCTGCTGTGTGTCACTGAAATTGCAAGTTTGTCTAACACTTGGGTAGCTTGGAGGTCTCAGCACTTGTAACTACTGCATCCCTAGCATTCAGGAGGAGAAGTGTATTCCAAGACACTGAGATGCTTGGAAGAGTTAGTTGCAGAGTTGGAGACTATATTACTGAAAAATAGGAAAAAGAAGCTATGCAAGTGCTGCACATTGCAGTCAGTTTGTGTATTTAATAGTTCTGTATTTTAAAATAGAAGAACTGTGTAGGCTCCTGAAGGCATTTCAGGGCAAACAGCATGGTCTACATCTGTTGAGAAAAGCACCAAATCCTCTGAGGACATTTTCTGATGCAAATACATTTCTGGCAGCAGTGATTCAACTCTATTGGATTCATAAGAGAGCTAAAGGGAAGTCTAAGGAAATAAAGACAACCATTTGTATTACTTCACTTGTTATTGACAGCAAAATTGACTCTGAGCTGGGGGCCACTGCCAGTGGAGCGTGGCAAGTGGCATTAGTCATGTTAAGAGCCTGCAAAGCAGAGCCCATGGTGGGGTTTATTTTCCATACTGACCCAGAGAGAAAGTGCCAGGTCAGCTGGAGAGAACATACATTATCATAGACATTGTTGTTTCTAAGCCTGTTGTCTACTGTAAAATGATTGTAAATCATCCATGGATCATAACCATGGAGATGCAGAGTGAGAGAAGCAGTGTGAGCCAAACCAAGGAATCCATAACATTTGTGTGCTTTTCTACAAGGAAACACCCTTGGCAACAGCATGCAAAAGGGTGGTCTTGAGAGGTTAGGTAATGCTTGGGTTTAAAATACCTTCTGTAAACACAACATCATTCTCTCTTTAGAACCAGATATGAAAGCATAGTTATTTCATCATTTGGACAGCATATGTTCCTGTCAGGATGTTCACAACCCATCCCAGGCCTGTTTCTTTTCCACAGTCAGGGTTCATGTGAGGCTCAGATACCTGTAACAACCTTTGACAGGACATTTTAAGTGCAGATGGGACTTGACTGACACAGATTTTATTAGATTCCCCCAAAATATTATTTTCCCTGTTGCTCTCCTGTCCCTGGAAGCTTTTGTTCTTCTCTTGCCCTTTTCTTCTATCAGCCTGTTTCATTTGGGGAGGCAGATCTGTGCCTCAGATTCATCTTGCAATTAGAAATAGTCATGCAGATTTCCACACACAAAAGCTCCTATCTCACTAGAGCAATGATGACACAGTTCTGATACTGTCCTTTGACTTTGAGGAACATTAATTCTGCTGTGGCAGGCTGTGTGTGGGCAAATGAAGTCACTGCCCCTTATTCTGAGTCCTTTTCCACCTCAGAGATGCACTGTCCTGCTGAAGCTGAAAGTGAGACATTCCCATGTTACACTGGCATCTCTAACTGTGCTTCCTTTATTTAAGGCAAGCACAAAAGACTGGAAGAGCACTCAATAATGAAAGAGTTAATTGGTGTTTCTGAAAAGCTAGCATTAAGTAAAGCTGAAAGTTTCTGAACAGGTTTGATAGAGAAATGGAGAGACCCATGATGTGTTTCTATGGAAACTACAGTTGAAGGTTTTATCTGATGAGATTCCCAAAAAGTACAATCTGCCTCCTTTTTCTGACTTGGGTAGACAGAGGATAAATACAGCAGAGCCAGTATTGCACAGTGATCTTTGGAAGGATAGTTAATGAAGTGCTTCAAGATGAAAGCTGATGTATAAATGTAAGGTGACATTTCTGTCCTAGTCATTGCCTTTAAAGATGAGATTTTTAGGACAGATTGCTGGTGAGAAGCTGCAGCTCAGCAGTCAGCATATTGGTACATTTTTCCATTCAGCTGCTGTTGAAATATTTATTTATTTGTATTTAGTTCTGAGTGTGAGAGCATAACACCTTCCTTAGAGCTGGCCAGAAGTGGTGGAAAGCTCCTGTGCACATCTCTGGTGATTTCCACTCCTCACTCACCTTAGTCCTGCTTTCCTCATTCTTCCTGGTCACCTCTGCTGGTAGATATCTCCCCTCCCCTCCTGAGCCACGTTAGCCCACTCCCAGATTCCCACTCAGCTCTGGCCATGGCCTCCTGAGTGTCTGCAGAGCTGCAGGTGGGTTATGCTGTGCTGTGTGCAACTGCTGGGGTATGGACTGTAGTGCAGGGAAGAGAATTTATTCATGGTATCACAAGTGAGACTTCCTGGTCAGGGATGGAAGCTATGATTCACTAAGCCCTTGTGCTATTTCTGTCTGTGCTTTTATTCACTTTGATTTCACTTTCTTAATCAACATAGATCAGTTCACAGCCTTAGAATTCATTATGTATAATCTATTCAGTCTCCCTTTCTACCAGACCTTGCAGTAGTTCAGGACAGAGACTGATCTTCACTTAATCAGGGTTTTGTTCAGAAGTCAGTGGCACCTCGTGCTAGCTGTGATTAATTCCTCCCCAACTCCATGGGCCATACAAATAGCTTCATTACCAAAATAGCATATGCTCCTGTTTAGAATTGGTGGAGACTCAGACATCTTAATCTTTGACTCTCTTCTGATATTGACTGTCAGAGCAAATGAAATAGCATATGTATTTTTACTTCCCATCTAATGAGGAAAAATACTGAGTTAAGGCTATCTGAATAGTAATCAATGCTGCCTCTCTTCTCCCACACGAGAGGAATCGTGCCCTCTGCAGGCTGATGCAAAGCATCTTACAAAGCAACAGATGGCTCCAGCAGCCACAAACAAAGCCCTGGGGCTTGATTCTCACCCTCTATATGTGTTGCACTTTCTCTATGTATTGTAAAATCTCAGGACAGCAAGGTGTTTGTAGAGATGATAGCAGTGGAATAAATACTTTGGCAATAGGGTGTAGGTATGCAGAAAATAGCCTATTTCACTCCATTTCTCTTGTATAGATGTAAATTATTAAACAAGCTGACCCAAAATGTAAGAGAAGCCTTTGTTCAAGAAGCACAAATTTAACTTGTGCTTTATTTTTCCAGTCTCAAACTGAAAGTAGAAATAAGAACATATGAGACAGAAAAAATGTTAGGTGTGCCCATAAGCAAGTGGAATATTTGGAATTTCCAAAGAACTCTTCTTGAGATTTGGAGACTGTTGTTCCAAACCTAGAATGGTGTGGTTAGTTTTGGAAGGCACTTTCAAAGCCTGTGTGTCTGTGAGTTGTTATTTGGTTTTTACTGAGATAATTAAAGCCACTGTTGCACCCACACCCCAGGTCAGGAACTACTTAGACTGTTATACACCAGCTATAGACTCTCTTCTGAATCAGTGCTAAGAGCAATATGGAAAACAGTAGAAATTTGTCCCCAGTTTAAGGAATTTTCTTCCTTCCAGCCTCCTCAGAAAACTCAGAGGTACCTGCAGAATCTTTTCCCTTGCTTTGGCTCTTCATCTTTCATTGAACTGTTTCAGGTTTGCTGCTCCTTTCCTTTGGGGCATGTATGAAATACTGTTTCTCAGGTATAATGTAGAAAATAATGCAGAGAGCAACCATTGCCAACAGCAGAGACCAAGCAACCCTAAAGTTCAGGATTTTTCATTCTGACACAACTTCCTGATACTGGAAATGAAGTCTTTTTACTTTGACTAGTCTGATTTGTTACTGAGTAGAGTACATCAGGTGTTTGGAGTTCTAGCACAAAGTAAAAGGAGTAATTAATATGGGTTTAGATGATTTAAAAAATATCAACAGTGGTTTAATGGGAGAAAAATTTACTGTTTCCACTGTACAAAATCAACCAGAAACAGGCTGGTGCTAGCAGTTAAACAATGTAAAATAATGAGCTTTGACTGACTAAGCTAACTGCCTGAAATGATCCCAATGACAAAAAATGAAAAAATGAACCCACAAGTATCACACATCTCTTGTCTTCATGATTCCACTCTCATTTCACTTCTGTATGCATTCTCCCCAGAATTTGGGATACCACTGTAGGATTCTAGAAAGCTAAATTGCTGGCAGAGGGCTTGTAAAGGATTAATTATCACCATGTCCAGGTAGAAGAGATTTTATTGTTTTCCTTCCCTGATTCATAACCTGATTGCAGAGAAGAGAGCTTAAGCAGGCCAGCATCCTACACATTTGGGGAGATCCCTCAAGGAACTCTTGGGGAAACAAGCAAGCAAAGAGCTAAACTAGAAAGTATACATGGGCATTGAAATCTGCCCTGGCTACCACTGACAGTCCCAAAGATTTGTGTATTCTCCCACCCTCTTTTCCTTCCTATGTTCTGTATCTTCAACTGTACAAGCTTCTAAGCATTCATCTTTCCAGAGTTTGTCTGCTGAATCTTCCTCTGCAATTAGCGTCCCTGACGTGTTAAGATAGAGGGAGAAATCTATCACCAGGCAGTTGCTTTTCAGGAGTAATTTGCTCAATTACTTCTGCCAAATCAGTCAGAAAATTCGACAGAGCAGAAGTGAGGATGATGAGTTGGTTTGTGGGAACTGGAGGAAGCACAGAGGCAAGGGTAAAGGAGTAGCAAACAGCAGAGTGGCTGCTTGAGATGTAGTGAGATGTTTCATTAATGTGCAAAGAGAAACAAACCTTAATGCAGCTTTGTCTAGACTACATGAGGACACATCCTGTAGCACAGGATGCAAATGTGGTGATAGAAGATGAGCAGGACACCTGACATTTCTTTTATTTTTTTTGTTTCAGTGAGAATGTTTAAAGTAGTCAGTAAAGACTTGCAGTTCCATGTGCTTTATGGCCCTGCTGGGACAGAGGAGCCAGTGACAGATTGCTTGAGGGGGAAAGAAAAAGGCAGATTCCTAAAAGTCATTAAAATGCTGTGGTTCATTCCAGCACTTAAGTAGTCATTGCAGCCAATTTAAATAACTTTAAGCAAGAGGAAATTCTTCTTTGGATAATTGTCTTTGACCTCATTAACTTGGTAGGGTAGGAGAGGGAGTGAAAGCTTCTAGCCAAAATACAAGACACAAAATGCAAAACCTTCCTCAAACTCCTGCAGAGTTGTGACTTCTGCAAATTCTGAATGCAGGGCAGAGTTATGTGAAGCCACTGCTCAGTCACTGCTGGTGAGATTGTCCACTTCCCTGGGCAGTGGGAGGGGAGACAGTCCAAAAGGGGCTGAGAACATCACCTGCTTTATCCATTCATCTTGCAGCTGGTTTGAAGCTGGAAAGGGGGAATGTGCCCGTCTGTCATCGTGGCAGCAATTTCCTCCCACCCAGACTTAGCCAGCAAGGCACAAACGAGGCAATGCAGGACAAAGCCCTTTCAGGTCGGGGGTAGTGCTTTTGGCTTTGGTCATTATGCAACATGTTCTGGGATTTCTGTGGCTGAGTGGAATCTCCTGCATCCCCAGAGAGCTCAACTTTATTGTGCCCACTTTACAGGTGGTTAAAGAAGGAATTTGCATTGATTTCAGACACATACTACAAATCACTAGCACAGGGTCACTGTTTTTAATGATACCCATGGTTTACACCTACCAGCTCAGACTCTGCTTTGGGATGAAGGGTGGTGTTCCTTAGCATCTAAATCTTCTGTGTTTACCTCCATGTATTTTAGGAATTGTATCCACACTATCAGTATGGTTAACTACAAGTTCTGATTGAGCTGAAGTTGCAAGAGTAATTCCAAATGTTATGTGCAGGATTATATAGTAGAACAGGAGAGTTAGGACAAAATGTTTGCCCCATAGGGCCAGCAATAACATTATTTAGAAAGAAATAATTAAACTATTGTGGCTTCTGACTGTCTAACTTGGTTGACAAGGTCTAGTTGATTAGAGGGTTGGATAAATCTGATGACTATGTTTAAATTGCTAGATGTGATGATAAACTTTGTAAGAGGATATTGATCTATTTCATAAATCTCTCTACTAAAGCACTGCTTCTAGAAGCTTTTACTCAAGCATTCTTTAGATCTGTCAAGAAAGCTCTTTACTCAATGACTTTTGCTGCTTGCCTCTATTCAGTGTTTGTGGAGCAGCTGATAATCTGATAATAAAGCAGTTTCTGGTCCACTATGTGAAAGAAATATTTTACTTTTATTTCTACTGCTTCAGCTTCATATCCAGCACATCTGTTCTTATTAGTCATAGCTGAAGTAACATGAGGGAGCCCCAAGAAGCTATGTAGATAGATTTTTAAGTTTTGTGACAGATAGATTGCTTTATGACTTCCCACTGGCCTGATTTGTGCCATATTTTGAAACCTGGTTAGCAGGAAGCATTTTTTAGTATTATTACTGTTAATTGTTTTACAGAAAGTAACTAGGTGGGTTTTTTTATTTGCAGCATGAGAGAAGTGTGGTATAGAAATAAATCAGAATAGTCTGACTTCAGTGCTATTTTGGTATCTCACTTCTTTTGGCTTTTTTTTTAGTTGAACTAGATGAATTAGGAGCAATTATTTTGTGTATAATAAGCAGTGGGGATGTTCCTGAAACGTGTCTGGTTTTCTGTGTGTGGTCTCTTTCTTGGCATTTAACTCAACATCAGTTTCCACTTACTGGGCAAGGCCTGATTTTAGGAAAAGATCTCTAAGGACCACCACAAGGAGGGAGTGGGAGAATGATTTTACTGACTGCAAATGTTTACCGGCAGTCAATATAGAGCCAAAGTTAAAAAAAACACAGTCTCTGACATCTTCAAGATCCTCTGACATCTTCTAAACCGTTGGCCTTTGTCTTGTCCAAACCCTAGTCATGAATAGTTTCACTGTGCCTCATTGAATTATCTTGGTTTTTAAAAGGGTTGGTCTTCTGTGCTTTTGGAGGGAGCATGACTGTCAGTCACATGCCTGTGACCATAACAAAGGCCCTTGAGTTAAGAGTGAGATGTGTTAAATGAATATGACTAACAGGGGCAACAGAGCCCCCTGAATCCATTTGGGTTTGTCTGTGCCTCATGTCCCTTGGACATAGTGATTTTTACTACAGGCATTGTTACTACTTGTTAAGCAGTTGCTGCAGTGTGCACCAGTGGTGGATGAAATCATTCCACTGTGCTGAATATGTTGAGTTAAATCTGCAAAATACTGTGGAGTTCTCTGGATGACAGAGTGTTATTACATCATGTTGGATATTTACTTTATGATTTATATACCTACTGGAGTGGGGGTGAAATGAGCAGTCAGGCATCTCACCAGCCCACTGCTTCTCTCCCAGGTTGTGCACAGAAAACTGCACACTCTTAGCAAAAGCCCATTCAGTTGCTAATTGTTTGGCATGTACTGATATTCTGCAGGTTTTGGGATGCCTTGTATCTAGGGAGTGGAGGTTGGTGGGAATGGGGATCTTATCAATGCTTAGCAATCTCTAAAGGGTGAGACCAAGAGGATGGGGCCAGGCTCTTTTTGGTGGTGCTCAGCAGCAAGACAAAGGGCCATGAGCACAAACTGGAACCCAGGAAGTTTCTTCTAGAGTAAGGAAATATTTCTTAGCTCTCAAGGTGCCAGGGCACTGGCCCAGGCTGCTCAGAGAGGTTGTGGAGTCTCCTGTGGAGGCTTCAAAATCTGCTTGGGCATATACCTCTGCAACCTTCTCTAGGTGACCCTGCTTTAGCAGGTGCTTGGACTAGATGATCTCCAGAGGTCCCATCCCAAACCCCACCATGCTAGGATTGTGTGATCCTGTCTTTTCTTATACAGGAGCTGAAGATGCATTTCCTTCTAAGCCTGCCATCTATTTCCTAAATGACTATTTTTGTTCAATTTGCAAGAGACTTGAGGTCTTGTTCCTCGTTAAGTTGTTAGTACAGCTCCCTCTGACTTTGGTTAGAATGGAATCAACATGGACAATGGGTGAAATACCACTGCTTGCCTCTCCTTTCATCTAAAGGACTATGCCTTAATGGGTTGCAAGCTTTCTCTGTTGAAGTCATCTTGCATTTGGAAGAGATTTATGTTTCTATTTGTTGCTGTATGGATTTTTTCTTTGACTTTCTCATATAGGTTTAAAATACTCTGCAAGTGGCTGAACAGTCTGTCCACAGAGATGCCTGCTCCACTGAAGTAATTAAAGTCATGCCAGTGTTTCCACTATAAAATGCATTTCTCCAGGTTTTATTACTCAGCTTCAGTGTTTTGTTCCTGTAAACAAAATGCACACTCAGCCACAGATTGTTTTGAAATGTGTTTTAAATGTCCAGTTGCAAATGTTTGAGCTACAGCACAACTGTGAAGAGACCTGAGCAGTCAGCAGGCTTTTGGCTTCCATAAATCACAGAGAAATGGAGTGTTTTTCTTAGTGAAATGGTGCAACTTGTACCTAATGAGCCTCACTACCAGTGGGGATGTTAGGCTTAATATCTGTTTCTCCTGTGATTGCAGAGACAGATGAAAAACGAGGAACATTTTGCATGGACTTTCAGCCTTTGTGCCTCTCCTAGCCATATGCACACTAGGATGCACTTTAAAGTACCTTGTGAGTTTCTTTCCCCCTAACATGCTCAAAATCAGTGTTCAACACACATTTGCCAGTTCAGATTAGGCAGCTGATAATTTTTGCTTTGCTGATGATGTATCACATAAGTGCAATCAAATTTTCAACTCCTTCTTTTGAGCAGTCTGCAGAAGGTCTAACAATGCTTGCCCAGGATTAAATGTGCCCAAATTCCTAGTCAGTAAAGTGCTTACAAGTAGCATGTTCATGCTGCAATGAGAAGCTCTCTTGGCTTTGGCCATGTCTGCTGTGAGCTGTTTGGCCTGGGAGCGAGAGTGGTTCCTGTTTAATGCTGGCTACACACATCAGTGCTCAGAATTGGTCTGGTAGTCTCCCTGGATCATTTTTCAAGTAGTCTTACCTATGACAAGAAATAACTGTGCACTCAATCCTTCTTTGCTGAAGAGTCTCCAACAGCTTGGTTCCTGCCTCTGCACATTCATGCATTCAAATGTTACTGTTATGCGTAAGTTACAAATTATATTTAGGCTTAGTTAGCTGTGAGGTGTGGGAGCAGCTGATCAGAAGTTAGACAAATATGATACCATTTTCAATCCTACATGGAAATGTCAGCTTTTTAGTAGTCATTTACACAAAGCATAAAGAAGCAGCTCTGTGTTGGCATCTGCCATGTAACAGTTCCAGTCTTCAGGTTTCATTACTTGTGTGCTGTGAGACAAGCTTTTCACCTGCAGCACTGGTGATCTGCTGTTCCCCAGGGCTGTGGGACACACTTTCAAGTGAATTTCCCACGTTCTGTTCAACACCACTAGCTCCTCAGAAACAGATGTTGGTTTTGGCTGTAGTGACAGTAAGCAGATTCCTCCTCTGATGAATGTTCAGTGATCTGTAGATCAAGAAGGCAAGTGAAAAACACGTTAGCAGGAGAAGGAATCAAAGCAGGGAGGAGAACTCTAACCTAAACTTCCAGTGGATGGTACAAAAGGGGGGGAAGTTATTTCAGTCTACCATATACACATTGACAGCTTCCTAAAATATTTTAAAGTGTACTTAAATTTATTCTAGAAACATTACTTAGTATGGAGAAAACCCCAAATGTTTCATGTGGAAATGAAATTGTTTCCCCCTGTGTTCCTATTCAGTGCCCACTTTGGTCTTCCTAATGCCAGGACAAAAACCTATTTGTCAACAAAGATTTTTCCCTTTCACCAATTCTATGAGCCATGTTTCTCTGGTTCTTACTGATAAAATTCTTTCATTAAAACTTAAAAAAAAAAAGAAAAGGAAAGATTTTGTGCAGTTTACTTGAGAACATATTGCTTTAAATTACATCATGTAATTGACTCTGGGAGAATAAGGGGTAAAGGACAGGTCTTGTCCTTTGGTATAAATTATTTTATTACTTCTTTCAGTTTTATTCTGTGCCCTTTTGCTTTCTCTCTCTAATGTGGCAAAGCTTGGCAATAACCCTAATGTCAGTTCTCCTCTCATAGCTGGAAATGTCTAATGAGGCAGTGCATCCTAGCATTAGCTGCTTTCCTTCTCTCTACTCCAGGCAATTTCTTCAGGGTTGGCAGAGTCCAAAGTCTGAACAGGTCCATCTTTTGCTCTTGAGGGACATACTTCTCTGGGGGTTTAATTACCAGTGGAAAGATCTGTTGATTAGGAAAGAGGACTTCAGTTTTTCACCTAAGCTGCTGTTTACATGGAACCTCTTTGCAGGCTCATTTCTTCTTGCCTTACCAGCTGCCTCTGTGCCAGCACTACTCTGCCAGCCGCTTCAGTGCTCTGCTGAAAATTCAGAGGCTCCATTGCATGTAGTGCTCAGAACAATTCCTCCACAAAGTTTTCAAGCAAGGATTCCTTTCATCACCCTATCTCCAGGCACCTTCTAATCCACCAGGATGGAGGTCAGCACATTTGCTGCAGGATTTTCATCATTCTTTGCAGAATTCTCATCCTTTTATTACCTCTGCATCTCTGTGGAGCCAAAATGCCTCAAACTGTTACTTAGCTTAAGTGCAAATGACATATTAACTTGTTCCCCCCTCACAAACAGAAGCCAGAAGACAAAGTCTTCACCCAATAGGATTTCTATTCTTCTAGACAGATGTCAGTAGGCAGCTTCTAACACTGAGCAATTTTAAAGGGTGTTTGCTGTACAGACAGGACAGCAGCTTCCTACTCTATAATTTGATCTGTCACTGTCAGTATCTGTGTATGTCCTGTGGCCAAAAAAGGCCATACATGCTGTAGGCAGATGCTTCCTAAGTGGTGATGTGCATCCACCTTGCATGATGTGCAGTAGCTTCACATGTCAGAGCACAGTGCAGTGTAGGTTCCCTTGTGCTGACACAGTAGTGATCTTGTGCAGTCTCAGGTGTTGTCATGAACTTGGAGTGCCACTGGACCTAGCCAAACCTAATTAACTCTTGAGAAACAGCAACAAGAAAACTCTTGTTACAAGACTTTCTGGCACTAGAGAAGTTACAAAGACTCAAAGGAGACAAATAAATGAAGTAGGTTAGTTGTTAAAGCCTATAATGCTAACGATAATTATAGCCCAATTAAATGGAGGCAAACAAATTTTTCCAGCGGGTTCTCTCCTGCTTTAATGGCTGGGATTTGCTGTCAGCAAACTCCATCTCCTTGAGAGAGAGATAAATACAGACATAAAATGTCAAGCTTGACAAGTAGCATTTCATATCAGCACTGTCTCATTGTATTCTGCAGTCACTGGTTGTCCTTTCATCCAGATTGTAACCCCAGCTTTTCAGGCAGTTTCAAGCTAAATGTTCACTGAAGAAATTTAACACATTCAAAGACCCGTGTGAAAGCCAGTATTCTAATTATTGTACAAACCAAGAAGAGCATGTGATCCTGGGCTGAACTTACCCTCTTTGTGCTGTGTCTTGGGGTCCAGGATGGTGCAATAGAGGTGGCTCTGTGTTGCTCCTGTTTTACAGTAACCTTTGAAAAGGCCTCGGTTCATTAAGGAAGAACTTTCAGCCATGAGCTGGGATTTCTGTGTCTCCTGCTGGGTTTAGCCACTGTGTGGAGGACTCTGCTCTGTTAATTACCAGAGTGAATCTTGCAAAGAACAAGAGCTGGAGGAAGTGCTTCTGGATGTGCTTAACCTCCACAGGGGCCAATGCACCTATTGCCAGAGGTTTTGTGATAGGAGAGTCATTCCCTGGCTGCTAATGGCATGTTTCTACTGGGCAGAACTCATGAGCTGTCTGCCTTGTGTCTGTGCATTATTAGTTGTCAAAAGTGGCCTTAGTGCTGTGTGATCATCAGAGCTGAAAGCAAAGTGTATTGCATGTCCCAGGAGGTCACATTGTTGTTTTGTCAGGAAGGATTTTTACTCTGATGTGAACAGGTTTGAGTATTTAGTGTGTTTCAGGTATCTGCAGTAAAGACTGAGTGCTCTGGTGCAGACTGATTGGGGATGGGGAGATATTGGGAGCCCATGTTTGCATTGTGTTGTTTGAGCAGTTCTGAAGCAGGAATGAGATCTAACATTGCCTTGCTCTAATGTTTTATGATGCAAGCCTGGAACTTTTTCTTAATAGCTAGTGTCTCTGGTGGAGGGAAAAGAATAATACTTTTAAAATAAGTTTGTTCCCTTCTGTGTGACTGAACAACCCAGTGAAGGGATGCTGCTGTCATGTGACTGTCTTTCCATTTAAGATTCAACTAAGTGAGACTTGCTTATTCCTCTACCATCAACTGCCCTTACATAGATATTGGAAATAAAAGGGAGAAAACCCTAGGTAGTGGGGCAAATATGCTGCTCATATAGGGAGAGAGAAAATTTATCAACAAGGGGAACTCAAGACAACCATAACATAACACCTCATGTGGTTGAAAGGACAAACAGATGGTATTAGAAGTAGGATATAAAGTCCTTTTGTATGAGGAAGAATGTAAATGCCAAGAAGGTGCACTGGAGTTGGATTAGGTGGCTAAATTGCTGTAGAAGGTTGGAAAATGTGAGTGCAGTTGACTGGAAAGTCAGGGCATAATCTAGACACTGTGGAGTAAAGCAAGGTAAAAGGCTGCAAGATCCAGATCTGCCAAGAGGAAACAGTTACCATTCCACAGTACATTCAATAACTTTAGAGGATGAGGTCTACATTTAATTTATGAATGGGATACAATCCAGGAGGACTTTGGGTGTCTTCTACTCTTCTTTTATTCATTCACATTGCAGTTCCTGTAAGCATGTGCTTAGAGTGCCCTTTGCCCACAGCTGAAATGACTGCTGGGTTGTTAAAAAAATAACTTCAAGGACAAGACATTGACTCTGGTTAAAAATGTATCAACAAAGGGGATAGCTGTGCTGGGATAGCATTTTGACTACCATAGCCTTGATATCTTGTTTATGGTGCTATAAAAAGTTTCATTGTAAGAAAAGACTCAAATGGCCTTTTTATTTCATGAGTTTGTTCTTATATATAGGCTTTGAATGTGGACATTTCCTGAGTAGTAAATTCTGGTTTGCCTTTGTATCTTCTGTATCCATCTCTGCCATCTCATAAAATGTTCATTATATTGCACCCAAAGCAACTGGGCTGAACTTTCCTTAGATGACTTGAGCTCAGCAACCAAGCACAGATCCAGTGCACTTGCCTGATCTCCTAACTTCAAGCAAACAGCTGTAAGCTCTGAGGATCTGCAGTGCTCCTCTGACTTTCTGAAGTGCTTTGAGACTTGTGGATGGAAAGCATTACGTAGATGTATTGTTTTAGTTATTGTTAGAAAGGAAATGCTGGTGCTCAGAACTACACCAATATTTTAAGAATTAAGCTGTGGTTGATCAAAATGGTAATTTAGCAGTGCATAAGCCTGAGTTTACAGTTTGGGGTTACTTTGGAGTACAGATACCAGAAGAAGCTCTTCAGATACTACTTGAGATGCTGTTGTCAATGTAGTTCAACCCTATTGTTTGTACTTCTGTTTCATTCTTAGCCTCTCTTCATCTGCCTTGAGAATTAGGGCAGTGAAGTAAATTTCCATGTTTCCTGTGGTAATTTGCCTAAAATCTTCAAGAACTATATTTGGAACTACTGAAATAAAGAGTGGTATGCAATTCCTAGTATTCTTCCATACATCATCATCTTCTTCTGCAGCCACTGTTGGGCTCTCTTTAGAGTATGCTTGCTTCCTTTTGTGTGCATGGGATCATAAGAACATAGGATATAATATGTGTTGGAGGAGACCTCAAGAGGCCTCTAATCCAACCTCTCTTTCAAACAGGGACAGCTGTAAGGTCAGCTTAGGTTGCTCAGGGCACTGTCTTGCCTAGTATTGAAATCCTCAAAAGATGGACACTGCACAATCCGCTTCAGAAGAGTCAGGGGACATAGTGTAGGAAAACATGAAGGTTTAAAAGAGGGAGATTGATTTCTTGCAAACTGCTGTGGCCTTTCTGTTACAGAACAGATTTCCTCAAATTACCCACAAGAGGGAGTTTAAACCTTTTCTATAGGGAAACTGAAGGTGGTGCAAAAATGTGCCATCAAGCATTGGTACCAAAATTGGCTTCTTCAGATACTGCCAGTTAAAAGGGCTTAATGCTTGGTATCCATTAGCCCAAACCCCAGGCTGAGGGAGTCATAGGTGTTCACATCACTGCTGCACTTTAACCACAGGGCCTTTCAGGAGAAGCTGTTTTCTCTGTTGTGTCTCCATGACATATATTTGGGTGCCTTGTTGTCACAGAATTGTACCTGCTGGTGGTAAGCTGTGCATTAAAGATGGTGAAGTCTCCTGCTATTCAGGCAGGGAGCCTTTGGAGCAGGAGCAAGTGCTGTTCTTTCATCCCTTAGCACCAGCCTTGCTGTAGCCTTTGGGTCGTGTGGTAGACAGGTAGCTGCATGCTAGGCATCTGCTGCATGTCAGCTCAGCACTTACTTTGTTCTCTGGCTGGTGAAAAGAATGTTGACATCCTCATCCTCTTCTCTGAAGAGAATGCATATTGACTCCTTCCCTGCTGATCTACTGCTGCAACTGCTCTGCTGTTCCTGTTCCACTGAGGCCAGCTTAGTGCTACTTTCCCCCACAAAGATGCAAATGAATCCCATCATCGGTTATCCAGAGTGGTTCCTTTGAGGAGTTGTGTCTCCACAGAAAAGCAGTAGGATGGAAGTCTTTTTATGTGTGAGGACTCAATGCAACTTAGTAGTGACTGACATTTTTTCATAAGATTCAGAAAATCCTGGAATAAATCTAAACCTCATGCCAGTCTTAAAGAAAGGTGGCCACTTCACAGGGTCAGTCATCCTGGTAAGCTCTAGTATGCCTCAGCAAATTCACTAGACAGACCCCAGTCCAAATGGTGTTTGGAGTTTGTGAACTAGGTCAGAGAACTCTTTCACTGTCTGAAACTGGACTTGGTTATGCTGAAGAGCTGTGGAAAGCTGTTTCTTCTGACTGTCCTGGTGATGTCCTTTTCCCCCTGACATTTTAAGTAGAAATAGTGAAGTGAAGAGTTAAGGTGCCTGTAGCCACTCTGTAGCCTCCATGCCTTTTCCTGCAGTTTTACATGTTTTGGCAGAGAAATGCAAGATGCTATCAACTAAATCAGTCTTGATCCAGTCTCACTGTGTTCTGGAGTCATTCTCTTAGGGAATGCAGTCTGAGAGGCAGGGTCTGTTGGGGAGAGTGTTGGTCTGCAAATGCTCAGAAGCCTCACCTAGCATTGGTTACTTCTGAACTTCTCCATTGGAGGCAGATGCCTGCCCCATCTGTTGCTGAGGTGCACTTTGCATCCTCTGACTGGAGGGAATTAGTCCAAAGGCTTAGCTTAGTCAGAGGGAAATACAAGGATGAATATCAGATGGGTTTGTGGCCTTGAACTGACAAGCCAAGTAAATGATGCTGATTGATACTGAAAGGCTCAGCTGTAAGGAAGCCAGGAATGGTCTCACTCTTCACCCTTCAACTGCAACTGTTTCCCACTTCTGGGTGCTTCCAGAACTCGGTGTACTCAGGAAGGTGAAAAACATAAGGGCAGACTTTGAAAGTTATTCTGAACAATTGATTATGGTAATATGGATGTTATTCTCCTTGCTAAAGATATTTCTATAGAGAACAAGACAGAGCACTGTTGTAGCATGCCAGCCAGTTTCTCCAGTGCTGAGCTGCAAATTGTTAAAACTAAAATAATCGAATTAAAGAGCCTTGAATTTTAGTGAATTCTAAAAACCTCTCCTCAGGATGAAAGTAAGAGATAAAGGAAGAAGTCTGTCTCTACAGAACATCTCTGGAGATCCAAAAAGGGGCTTGAATTAATAAAAGCTAATGGCTTTTAACCTATTGTAAGACTGCACTGTTATGAAAAACCTTCTGGCTGAATTACACATTCACTTACGTTTAACCAGAAAATCCATTAGAGCACAGAGGCCACAGAATAGATCTTAATTTCAGATTGAATCAAAGGAAGCCAAGGCTGAAACACCAAGAATATGTGGCAGAAGCTTAAGAAACTGAGTTAAGGGAATCAAAGAAATGTGAAATGATTCAAAGGCCAAAGGAAGGCTGTCCTGAAAACATTGTACTTCTGATGCCAGTGAAGAAAGTGACACTGGTCTCTATTCACTGTTTTGAATTCTCAATGTATTCTTTTCAAGTAATGAGTATGATTTTGGGAACACTGTCCAGCGATTAGTTTTGACCTGTGTAAAGTTTCCTGCTTTGCTTTCCAGAGAGAAAACACTGACTTCTTGGAGACACTAACACATGGGGGAACAGCTCTTCCTATGAGCCTGTCTCCAGTGCAGTCTGTCTGGAAATCCTGCATTATGGAGGGAGATTTATGTCCATAACACAGAGTATAGTCTGCAGTTTGATACAACTAGTAGCAATATGCTCAGGAAGGTCTCCACCACAAGCACGTTTGTTGTCAGATGGAGAGAAACACAATTACTGTCAGCTACATGCCCTTCCTGCTTCAACAACTCAATGTTGATTTAGGAGAAGGGATTTATGCATACTCCTTGATAGCAAAATCATATTCCTCGTGGCTGAAGTTGAGTGAGGTTTGCTACAGGGTAAATCTCACCATTGGTACTCCTATATTTATATGAGGTTCTGTTTTGTAGGGAGAAATTGGGTCCTTCTCTAAAGAACATGTTTATGCAGTGAGGTTTGTTTGCATTTTGGAAAAGTGTGGCCTGCCTGAAACTTTTGCTTCTCTTATGGCTTCTTTTGACAGCATAGTATCTTTTATTTTGTCCATCTTCACTTTTTAATAAAGCCACACAACTGTGTTCATTGGTGATACATACAGCAACAAAAGTACATGTTCCAACCAGTTTGAGGAATTTTCATTTTAAAACACAAGGCATCACTGCCTGTGAGTTTAGGGAAAAGCCAGCTCAGATTCTCTGGTAAATCAGTTTATGAGATTGATCCAAAGCATTCTGTAACCCTGCAGTCAGTGTAACTCAACATCTTTTCTCTTTGTTAAAGAGAATGCTCAAATCCATTAGTTAATTCAAGCTGAATAAACTCTGTGGTGTTTTTCTGCCAAATACTATAAAAGGGAATATTGAATTGTTCCTTGGAAAGGCCTCTAGGATCTGTCAGGTCTGTCCTGAGATGCTGATGTGCCTCTGTGTTTTACAGCCCATCATAAGCTGAGCTTTGTTCCATGGGACAAAGTAAGAATATGAGCCTGCTGCTTTCTCAAGTTAGAAAGCTGTGAGTGTTGTGAATCCAGTAGCAGTGCTTCTGAAGTGGAAATTACTGGAGTTTAGATTCCCTCTGATGGTGATCTATTTCCTGTGGACAGATTCAGCTTTGTGTATTTTCTCATTCTCCTGCAGGTTCCTGGTAGAAGCTCCTTTGCCAAGAAGGGAGCAGTGGTAATGAAGGAGTACTGGGGGATGATCCATCTCTTCATAGCCATGCTATGTGGAAATTCTTGCCCTCCTTCATCAGTAGTCTCTAGCAAGGGCAACAAAACTTGGGCTGCCATCTTTTGGAGAATACTGCAGCACTTCACAGTAATTCATTACCATTTGAGTTATTAATAACACTTTCACTAGCTCATTCCATGTAATTTCAAAATTGTGCAGTGCCCTTCCCAGAGAGAGAAGAGCTAGGCAGGAGAAAAGAGACTCATTGGAAATGCTGAAGTTTTAGAGTGTTCCAGCACTAGGCAATGAGGCAGCACTCTTGTGTGCTTCAATACACAGGACTTGGCATCTGCTAGGAAGGTCAGAAAAAAGATTACCCAAGCTGTTTTCTTTAGCTAGTTAAAATATGGTGAATGGCTGGAAAATTGGCCAAAGAAATATTACAGAGCATGGATGAAGGCAGATCTTGGCAGAGGCTGATGCACTGAGGCTGTCAAAACCCATCAAGCAAGAACAGATTGACACTTCTCTACACAGAAGGCACCAGAGAAAAAGCAAGTGCGGTGAATACAGGAGAAAGTACCTGTGACCTCTGGTATAGGGAGGCTACAGAAGGTGAATATTCACATTCCTCTAACTGCTAAGAGACCCTAACATGTAATCTGTTTGTAGAGCAAATCCATCTTTGCTTAGTGCTCCTCTTTTTGTCTGTGTTCTGCTTAGCCTGACTAATCAGTACATCAGAGCACAAAACTTTTCCTCCAAAGCAAACACTGGAACAATAAACAATAGGTCTTCTTTATATGGTAGTAATGTAGAGGCATTGGCACATATGTGGACTCAGAGCTATTCAGCTGTTCAAGAGTAGTTACTCTACAACACAGTCTCTCATCTGTAAGCAAAGCTGTAATGAGATTTTACAGATATGCTTTCTGTGTATTTAATTTATGCTGTGTGTATTCAGATAGTCCAAGATCATCCAGGGAGCCCTTTTTGCCATTGGAATAGCAAGCCTTTTCTTCACAGCCTTCTTCCCCTTTGTCCTGTTTTGGAACTGTATGCCATTTTTCTCTGACTCTATGCTACCTTTATAGAGCCCAGGTAATATTTTACAAGCATTTCAATGGACAATGGTGCTGTCAAGGACTGTGGTGCAGCTTCCCACATCACATTGCTAAGCAACATACAATATAACAGCATGATACCCTCATGCAGTTGGTAAGAAGTCAAGCTCCAATATTCAGTAAAATTATTCTGGGCTGCTTTTCCATCAAACAAGAATCCACTTGTCTCAGCACATAAAGATTTCTATTACTAGTAACAAGCTCATACAAAAGTTGGACATTTCTTTCTATTAAATTCCTGACTGCTAAATACATACACATTAATATTCTTTTCCTAATTAACCCCAGAGCAGCTGGTCTTCACCATTTGGCCAGTTGTGTAGCTTTCACTGACTGTGACAAGACTTGCTTATCATCAGTTAAGTGAAGTATTCCAGCTTTGAAGCAGGTTTGTTTGCTTTCCTGTTTAAAATGACAGGTGCAGGAGTTCCTTGCTAAACATGGGTCTGCCTGGGAGCAGAGGCAGGATGGCAAATCTGTGTTCAGAAACAACCCATGTATTTTTGTAACACCTGCCTGAAATACAAACTATAATATTTGATGGAGTAAAATCCCAGTTATCTCATTTATTCCAAGCTCCTCTATTTGGAGCCAAGATAATTATGAATTTGAAAAAATCTGATCTGTAATCCAGCTTGTAAGTTCACATATGACATTGCATAGTGGAGACCTCTCTTGCCAGCTGATCTCATCTCTATAGAAACAGATGGACATTCAGTTCAATTTTTTCTTTATATTTTAAATGATTTAGTGGAATCATCAGTCAACAGCCTCCTTTGTAAAATAAAACTTCTCTAAAGTACATCAGTGGATCATGAAAGGAGAATTCTGGCACTTGCAGATTCCATTGGCTGTTTCTCACTGGCTTTTAAAGCCATTAATAGCACTTGCTGTGCCTCAGTATGCAAAACTTCCACGTTGTTGCTATCAAGAACTGTTTCAGCTTTTTACTATTAACATTAGCCACTCTGATAGGGATAAAAAGAGACTTTGTATTATTAATCTTGTATCTTAAAGAGTTAGAGCACGAGGTCAAAATCAGTGTTATTTTCAGTAATGAAATCATTAACTGTGTAATATTGAGCAAGTCAGTATCAGCAAGACCAGCAGTGTGGAACAGTAATTATTTAGGGTGCTTCAAGGAGTTACTGCTAAGAACTGCTGGGCTGATCTGGTGGAGGGGAGAGATTCTGGCCCATCAAGAAGCTGTTTCTCAAGAGGAAGCTTGTTCCACACAGAGGTGGTCCCCCTGGCTGGGTGTGGAGTCTGTGGGTTTGAATGCTGCTCCTCTGATAGCCAGGATGGTGTTGGGACTTCTGTTTCTTCTTCACGTCTGCCAGTGTACCTGCTGCCATGTGACTCCTTGGGAGCAAGAGAATCTGGACAGCTTTCTTCTTCCCAATAGATCTTTATTTCTATGTCTTAATTCTAAAAAGAGAGAGAACTTTTGGAAGGTCTGTACCTCTGGAAGGGTAGTTAGCTCTCTAGGTGGCATATGAAAGAAAATATCCTCTTTGAGGATGGTGATGGTGTGTATGGGGTGAGGCAGAGCAGCTCAGTGTGTGAGAAATGGTCTGCCTTTGAACAAGAGCAGAGTAAACAGATTGGCTGATGCTGCTGAATATCATGCAATTTCCTTTAAATTAGCAGATGGGGAGGGAAAGGAATATAAAAGGAAGTGAGAGAAAAAAAAGAAGCTAATGATGAATGTTGAAGGGGAACAAAATGTTGCCAAGACTTTGTGAGTGAATGAAGAATTGATGAAGAAAGGGAAATTGAATTGTGGCTTCATCTGGGAGCTCTAAGAGCTTTGAACCTCTGGCTCCAGTCTCTGAGGTGCATTTCACAGAATCCTGTGAGAGACTGGTTTTATTGATGTACCCATTGTGGCTGAAGAAGTGGATGTGGGGAGGATTTTGTTTGCTGATGGTAGAGACCCACAGCAGAAGAGAAGCTGGACAGAGGGTATCATAGCCAGTGCAGACTGAAGGTCATTTCCTAAAACCAGGCAAAGGTAGTTTCATCTGATGCTAAAATTACTCTATCAAGTGAGGAGAACTGATTATAGGAATGTCTTGTATCTGCTAGTCAGAATAAGAAGGCAAACCAGGACACTGCTAAATCACAGAAAAATAGACTGCCAAAGAAGAGGAAAAGATGTACCTTAAATTCTTCCAACTGTTCTGATAATTTCAGTTACTCTAATAAAGGTAGAAGAGAGGACTGGAGAGTCTGAAGGTGGTAATATTGCACAGGGAGAGGAGTAGCCATGTGCCTGCAGGTGATGCTGAGCAGTCAGTAGGGTCAGCAGCTAATTCATAGTGAATTCAACTTGGAAATTCCAGTTCACTGCCCTCAGTTACAGCATATGCAGTCTTCACAGGGCAGTGTGTTCAGGGAAGTAGAACAGCAAAGCTGATTGGAAGGGGTTTGGGTTTGAATATGCTTGAAAACATGCACAGATAGAATAGGCATTTTCTTCAAGCTAAGCCAGCTGGAGCAGTTTGCTGACCTGTGTGGTCTGTGGACTCTTCCCAATCTGTAAACTAGCAATACAGAAAAAACAGCATGCACCTTCTGCTGCATGCAAGGGTGGAAACAAACACATGAGAACAAAAACAAAGCAATAAATAAGAACTGGAAGTTTAGATAAAGGTTTTCTTGTTTGCAAATGAAAGCCATGTTGGTTGAACTACATTAAACAGTCTACAGGTTATCCAGAAAGGTGAAATGTTCCTTGAATTTCAAACAGATTGTGACACAGTGACCTGGGGATTGCTTGTGGAAGTCAACATTGAAGGGATTCTTTTGGCTGAAGTGTTAGCAGTCTGTGTTTTCAGTACTTCTGTAGCTGGTGAAGGACATGTGTGTGAATCAGTACATCTGTTTACATGGCCACTCTGGGTGGCCAGCTCTCCCTGGTGCCTAGCTTAAGATTCTTTCCATCAGGGCAGAGACGCAGGCTCAGATGTACCTGGGTGCAGAGCAAAGAAACCACAGCTCTCTTTCAGCTCCAGCCCACGGGGCTGGGGCACTCAGGGTGACACAAGGACATGCCAGTCACAAAGAGGTGTAGGCTGCTCCTCCCCATCTGCTTCACTGCTCTGTGTGACCTTATAACCCATGTGCTGGCCTTTGCAGAGGGCTGAGTTACCTGTTCACATGTTCACTGGAGGCCCTTTGTAGAGGGACATGAAGCAGTAGAAAAACAAATGAGGAAAATGAACTGGAATCAGCTGAATGGACAGATTTAGATTTTTCTGTGAGAAAATGAGGCAGTTTTGAAAATGAAAAGCCAGATGAGGAAGATACACTCTATTATCACTGAAATAAAATTAAATTGTCAAAACAACAAGAGAAACTTCTGCATTTCACCAGGAACCACATGGGAAAAAAACAAAGGGAAACCACAGATAAGCAGATTACTAAATAAAGGTGAATACAACTTAAAGCCAATGACAAAAAAAAAACACATTTAAAGTGAGCAATAAGCAAAGCAAGAGTTACTAGATTGTTAACATTTGCAGGACTGTTGCAAGAATTGCAGGACTGTTGCACCTCTGAGTTAAGTTGGAAGAGCTAAAGTCCAGATAGCTTCATTCAGAAATTTCTGATGTTACTACCTCAGGTTATAATCCATTAGTTTAACTGATAGTTGTGTCTATGAAGGAGGTGTGTATATATATATATATATGTATATATATATATATATATGTACACATATATATATATATATATATACATGCTCCCCTCTGCAGTCACCAGTTAGCAGTGTACAGAGCAAAATAGCCAGAAGTTTGGGGCACAGGAGGTAGCAGTAGTTTAAGTAGGTGGAATTATTTTTCTTTCATTTCTTGTCTCTGTAGCTATGTTGCATAAAATGCTGTAAGTAAATGTTAATTCTATTTCACCTTAGTTCATGCTGAGTTAAGAAATATTGCAGGGTAAATGGAAGAAGCATCCCTCACCTGAGGGCAAATGTGTGGAGTGTCTGTAAACCAGGGTGGTGTGATTCCTAAACAACTGTTTGAGATTTTCAGCATATTCTGTAGAAAAACCAAAGCATAGCCCTCCCAGCAGCAGCATGGACTGATGGAGAAATCATGGGGTCAGGAAGGGAAGTGTGTGATAGATGATTGATTATTCAGGATATTTTATTCATCAGAGTAATGAATAGCAGGTTTGAACATTGCAGTCTCTTGTCACATGCCAAGATGAGTATTTATTTTCTGCCTTCAGGTTACCCTTCCTCTTCCTGTTGATTTCAATGAAGTTTCTCATTTTCTAGCCAAGTCTGAAATTACATTTGCTGCATGTACTTGATACCCACACCAATATCTCAACAGTTCTTTGGAAACCTTGTGTTAAAAAAAGGTTTATCTTTGTCAGCTAGTTAGATCTATTTCTGAAGCCCTAGCTCAGGCAGAACTGATGGAGTAGGAACAGAGACTGTATCCTCCTGCTTCTGTTCCGCCCAAAGCAAGTGAGTACTGAGAGTGTATGTGAAATCAGAAGTTACTGGACAACAAAAGGGAATAGTGATCATAATAGTCCAAAAAAAGACATTGTAAATCTTTTTTATCAGCTGTAGATTAGAATCATGAGGAAAGAATAAGACCTCATTTATCTTCTGTTTCACTTTTGGGGTGACAGCAACAAACAAAAGTTAGTTCAAAATCTTTACTCTTTTCACACAAAGCAAGTGACCATATGGAGTAATTTAGCCTAAAAAAGCTATTAGAATGGAGAGATTGCTTGATCTGGAAGGACAACAGTTGGCTGAATCTCTACAAAAAAAATAGAGGAGGGGGGAAAAGGCAGGCAACAATAAATGAAGGGGAGAACAGAAGAACTAGCAGGCTCAGAGCAGGCAGGCTGACAGCCTTGGAGGGTTCAGGAGATGGCTCTCAGTGCAGGAGCTTTGTTCATGTGCCTAAACATGGGCTGGAATTTGTTCCTCCTTGCAAATGGAAAGTAATGCACTCTTGACAGCATTTAATGCTGTACCTGTGGATGTATGGGAACAATCTACTGGTTTGTGGAAACCAAGATTTCAGAGGAATTGAGCTGGGTGTCAGTGTTCTCTCCTGTTTATGCTGTGTATGACACTAGCTTTAGTCTGGGCAGGTTTCCATACAAAGCCTCATTCACATCACTTCCCTTGCTTCCACCTGATTTGGAATCCCATGCATTCAATAATCTCAGATGCAGCTGGACTTTCTATTTGTTTTTTGTAATCTTTCTTTTTTGGTAGAATTTTACAAATGCAGAAGAATTTCCTGTCAGCCCTTAAGGCCCTGAGCCAGGCTGGAGAAACAACTAACAGTTAGTCTTGGTCCCATCATGTCCAATCAACAGTGTTCCAAAATAGTAGCAGAATAGCTCATTTCTAGAAGAGGAAAGAAAAAGTTATTTTAAATATCTAAAAAAAGATTTATAAATGCTCCAGCAGGGCTATTTTTCCAGCAGATATTTTTAAGAATGGATTAGTTTATTTGGATAATATGTTATTTTAGCCTGAACCTTCATGGGAATGCCAGGTGGAACTTCTGTGTTTCAAGAAACTGCACTCATTTTCCCCCAGTTTGCTGTTCAGGCAGATATACTTCAGAAGCTATATTCATTAGGAGTTTAGCTTGATGCAAGAAGGAAGTGTGTGTAACTCTTCAACATCTGGTCTACCCTTGTAAGATTATGAATCCAGTGATTGGATACCCTCAGGATTTTGGTTAAATATCCAAATAGATGAGTGTGTCTCTGACTTGCACTTTTCATTGGTACTTTTTGTCCCAAGGTTTTATTAATGACACATCATTATGCCAGGTGCTGGTGTATTACATTTAGAGAACACGGTGTCAAAGAACAAGCCATTCTCTAAGGCTGTCTATTGATTAAGGAAATAGACATTGATTATTTGTGCATCCTGAATGTGAACAGAGCTGTTGCAGAGTTTTTCAAAAGAGCTGAGAAAACAGCAAATGCTTCTTGTTCCTGTTTCTAGGAGACAACTGCAGAAACATAGTCAGGAATCTGTAAAGTCAGCTAGGGTGGAATCTCAACAGACATCTCAGGAAATTGTGCACAGAGCTCTGCATGTTGCAGACCTTTTGTTGGTTTTGCCCAGGAGTCAGTTTACTTTTATTTTCCTCCATTAAACTGCCAGTAGGGTTTTTCTAAAGAAGTTCAAAGACACTTTCCTCAGTCTGAAGTGTACAACAGCAAGAGGTTATGTTATATTCTAGTTACCCTCAAAGAATGTCCTGATAATAGTATTCATTTTGGGGGTCTTAAACATATTGACAATGTTAATTGATTGTTTGCATGTTTCATGGTAGAATATTTAACATGTGCTCCTTCCATAGCCAGAGTTGTGTTTTCTAGTCATGATTACTATAGAACCTGTGACTGAAGCATTTTGTTTGGCTTATTCTTTAGGATTTGGTTTGTAATCAGAACCAGATGTAGTAGTTTGTGGCAGAGATTTGAATCTTTTCAGCAACTGAAGCACTGCTCTCTCTTAGTTTCTCAAGTCAAAGATGGTTCAGTAAGTCAGTGTTTTGGCCACATATCAGCTCCTGACCTGCTCTTACACCAGACAGCATTCTTGCAACCCAAAACTTCTAATGGCTCACAAAACCAGAGAGCACTGAAGGGAAAGCCATGAGATGCCAAATCTGTCGTGGCTGTCCTAAGGAATATCTTTCCCATAGTCTCTTTCTCCATCACAGGCCTTCCAGCTTTCCACTCTTCATTTAATTGATACATGGGGTTTTGCACATACTTGGTCTCTATGGTGGAGCTTTGCTGAGTTCTGGATGAAAAGCTGCCTCCTCAGATGTGTGATTAGATCCCATTTCTATTTGAATTGATTAAATTAAATGATAAAACTGCCCTCAGTTTCTGCTGAAGCAGGGGGATTCTTCCCAGCACTAGGAAGTAACCAAGGATGTGTCATTTTTGTTTGTGCTTGTGTCATATTCAGGCACATTTATGATAGATGTAGTTCAATTCAAGCAGAAAAACAGCACAACAGGGCTTTGGCATGAACTCTTAGAGTAGGATGATCCCTGTGCTTGCTGTCCAGGGCATGATAAGCTGCATCTCAATGGGAACAGACCCAGCCATGAGCAATGGCTTTGAAAGCTTGCCAGGTAAAGCCAAAGAAAGGATGAATCTGGTTCCTTGGTATGAATTGTTATTCAGCCCTCACAAAAGAGGAGGCTTTGACAACTCCCCCAGTAACCTTGGCAAACTGTTTTGTTAAGCAGGTCTGTGCTTCAGTGGCTTTTCAACTTGCAGGCATTCATTGCTCCCTCCTACATATGAATTTATGCTTCAAAGAAGGACTGTGTGGTGGCAGGCAGCTGTGGCATCATGCTGATCTTTTACTCTGGCTAAAAATGGCTGCATCCAACAGCAGGCAAAATAATCCACCACTCTTCTGTTTCTCAGGGGGAAAAGCAACTGAACTTCTCACTCATTGCTGTAGATATGCAGCCTAAAATGTTTTCTCCTTATTTTAAATAGTGGAGATCTTTCCATCTCCAACTTGGGGGTCTTGTGTAGTGTGACACCACTGAGGAAGCATGCTGAGAATGCATCCAGAGGAATGATTTTTGCAAAGATATTAGAAACTAAAATGTAATTGCTGGGTTGGTTTTTTTATCTGCTTATACTGGCAAAGACTCATTTTAGGGCTGTTAGAACTTTAAATAGTTCAAAGTCTTCAGGTTTTTGTAACTTTCAAACTGAGACACGTTCATAATTGCAAGCAAGGTGTCCTGCAGCTCTGTGCTGTCTTTTGTTCCAATATGGAAATGGTGATGTTTCCTTGGTGTGGGCAAGGCCTAATTAATGCATGTGATGTACTTTGGCATCATTCTTGGGCTGTTAGAGATGGGCCTTATGGTAACAAAATGATGTGTTACCAGGAACAGCATAAATCACAGCACTGCTTGCTTCTGGGATATTATTTTGAAGAATGAAATACTGTTTCCACAATGGCTGTTGACTCTGCCTGTTTGTACATGCAAGTATTTCTACTTCCTTTTTCCTAGAGATCTTTCAAACACCAGGCAGAAAAGAAAGTAGACTTTTCAGAGGCTTCATTGACCATAATCCACTGCCACTATACATAAAGTGGCAAAACATGGTCCAGCCAGACCTCTGAAGCAAATCCTCTCCCTAGGAATAAATCTCATACCATTTATATTGCCACATTTATAGTACTACAAACTTACACTGTATTGCTTCATCTGGAAAGATTAAATTACTTTATGATAAAGAGTAACACCCAAGTGCAATGCAGATCTCTGTAGCTGATAAAAGAGAGAGGAGGTGATTTGCACAAGTTGTACAGCAAATGAAGAGCAAGTGCAATCCTTCTTGTTTACAATTGCACATTGCAGTGTGAACTAAAGGCCAGGGTGAGCTGTGATTCCTCTCTTTTCTGAAAAGCAATAGGACTGAAGAAGTAGCTAACCAATTCCTCCCAAGTAAAGTATTACATATTAGGCACAAGTGGAGTCTAGTATCTAAAAGGTGTTGAAATGAGCATGATGCAGACATGAAGCTATTAGATGTAACTTCCTTTTTGTCTCAGAAGGAGCCATCTAGGGGAACATGGAGATGCTCTGTTTAGACAGAAACAGAGTACATTTAATTTTCATTTCCAACCATTTCAAAAATCCTTCCCTGAAGAGTCAGCTTTCCAAAACTCTAAATTTTGTGTCCTGCTTAACCTCCTAGGTATTCCAGAGAATATGCTAGCTAAACTTCTCTTTCCATACTCATTAGTTCAGTGTGCTTGGCTCATTTCCTGGGATTTGGTCTAGCATAGCATCTGACCATTCAGGCCATTTGTCTGAAAATCATTTCCCTCTTCACTTCTGCAATTTTCCATTCAGTGCCTGAGCAATTAAAATCCCTAGTGATCAAAGCCCTGGTCTTCCAACTGTCCCTTTCTTTTCAGAATCATTGCATGAGCTGCTTTTCCTAGCTGCATGAGCTGTGCTCAAACAAAGAACATATGACAATTGCTCAATTGTTAGAAATTGTGAATACCAGCTTAGCCAAAATATTGACATCATTCTGACTTGCACATTAAGGATTGATTTTTGCTAGGGCTGTAAATACAGATGAACAAATCATTTGGATGACATTAAATCCAATCAGTTGTCATATAAAGTCACTGAGCTCTAAATAACTGTTATTTTTCAATTTCCTATCTTGATTTCTTGACCTTAGCTATTCTGTAGCATTCTTGCATTATTCCTGACTCTCCACAAGGAAGGATGTCACAGGTGTTTGTTCTTTTCTGGCACTGTATTGTCTGTGGAAAGTAGATTATGTGTATGCAGCATCTGTTTCATGGAAGAATACAAATTGTTTCTCTTTATATAATTTGTCTTGATTCAGATGTTCATTAGGAGCTATGTCTTCCTTGACATTGACAGTCATGATTCTCCAGGCATTTCTTGTCCTCTGTGATTGAGGGATGCTCTGGTAATGAGTCTGTGTGTGTCTGTTTCTGTATCTCCACATCCTAGGATACAGAACAGACAGATGGTACCTGTTCAGGACCCCTCACCTTCAAAACTTCTCTAAATCCCTTCCATAGCTATGGTTAGCTTTCATTAATTCAGTCTGGAGGGATATATATTATGTGTCAGTCAAGAGTTAACATGCTTTCTTCTGTTATATACTAACTCCTGGACTGTATACATGACCCAAACCAGGTGGAGGACTGTTAGCAGGCAGAGTGCCATGTTCCTGTAGTCACAGAGTAGGTGGTTTTGTGGGGAAGGTGGAAAGAGGGAGGGTTTTTTGTTTTGGTAGTGAGTGGGAGAAGCAGTGAAGTTGTAAAGAACATAGGGAGCGTAGGGTGCGAGGGGAGAGAATATAGGGTTTGCAGCACTGTAATTTAGACCAGGGCACAGATCTCAGAACATTATTTAATAGAGGCTATATACTGTGCAATGCTTAAAACAAATAGATGGCAATGAGTTTTTCTTCTATTAATATGGCATAATCCTCAGGAACAGCACTAAAGTGCTTTTGCAAGGTGCAATTACAGTAGAGTCATATCGACCTGCTAGGTTAATTTCTCCATCCCCAGTGACATGTTTTCCTCCCCTCAGCCAACCATTCATCTGTCCGCCTCCAGCCTCCAGCACCAGGCTTCAACAGTCAGCTCTAAAGCACTGCTTACATGACTCTCTAAAGAGTGAGCTAGTAAGGCAGAAGCATTACCCAGAAGCTCCAAAATAGAAACCCCTGCCTGCCACAGGATCCTGTGTCATCAGCCATGACAAACCCAAAATGGTCTAAATCCCTTGCAGATGTTCAGAGTGATCCTTGCCTTGCATTTGGATGAAAGCATCTTCTTCAAACAAGATATAGTTTAATTTGGAGTGTGAAAGAGTTTGATTTGTAGGTTCAAGGTAAAATTGGTCCTGAAAGTCTGGATTTGATGAATTGTTTGAGGATTGTTGTAAAAGGAACATGTATTCACCTTTTGGAGACACCTAGAACCATAGAATGGTTTGGGTTGGAAGGGACCTTAAAGATCATCTAGTTCCAACCCCTGTGCCGTGGGCAGGGACACCTTCCACCAGACCAGGTTGCTGAGGGCCTCATCCAAACTCATTTTGAACACTGCCAGGGCTGGGGCATTCACAGCCTCTCTAGGCCACATGTTCCAGTGTCTTGCCACCCTCACCATAAAGAATGTCTTCCTACTGGCTAATCTAAACCTAGCCTCTGCCAGTTTAGACCCTTGGTTTATAGTTGCACATTGATATCTTTTTCTGTTATTTTGTGGGCATGTCTTAAGAGAAAATAAAATTGTTAGCTGGGTGATAGGGTCTTCCTCAGTCCTTGTACTGTGCCTTTTATCCAAATTCAAAGCATGTAAAGCTTGGCAATTTCATCTAGATCCCTGTGAAGTAAGACATGTTTCAATGTCAGTATCATAGAAGATTGAAGCCCAGGAAGAGTTATGAATTATGTTAGGTCTCAGGGAGTTAGTGGCAGGGCCAGTTGCAGAAGGAAGCTGACCTGACTTCTAACCCTGTGATCTACCAGCTAATGCTGTGTCTGTTGAGAGATCCTGCAGTTGCAGACTCTGCTATCAGTTACCATAGGAGTCTAGCAAAGCTGGTGCTTGCCCTTCCAGCTCATTTGCAGAAGGCTTTTTAAAATGCCAGCGTAGCAGCAGCTCCTGGCTTGGCAGAGGAGGTAAATGTAGGACAAGGTCTCCAGCAGAAGGCTGTTGCTGCAGCAAGTTACTGCTGCCCAGTGCAGAGTCATTGAGTTGCCTCCCTGTTAGGCACCGGCTGGTCTATTCATTCTGCAAACAGCCTCTTTCCTTTCCAAGACAGCCCTAGGGACACAAGGGAATGGCAGAGTTTATTATAAACTGAGTAAAGGAACAGACTATTGCTGGAGGAGGTCCAGGGTTATAAAAGATTGGAGCGGGGGGGAGGAGGAGGAGGAGGGAACAGGACATAATTTGTGTTTGTGTGCGAGGGAGTACATACTGGTGCCTTCAAGGAGGCATTCCCCAGCCCCTGCAGACCTTTGCTGGTTTTGGAGGGATCTTCTGCAGCGCGTGCCGAGCCGTGTCAAACCTCACTACTTGTTAGTGTATCAATCATCCTCTCGATGCAGCAACGCGAATCAGAGAACGCTTGCAGGTCCTGCTCTGAATGAGCTCTGCTCTCTGCCAGCTCAGCCTAGTTACTGCTGTAACTTCGTCTGGGGGATGGGAGGAAAAAGGTTGCTGCTACTTTAAATATAATGCATTAAGAGGATGCTGGAAAAAGGCCTGCATGCTGTAATACCCAGCCATCTAGTTGGAAAAGGAGCCAGATGTAATACAAAAGAAGAAACACAGCCTCTTATGGATGCAGCACTAATTCATAAATCAGGTGAATCAGCTTAGGCAACTGCTGTGTTTTTATGCCTCTGCTGCATGGACAACTGCATGTTGGATGCTTTTATTTGAAGTAATGGAACCAGATAATCCTTTGGACCAGGACAACTCCAATGGTAAGAAGTAGAAAACATAGAAAAGAGAGGGGAAAAAAAGGAGAGTGAAAGACTGTCTGAGTTACACATCCTACGAAAGGCACAGGGTTAGGGATGTGTTTTTACTGTCTTCTGCATGGATAAGTAGGAATGAATGTGGTAATGTGCTTCACATTATCCTGGAAATCACTCTGTTTACAGGGTTTGGAGGTAACATAGAGTAGACTACTACATGCAGTGTATTGCAAGGAGCAGTAACCAGGCAGAATTAACCTATCTCCTGGACAGTCTCTGCAGGGAGAAGAGGAACCTATGCAATTGACGTTAGTCAGTTTGGGGTCCTTTTGCCAGTGAGAAAAGAATGTCACTTTCTGCCGTATGTGCTGTCAAATGTAGCATTTGGAAACAGTTTCTTTATCTGCAGAAAGCTTTCCTACAGGCAGTTGCATGAGTAATTTACTTAGGAGGATATATTTAGCTAGGGACCACAGAAATGCACCCTGGAATTAAAGTCCATGGTTAAAACTGCAGCTATTCCCTGGATTTATAGCATTCCACATGCTGATGTTCTGATATCTAGGCTATTAGAAGGCATACAAAAATGCATCAATTGGGGCATGAGGTTGTTTGCAACTGCAAGTTTTGTTTCTCTGTTAATAGAGTGAGTTGGCTGCCTTGAAGACAACAAATTGTTTACATTTATGAAACCAATTGAAGATGGTGATTTTTTAGAAGAAATTGATTCTCAGCTCCTTAATATGTGTTTGGCACCTTTCTGGATACAGTTTGAAACTCAGAAAGTACTCCACTTCTGACATCTATCTTGTTCAAGAGCTAGTTATATATTTCCCATAGCATATGCTCTGCTGATAACCTAGAGCTCCAAGTAGACATAACTGTGGTGCTAATATCACAGTAGACCTAAAACTGTATGGAAGGAATGTGGTTAAGGGAATGAAGTAACATCTCAACTATGTGAACAGTTGACTGGGCAGATATAAGTGGGTAGCACTGCTTTACTTTGGGCTCTGTGCCATGTTGAAGTTGAATTGTATAAAAGAATCCAGGACAGATTGCAGTGTTGTCTAAAATGGTCAAATCTACATGAAAAGATTGACAGGGCAGGAGATCACTTCTTTCATTTCTCTGTTCTCTCTCCTATGCAGTTATATTTGTTTCTAGAAGAGCAGTATCTGCCTCTTGTGTCTTATGCCTCCTCTCGAATCATTAGGACATAGAATTAAATCTTATTTTCATCTTCAAAGGAAGAAGTTTTAAGATTACCAGAGAAGTGCAAGTATAGTTTGGGCTGGTGTTAACAAACATAAGCAAGTGTTCTTACCTATCCCAACATGAGAATCTGGACTTCAGGAGTTGCAGAGGAGGGGTCTTGATTCTCTGTGAAATACTAGTTTAACTTCAGTTTCTAAAGTACAGTGATTGGCTCAGTAAATTTAGAGTGTGTATTTTGAGATACACAGGTTTCTTATTCTTCTCCTTTCAGACATGTGAAGTGTTCTATCACACTGTGTGGAAACTTGTTTTCCTACAAAGTATTTGCAGAAGTTGGCAGACACTGGAAATGTTCATAAACAGGGATATGAGAGAAATAAGCACTCATGGTACCAAGTATCCTAGAGGAACCTTCACTGGTTCCTCTTCCTGACTATGTAAACCTTCATCTTCATTTTACAGTGTTTTAATGACTTTAATTTGAACTATCCTGTTGCAAAACAAAAGGGCTGAGCCATTTCTTGATCAGAAGCTCAACTCTTTAGGGTTCTGCTGCTGCAGCTGCTGGAGCAGTATCCAGGACAGAGGGGTTAATCTGCTGTGGTCATACACAGTGCATCAGTTTGCATGGATTCAGTAAGTAGTTCTCAAAGACATGCCAGCAGAATACTGTTAGGAAAGATTCTCTCCTTTGAGAATGTTTCCCTGTAGCTGTCCCCTTTGTCCCTTTTCATGTCAAACAGCTGCTGAACTGCTGTGAACAGACTCTTAACAACTGGTCTTATCTTACTGTATCGCTCATGTGACAAATCCTGATGCCTTGGGAAGTGACCATCACTTGAAATTTCTGTGCTTGCTGTGGAAGTGCCTTTTTACCTTCAAGAATGTCAAATCAAATTGTTTTTCTGGTAGCAGAATCTAAACTGTTCTTAAGTTTTTGATCTATGTGATAGAAACTTTCAAATGCTCTTTCTGCCTCCTGCAGCCCTTTCCCTTGCTTACAGAGATGTCTGGAATCAGCTACAAGGATGTTAGTGGAATACTCAAGACTGAAAAGTTGTGTGGCTCATTTCTCAGCACAGTCTTTATTCCTAATCAAATTAGGTTGACAGTTTTTCATGGAGATACCTCCTAGATTTATTATTGCTTGTAACAAGAGAAGGAGCACTCATTTATTTGGGGGCCTGAAGTGAGATTTAAGCTGTGTTAGTCACCTTGACATAATAGCCCCTGGAATAAAATCATAACCTGTGGATGAAATGGTTATTGGACTTTATGATTCTTCCCTCAGCTGTAGTGTTTGCACTCTTCTGAACACAGACTTGCTAGGTCACTATCCATTTTGGCCTTGGTGAAAGGAAACAAAAGTTCTGTATCTTTTTTCTGTGTGTGCCTAAAGGCTCACATAAAGCTAAAGGTTCTTGGAGGGTTTACAAAATGATTAAAGAACTCCCTTCCTCCTTCCCACCCCCTGTTATTTTCTTCCATTCTCTGAAATGCAGGAATAAAAAGCAAGATTATTGTCATTTTATGATGGCTCACAGTTCTGACTTTTTGATGTGCTCTTTTTACACATGGACTGGCATGGTTTTACTTGATTCTTTGCACAAAAAAATTCTCTTGGAAGAAAAGTGCTGAAGAATGTGCTGATTCCAAACCCATAACCCTAAATTACCCATTTCAGAGGGATGACATATCAGAGCTACAGATTTCTCTTTTGTACTATAGCCACTTGCAGCTACAAGGAGAAAAGACAACTCAGCAGCTTTCTGCAAGCTGGTGAAGATTTATGAGATGTTGTATTTGTGTACAAACTCTTGGGTACAAAATAGCTATGAATTATGCATTCATTGTGTCTTTTAATTGCTTAGATCAGAGTTTACATAGCTATGGTGAACACTGCTACCACCTCTGAATTTATTGTTTTGTGTGTCCTGACAATATTTCTTTGTGAATTAGTTGTTAATCTTTTAAGGACACGGTATTTTTAGGAGACCTTTGGAAGAACCTTGTATAGACCAAATCCCAACTCCTGGCTTTCCTGGAGTCATATTCTCTCCACAGTAATTGTGAATCACAGATGCAGATTTTGTTCCACAAAGAAATGGAATTAAACCATTGTGCTTTAATAACACAATAATTATAGCATATATTTTTTCAGTCTTTGGCATACACATTCATCTAGGTGAACTACCTGGATGGCAGCCAGGCTTGAACTTTGCTGCTGGTAATTTAGATTCCTCAAGCAGTGTTCTAGGGCAGTAATGAAATCCTAGCCTCAGTGACACCTTGATGTGCATTAAATGTCAAACGTAGTAGAGAGGAAAACAGAAGCAAGCACTAGGAAAACAGATTTTTTTGTTTGTGGGTGTGAAGTTAGCTAGCAGAGTTGTGCAGGAGCCAAAGAGCAGCCAGTGATGGCTGCTGCAGGTGAAGACAGGTGTTTTATTCAGAGAGGTAGGGTAGAGCTGGCCAAGAACAGAAGACCATGAACCTTGCTACTGAGCTGGGTTTGGCAGGGGTATCTCAGCAGACAGAGCCACAGGCTCATCAGCTAATGAGATCAACTGGTGCTTCCAGTCCCTTCCCTTCTCTCCAGACTGAGATCTGCAGAAGAGGGCAGAGCCAATCCCTAAGCAAGCATCCCTCCAGAGGATGGGCACACAATAATGAGAACCATCTATATGAATAGAATGTAATGACCCAGACTTGGAGGTGCTGGAAACAGTCAAAGCAGTGTCTTCATTCTTTGGTAATAAAGAAAAGGATCCTTTCATAGTCAAGCATGTTCAAGGCCTCTTTTAGTTTGCTTCTAAAAGGGAGCAACTTCAAAGCTCAGATTTGGGGGAAAACCTCCTACTTCTATCTCTAAAATACAATACCACATCAAGTCTCTTCTAGAACTTTCTACAGCAACAGCCTCCTATTGGAGAGGGGAATTCAGTAGAATTCAATGGAATGAGAGTGTATAATCTGTTAATCTTTCTCCTGTCACTACTGAAACCTGTCCGGTCAGGCCCTGGTATCTCAAAGCAGTTGTTAATATTAGTGAGGTGTTTCAGCTGTGTGAGGATGCTGCAGAGGAAAATGCCTCAGAAGGGAAGTGAAAACAGAGAGATTTTTAATGTTCATGTGTCTGATTTGGAAAATAGGGGAGAAAGGATTTCATGGGAGTGGAGATGCTGAGGAATTAAAAGCATACATCTGATGTATCAAGGTGTTTATAGGTTAGAAGCTTTTGAATTCATCAGGTTCTTGCAGCAGGTAACAGAAGCTGGAGAAGGCACAGAAGAAATTCAGTCTTTATTGAGAGCTGGGGCCCACATTTTGACAGAGAGTTGGGTTTTCCTGAGGCCTTTCATGAAGGATTGTTGTGGTCACAGTGTTGTAACTCCTCAGATGTTGGACAGCAGCCTCCTCTTCTGGTGGTGCCCAGAAAGATTGGCAACCACTTGTGCTTTACATCTGTGTCTGACAAATGCACTGTACACCAGGGATATAAAGAATAAATAGCTGCTTACCTTTAGCCACTTCACTGTAATATTCTTCATTACATCTGATCAGGAGGTTTGCCCAGGAGGTTTCCCAGTGCATCCACGTGGTTCTCATGTCAGTTAGAGCATTATGGTAATAATGTTTACATTTAGATGTGCTTCCTCTCTGAGCATCTCCAAGGAACTGGCACATGTAAAAGATTTAATTGCAAAGCATTGCTGCTGCTGGTACAGGCTCAGAGGCTTCCCAGATGCCCTGCTGAGTGAGTCAGTAGTCAATGATTTTGGCTGCTGGAGAACTTAATGCAGTGATCAGAAAATGTCTGCCAAAAAGAAGTTTCAAGAAATGTTTGTTTTCTAACCAGACCTAGATATGCTTCTAGTTTTGTTTTACACCTTTAAATACTTCTCTAGATGTAGCTGGGAGGTTGGTGGGCAGCTGTGGAAGATGTCATAACACAAGCCATTGTTCTTTGTCCTGGAGCTGTATGTGTGGGTTTGTTTGCTTAAGCATTGGGTGGGCATGGCATGGCTCATGGAGCAAACGGATGCCTCCCAGTTAGGTCCTGCCATTAATCCAAGCTGGAGAAATCCTGATGTTTTGAAAGGAAAGGAAGATTCTAACAGAGTTCTCTTATTTGTTCCAGAATGAAAAAAAAAAAAACAAACCAAAAGCCAAACCATTTTAACTTAATAACAGTAAAAGTTAGAGCAGCATTCATGATACTTCATTGCTTCTGCAACTGCTCTTCTGTTTTGCAGCAGTGCTATTAGAGCATTACTCATGGCAGAGGGAATATCCCTGAAGAGTTTCTCACAGTTCATGTGTCAGACAGGAATGCAAAGGATCAATTTACAGCCACAGACAAAGATCTGAAAATGTCCAGGAGGACTTAGGAGAATGCTTCTCACCCCACATAGTTTACTGGTGTAACTGATTCCACTTGTCTGACTGCAGTGTGTTTGCAGCTAACCCAGAGTTAATTTCTGAGTGGCAGCAATAAAAATGTTGTATGTAGACAGCACTGAGAGCTGGCATAGGAACATTAAACACAGTTTCACCTCCTTGCAGTCTCATCTGCTATAAACTAAAGAGAATTTCAGTACTTTAGGGAAGGCTCCTGAGTGCACTACTGGATTCCAGGGAGGAACCTGCTGGTGCTGTGCAGCAGCTCTGTGGCCATGAGTGACTTGCTTTGTTACCAGATCATCCTTCACTACTCAGTCACAGCTGGCAGAAGAAAGCAGGCATTGAGTGGAGAGGTTGTGTTTAGAAGTGGATGAGACAGTTGCAATGGTCTGTCAGCTAAGCAGAGCAGTTGGAAGCACTTCACTGGTTCTGTTTGGTCAGCTTTTGGCTAATGCTTGTATGTCCCCTGAAGATTGGTAATGTTAATTCATTTGGTTCTGAGATCTATTTGGTTTACTGCAGTTTAAAGTCTCCTGGCAAGCTTCAGACAGAAGCAGAGGATGTATTCATCTGTTTAGTTAGAGACATGTTTGAAATTAACCTTTCTCTTTTTTTCCATATAATTTGCAATAGGATCTGTAAAGTTAGGCCTTAACCTTGGAGATGTTTCTGCATGTGTTTGGCAAGAGATGACATGAGTTTCACTGAGATTGGCTGGATGAGCTCCCACACAATTCCTTCTTTCTTGATTCTTATAAATGTTTGCTGTTTTTAAGAGAAGAAAAAAAAAAGAAACCCTTTAATTCTTATTGTGACTTTTAACTCAACCTGAAGTTGGTTGAACAAATTAAAGACACAGAAAATATCATCAGCATGTAGGATTTAGGGGAAGAAAAAAAAAAGCAGGTGCATTTGAGTGGAGAGCAGTGCTCAGAGAGTGAGGGTTGCTGAGCTGCCTGCCTCTGCCTGAGCCTCTGCCTGTGCCTCGGAGAGAGGCGTGTTTTATTTTCCCTGCTTATTCATTTTCTGAGTCATTCATCTTGTGCTGGAGCTATTGAAAACTGTAACAGAGTCTGGGAAGCGCTTGGCTTGTGAGTGCTGCCTCCTGATTGGCCTAGGGAATGCTGCTGCTCGGGAATAATGTGTGAATACCATCTGCTGTGAGGAGCTGGGAGGCTCAGTCAATTTTGCTTGGAGAGGCACCTTTAGCCAGGACTCCAGGCAAGGGGAGCAGGCTTGCTTTTCCTGTTTCTTAGCCAAACTTTTAGTTGTCTCTGGATTTCCTTTCTGTTTCCCTGTTAAACTTTTTTGTGCTTTGCTGAAGGGCTGAGCTGCTTCTCCTGTGGCTTTGGGGCTTGTTTTTTCTTTAGTTTTTTTTTTCTTCCTGCGTGGGATTTCTGCTGGGGTTCAGCATGCACACCAAAGGGGGGAATAAAGCAGCAAGTTTTGCAGTTGTTTGTTGCAGCACAACAGTTAACATGGAATGTCTGAGTGGCTTTGAGAAACTACTCCCAAAGATTTGACCTGCTGGTGGAAAAGGTAAGCAGCTAAGGACTTGGGAATTTCAGGGACTGGCTTTGTACTTGCACAGAGGTTTTGTTTTGTTAGGAATGAACATGTCTCACTTGAAATGTGCAGTTACCTTGTAGCAATGCCTGAGATCAAAGGCTGTGTTTTGTTTTGGAATTTCTTTAATGAGCCTGAAGAAATGGGCAGAGTTGGAGCAATGATTGTCTTTTGCTCCTTTGTATAGATGTTGTTTTACATTAGGTCTTATTACAAACTTTCTGCAGTCTAAGTGTAATTGTAATTCAAAGCAGCACATGTTTTGGTTTGCATCTTTATGGAGAGAACTCTCTCAACTCTTGTTTTCCTGAGGGTGGAATCTCTTTTTCAGACTCTTCTCTCAGACCAAACACAGCTAGTTTTCAGCAGTCTGGATTTGCAGTCAAATGGTGCATTCCACTTCAAGAAGACAAGATGTAGTTTGTGAGCCCATTAATTCCTGCTCACTAATGACCTGCTGGTGTAGACTCAGTCACTAGAGAGAAAACTGTAACCATTCTTTTAATCCCAGAACAACAGGCCTGACACCAGCAGGACTCGTGGCCACCACTCTCTCCCACTGCTGTTAGCACACTCTCAACTTTTTGATGTCACTGTTTTAAACTGTAGTGTTCGGCTTTGTGGGGTTGTTTGCCCCTGGAGGTTACGTTGCCAGCAGACACTTCTGGCCACCACACAAGGCAAAGTTAGCTAAGGTGAAATGCTGATGATTACAGACTCTTAGCCTTCCTTCCAGTGGGTCAGATTATTCAGTTCACTGTTGTCTGTTCCAAGGAGAAATCTGCAAAGGGTATTTCTAAGGTTTAGTTTGCTAAAGGCTTCACTGCAGTTTGTATTTGACCAGTACCTGTGCTGGTAAGTTAATTGCAGCCCTGTAGGAAGTGTGTAAGTTGCATGTACTTACATGTATTCTGAGAGACATGTTTAGTACCTGAAAATAAGGGAACAGTGGATTTCTGTAGCTGACACTTGACCTAACCTAAACATTTGCATACTGAATCATGTTTAAATAAACAAGAAAAGCTCTTACATGTGTTATGCTTGCTTCTACTCAGGCCTTTTGGGCTAATATTCTTGTAATGCAGAAAAGAGCTGTTGCTGTCTGCAGATTAACAACTTGTTTATGCTTAGTAATTTTTGTGGCAAAATGCCAGATCATCAAAAGCAACTCTTTTAATGAGAAGAAAACCTTACTTTGCTGAAGCCTGAATGAGGAGAATTGTTGCAAGCCAAAGAAGCAATGCCTGCATCACCCTGAGGTGCAGCACCAGTACAGTCTGTTGCCTGATGGTCACTGCACCTCCTTAGAGCATAGGATCCATGGATCAAGGTCTGACTCTGCCTGGTGCAAGCGAAATGTGTGTCTCATTTTATGGATGTTAAAAAGGTCATGCATGTACCAGTACAAATAGACTTTTCCAGTAATCATCACATTTCTGGGGTTAAAAAATCTATTTCTTATTCATTGCTACTGCTGCTAATAATAACTGCTTACTTAGGTCTTTTTTTTGGTGGAATTATATTGTCAGTTGTAGATTTCCCAGGTGAAGTAGCATGAGGAATAAAATCTGACCTTTGACCTCTGGAAGTGTAGATCATTTCCATTCCAGACATAGCAGGAGGATTTTAGCCCTTGGCAGCAGTGCCTGAGTATCAGCAATAAGCAGCAGTGTATGGGGCAGTGGGCTCAGAGCTTTGTGCCTCAGTGCTGTGTACATGTGCACACTGCAACCTAGCACCAGCTGGCCGTGAAGAGGTGTTTAGTTTTAGCTCAGAGTGGACAAGCTGCTTCTAATTCCCCTTCATCAAACACAGTAGTTACCTGGGTCAGTGTCCCAGCTGGGATGCATGTTCTTGCATGGGTAGAGTTTATTGTTTAAGGACTTAATGTTCACCACTTCTGTAGAGGTTTACTGCTAGATCCCTTAACAGAGGCCTCCATAACTTAGTACTGGCAAAGATTTCCTTTTAATATGCTCCTGTGTAGCTGCAAACACTTTTTGTTTGCCTGTCTGTTGCTGATGTGCTAGTATGATCATCAACACTGCAATGCTTGAATGCTTTTCACTCCCTAACCCAGATATCTTCATACCAGTGTAAATATGTTGCCATTAGCCTGTTCTCACAGAGGGGAACTGAATTAAAAGTGGCTTGCCCAGGAAGTTTTAATCATTGTATTGTAGTTGTATTGGGTCTTCTGTGCTCCTGGTTAGCTCTTCAGCCATTCCTCTTGCTCCAGGATCTCTCTGCTGGGTTTCTTCCAGCAGACCAGGGTATTTGTTTCCTTGAAGGTGAATAATTGTCATTTTCACTCTGGGAAAGAGAGCTCTCTTGTGAAAGTGGCAGCTCTGAGAATGCAACAACATTGTTGTGCACTTACAGCTTCATGTCAGGAACCCACATAGATTTCTTTTCCCTTTCCTCCACCACAACTCTCTTGCCTGACTCAGTTGCCAGACTTTCTTTGGCAGTTCAGTCTCCCTTAATTCACAAAGAATGTGGCTCCCTCTGCCATACTTGGTGCCTGGAGACTAAATCAATACATTTTTAGTGAACTTCAGCCTAAGACACCTCTGACCTACCTAGAATATAGGTTTGCAGTCTGCAGACATGAACCAGAGTGGTGAGGCACTACCAGAACATTCAAGTACTTTACATGTATCTGTGCTAGCTATTTCTGTTGCCTTTTATATAATCTAATATTCCTTTGCCAAGGAGTGAAATGTAATAGGAACTATTTTTGTGTTCTTGGGAGTATTTTTGCTGGCTCTGAGCTCCTCTGAATAGATGCCACCTCCTGCTATGATGTCATTGCTTCTGGTGCTTGCCAGCAGACTATCAAAATTTTAAAAATCCAGATAAAATCAAGATAAGACAACAACATCAAGAGGAAGAAGTGGCTAGCTTGCCTCCATTTAGGTCAGTTGAAGCACAGAAGCCAATGTTTTAAGCAGAAGAGAAGCATTACTGGAGAGGGAAGGACTTGAGAGAAACTGGGGCAGTCTGTCTAGAGGCAAGCACAGTAGACCAGAGAATGCCTGGCTTCTGTTTCGGGGTATATGAAACCATTTGCAGAGCAGCTGTGGAAGTGAAAATCAGCAAAAGGAGGTTGGATTTTGAATTTCCTGATGGAAATTTTGAAAGTCCTTCTTCCTCTCAAGCTATTGAGGCCCACAGATGCTCTTTCCTCACAGGAGACTGTGCTAACCACCTTGCTTTAGGGTGGAATGTCTTTGGTTCCCTGGGCCAAGATCCCTGACCTCTTCTACTGTCAGCTGTATGTAGTGACTGGAGCAGGGACTGGAAATGAAGAGCTTCTCTTTCCTTCAGTCTTGGGAATCTAGTCTAGAAAAGATGTAGTCAGAGCTGTATGGCAGTTCTGTGAGGGGCTTTTGAAAGATCAGAATCTGATTTTCCAGAGGATAAATTATGTCCCAAAGAAAATTCAGCTCATTTCATCTTTCTGTGGCTTTTTCCTCCAAACTTGTCCTTTTAGGTAGCATTTCTTTACAAAGTCACATGTTACTCTCTGACTTTTATAGTGTCCAAAGCAGTGTTATTCCTACTACCAGCAACCCAAATAAAAAGGTGATTTGTACTGCTAAAAGGATACTAGACAATGGTGATAATTCTTTGAATTTATTAGTTTAGCATTTAATTCCTTAGAGTTAAAGCTTTAAAACAGGGAACTGCTGCCTTTAAATCAGACTTGGTCCAAACTTCAGCCTTTTTCTATCATTTTCTTGGTACTTTGCAAAAGCAGCCATTGCATTATGCTGCAGACTGCAGATGAATCCCAGCCCTCTCCTGGGCTCCCTGCTGCCCTTCCATCCTCTCCTGTGCTTGGCATTGTGAGAAGTGCAGGCTGCTCCCTAACCTCTCCACACCATGTGGGTGTTGTGCAAAGACCAGCTGCCTTACTGATCCTCTCAGCCATGGGCTGAAGATTTACACCTCCTCTGTAAGGATTAGGTGAGGCTTTGGAGCCCTTCTTCCTGGTGCTCTCATTCCTGAGGGCTGTCACTTGGCAGCCTGCTGTGGGAACTGTCTCACACCTTCAGCAGGCTGAGGGAGGAGCTGGAGGAGCCACGGGTACTTCCATAAAGGCCATAGGTTAAACCTGAAGTGCACTGTAGAATATAAAGCTGTTACATTTGAAAGGTCTTGTTTAAGGAGGAGATTCCTTAGTATCTCAGATGTTTGTAGATGTTATGTTTATAATATCACTGTATAAGACATACACCTTATACCAAGGATGAGACTTCCAGACCTTATACCAAGTGATGAGGAGGTGTGAAAGGGGTGGCCTACCCTCATATTCCAAAATGTGTGTTTCCAGCATTTCTTGCTGAAGTGCCACACAGCATCCTTAGCTTCTGATCCTGTCCTCAGCAGCTTCAAGGCAGGACAAGAACATCCCTTGTGTCAAGCCTTTAATTTTTAATTAAGGAGCACAGAATTGAAGGCAAAGAATGCTGTCACTGGGAGTGAGTCTGGTGCTTAACTGCATTCTGCAGTCACATGTCTGATAGAACTAAGATCAAATGGTTTATGGACAGTGGAGAAAAACAATCTCTGGAGTAAAGTCAAGGTTTGAAAATAGGTGTCTTGAGAAGAGAAGGGTTTGAAGAGAGTAATATTTGAAGTGTGTGTAATACCTTTCACTGAAGAAAGAGGATGTGGTTTAGATAAGGAAAGTGTGGTTTCAAACTGCAGTATATGAAGTGGCTGCTGGGCATGTCTGGAGTTTATAGATTTTCACAGAAGAATTTCCTGACACTATTAACTGGCAAAATGCTGATAATTATTAATAGGATTAAGAAGAATTGGAGAATACTGATAATGTATGCAAGCTTCTGCTTTTAATACAGCTTGTGTGAGTGCATTCAGGGAAGGAGTAAGAGAGAACAAGTCTGTTCTTAAAACCAACATTGTTACAGAAAGATTTGTATCTTGGTGTGTATGATTTCCTCGATTTCCTTATCATTTCATCCCCATGGTTTTATCTCTGGAAGCAAAGCTCCCCACCACCAGCCCCTGTTCCTGCTCAGAAGAACTGCTGCTCTCAGAAAAGGACACAAAGTTTCCTCCCAAGAGCGCTGAATAACATTGTAGCTGTGGAAAGTGTGGAATCAGAGGATGTTCCAGCAGCCAGATTTTCAGAGCAGTGGAAAAGACTTTTTAATGAGTGGAATGAAAAGATTCCAGAAGAAAGAACAGGTTAACAGCCTGGTTGTCACACTGTCATGCTATAGTGGTGAAGATCTCCTGCAGTGTTAAGAGCAAAAGCCCTTCAGGTTTGCAAGCACAAGGCTAGCCAACTACCTGGCTTTGCAAGAGCTACTGGTGTTGAGGACTGAGGCCTTTTCCTTAAGGGAATATCTAGCACAAAGCTGCTGAAGCTTTGAGCTTTGTGATAACAGGTTTTGCCTGACTTTGTAAAAAGTCAGCAGTCCAAGTAGGTCATTCATGTTCTTAAAGACACATACAAGTTAACAGGAAATACCTTCTCCTCTTGTAATTCAAGTCTAAATTAAATTTAAGGTACGTAAAATAAAGTTGTTTTGAGCTTCCTCCAGCATTCTGTCAATAACATAACAGTGCAAGAAAGAATTGGCCAGATTCTCTCATTTTGTGCTTTCCATTTCTATATGTTAGGGTTGGGAAGAGAACTTACTCAAGAAGGTCCAAAAGGCTTATGTCAGTCACCAAGACCTAGAAGTTTTGGCATCTAGGTACCTGACACCTTTCTCTTTGCCATCTTCCTCTTTCCAGGTTTCTCTGGGACCTCATCCTGGTCTGCTTTGCCATTATTAACCCTTGCCCCTCCTCAATGAGAGCTGTTGAGGTTTTGGGGCAAAATATCTGTGAATGTGCTACTTAACAGCTTTGCATCTTAAACAGGCATAGAGCCAAGAAGCCAAGACATGCCTGCAGTTGTCTGGACACAAGCTGTAAAGCCAAGGCATCTCCTTTGAAAAGATGTCCTTCTGCTTTGGTTGGGTTTTCATAGCTGCAGGTGAAATGACATGGCAAAAGGTGGCAGGGATTTCTTTTACACTGCCTCAGAGTTTTCCATATATAAACATGTCCCAAGGTTGTGGATAAGCTCCTCTTGGTTTTGTGGGGGCCTTTTGAGATTGCTGTTTGACTCCTTGATCTCAGGCCTTTGGTCCATCTTCAGCCCCCCCAGCATTTTGTGCACAGCTGATCAAATTCCTTTGCAGCTCCCATTCAGATCCTGCTTTTATGTGCACTGGAGTAGAACTGATTTTGTGGTAGTGCAAGCAGGAGGAGAATCAAAGCCTCTAGGTTCTTTATTTCATTGCAGTCCCATCTGCCCAGTAACTGCTCCAAGATGCTAACCTCAAACACAACAAAGAGGATAAATAAACCCAAGGAGCTCTAATGATCCAGACTGTCTCTGAGTACCACCCCTCAGCTGCATGGACACCAGCATGACCCCCAGCTCATTAGGAAAGGTGTGCAACTCCAGCTCCATCCTCTGCTCTCACCAGGTTCACTGCTGCTGAGGAGCAGTCAGAGGAGAATCACTTACACATGAGGTATAAATGCTGATGCCTGTCTCAGCAGTTGCACCTCTGTGAAGAGCTGTTGTATGGTTGGTTTGAGCCAGATTTTGGGGCTTTGTTCCCTTCCCTCCCTGTGTTCAAAATACAAAGGGCAAAGAGTGGAGGTATATACAATAATAAAGGAGTGCTGAGTTTTGTTTGCTGTTCAGTCTTGAGCATAACTGTCCTATAACCCATGGAGCTGGGCAGGGCTTTGGAAAGGCACCCAGTATAGATTGCTCAGGAGGAGCCTTGTGGAGGGACCAGGCTGAGAAACAGTTGTGAAACTGCAGGATTTAGGTGATTCAATTCTGATGTGTGTGCTGCATATTTTGGGAAATGAGACAGTTAAGTTCAATAGGTTTCCTTTTTACTTTTGACTTTAATCTTAACCTCTTGGACCTGAAGCCTTCCTTCTTCTTGTGTGTGTACCTTGTAGGTACTGAATCATTTGTTATAAGAGGTTCTAAACCCCTTCATTTGCATACATTTCATTTACCTCCTCTTTGATAACAGGAGTTCTGATCCTGATGGGAATGAATTACTGTGCTGACTGCCCCTTGACACTGATTAAACTGCTAAACACAACACTGTCTAGAAGAAGAAAACTGGTCAAACTGATGCCAACATCTACAAAGTCCATTGTTAGTCTGAGGTTTTACCTGCAGTACTCATCTGCATTTTCTTAAAACCTGGACTATTCTTTCCCTGCTGAAGGGAAGCAGTGTCCCATCAGCTCTCTGGAAAGCTCTCACCCTTTCATGCAGAATTACCAGAAAGGAGACTGAATCCCTTTAATTTACTGTCCTTAACCAGGATGGGCAGGAGAGAAGTCATTAACAAGGGGAAGCAGAATTGTTCTGTCCTCTGAGAAGTACCTGTTCAGAGAAACTAAGTTTCTTGGTGAGCCAGCAATTTATGCTTGCACCTTCTCTAGTCTTTCCTACATTACAGAGCTCTTTAACTAAATGGAGAAATTATCTCAGACTGTGCTCTGATTTCTTCAAAGAGCTTATGTACCAAGTCTGCTCATGTTTGAGGAAGTACAGCACATGATTTTACTTGACATCCTTCAGGGTGAAGACCTTATGTGTTGTAAACTTGCCAAGGTTATAGAAATTTGTCAAGTATCAAGTTCCATACTCTCTACAGTCTAAATATTTTGGAAAATATGAATGCTTTGTCAGTAAATCAGTTCAGTTCAGTCTTGGTGCTCAGTATCATGTTCATTCCAGATGGATCCCACATCAAGAAGTGTTCTTAAATATTTTAAGTTAATTATATATGTACATATTTTGGTGTAGGATAGAGATTAAATATAAATCAAAACCCAACACAAACATATTCCCCATTGGACTATAATTAACTTCCTCCTAATGTAATGAACTTGTATTCCAGTAGGTGTAACATATGGATATTTTGAAAACTCTCTAATATTTAAAGGCTAAGTGTCCATCCCTTGCAGATGCTTAGGATATGTTCTCTGGGGGCCTGGCAACAGTGCTTTCATCTGTCCTCCCTTCTAAGGAATCCATCCCTAGTTTTCAGCTATTAGATGGGTAGATGTGCATTTTAAGATAAAAGATACTAACTTTTCTGTTTCTGATCCTCCCATGTCTCAGGGAGCATTGCAAACTGTCAACCCTTCACCAGCTGTTTCTTCTTTTACTGCTTGAAAATTTTCAGGGGAGATTTTATCTTGTTCTGTGAATTGCTTGGTGCATTTAGTGTAGCTTCTGCTTGCCAGAGCTCGCTCTTAGTAGAGGTGGTTCCAAGAAGTCATTGTAACTCTGGAAAGCCTGGAGTTCCAGTCATGGCAGTTCAGATGAGGGAGGGGGAAACAGGAATTTAAGAGCTTTGCCAGCCTGGGCAAAGTTAATTCTTAAAAGAACAGAAGAGTTTGATCAGGGAGGCCTGTCTGGGGTGGAAGGCTGTGGGTATCATTCTCTTACAGGTCAGGTTAGTGTTTCATTTACAGAGGTGGAACCAAGTCTGATTATGGCTGACAGCGGGAGAAGGTCAGTGGATCCAGCTTGCTTTGTCAAGTGTCTCCCTCAATATAACAATATGCAGTGTAACATTTCTTAGCCATGGCGAAGCAGTTATCTCCAGAGATGCTGGAGCAAGCTGAGTAGCATTTGCCTCAGGTAAATGCAGCTGATCACTGCCTTGCTTCCCTGAGCAGTAACATTCCCACTCCCAGATTTAAATCTCCCTTTGTTATTGGTTCAGACTAGTATACAGCACATTTATTTCATTCATAGATTTATTCCTGTAATAAGATAACCAGCTTCTGTTCAGGTTTAAAGTAGTGATCTTATTTGGATAAATCCTTTAGTATGAAACTGGCTCCAAACCCCCTTGCTGTTGCTACTCCCTAGTGCACAGGGAGTGCCCTGAGGCATATTCCTTTAAGATATTTATTTCTTTTGGTAAGTGGGCATCAGTGCCTCATCTTAAAATCAAGTTTGGCCTGAAACTTACTTTTCCTAATGATAGTCTGTGAAGTGTGATGAGAAAATTGGTTTGCAAACTGCCCTGTCCAGGGGAAGCTTGCAGATCTTTTTTCTTTCCTTTTAATTGCTGCTTGCTCTCGTAAGCCAGACAGTGCTTTTGATAACAGCCATCAAATTTTACAGCTATCACTGTCATCTCACTGCTGTCAACCATCTGCATCACTCCTCATCTTCTATGGAAACTGAAGAGAAAACAAATACATAGTGAATTTTAGACAGCACATCACTCCTGTTAATGGAGTTTCATGTGCCAAGTATCATCACAGTGTAATGTCTGTGCAAATAACCTCATGGAAACCAGGAAGAATCAACACACAAGTAGATTCCTTAATGGTTTTAAGCCCTTAGGGCTATGTAACAGGTATCAGGGGTGGGCTGCAAAACCTTTGAATCATACAAAAGTCCTGACACTTAGTGTTATAATCTGCTACTGGGAGGTTTTTTTCTCTGTGGAATCTGAACTTGGCATCATCTGAACAAAGATGGCAAGCGAAGAGCCTATAAGTAGTGCTTGGTTATACACCTGTTGTATGCACCTGGTGAGGTGCTGTGAGCAGTAAAGAAAGTGCAGAGCACCCTCTGATCTGTAGGGAAGAGTGACAACATCTTACTTGGTTAAAGAGAAACCTGGGCAGAAAAGGTGGAGAAGCAGTACTCTGTAAAAGGGTCAATCAGCATCTCTGTCAGCTGTGATACTTCTGCTTTCATCCTTAAAAAGCCAAGACTATGTAGAGACAGATAGAGAAAAGCAGTCACCTAGAAAACAGGGCAGACTTTGTCCTACAGCCTAATCCTGTCTTCACAGGGTTTTGTTCTATGGCTTTAGAGAAGTCGTTTACTCCTCCTTCCTTCTCCTCACCCATCCATAAATCAATGTTGCCAGATGTCACACCTAATGCAGGATTTCCTCTACTTCACCTTCAAATCCTCTGATTTGTTTAAAATCATGTTGAATATTGCCTTTTTTGTGCTTCCCTATGCTTCAGTATAAAACCTGAGATGAAGTATGGGAGATCAGCTCACAGCCAGCTTCCTCCCTTGCTGTGCTCTCTGCTTGCGTGCCCTCTGGGTAGTGCAGGCAGTGGTTGGAGAGAGTCCCATGTTGTTGGACAGGTGGAAACACATCTAGGGTTCAATATCTTCTCAAGGTAACATACCTGATGTGCAAGGAGATCTCCACTCATGAGGGTTAGCCAGATATTCTGCTTTTACATAGATGGTCTTACAGGAGAACCACAAACTTAACAGCTAATGATATTTTAACATTTCACTCCCTATTGCTTCCTAGGAGTACCAAGGGCTCAGCAGATACTGTCCTGCATGAATAGTGCAGAGGAATTTCCCACTGGTTGAAATGCACTTTAGAGGTAGGCTAAAGCTAAATATTTCTTTAAATTATCCACCAAAGGGCAGAGAGTGTAACCTGTATCTCACTCTGTTGGTTAACTTTTCATTTTATAAAAGCCCCAGAGCAAAAGGAGGTTTATTTTTAAGACAGAGTAATGGTAAAAAGTAATGGTGGTCAGGATTGGTGCTTAAGATGACCTCTGTGTACAGCCAAGCCTTTCAGCATCATATTTAATCAGTGTGGAGAGGTGAAAGGGGTCCCACTATAAATTAAGCTTCCTGGTCATGGTGCTTTAACCTTTATATTACTGACATGCAGCAATGGGTAAGTTAGGTTTTAAGAGGAATGTTCACTGAAACTCTGCAATTTTCTATCTCCCTGATTTGTTTCTTCATTGGGAGTCCATTTAAAATTCCACAAGAAACCCTTCTTCATCTTCTGAATGTGCCATTGATTAGTGCAATTCATAGCTGTTCTTGTGAATGAGGTGGTAGTACCCAGCTGACTGCAGAAAGGTCTCTGGCTCTTAGCTTTACAAATATTATTCTGAACCCAACTTTGTTAAAGGAACTGATGTCACATGAGTGAGTGCCATGCAAGCTCTTCAGATGCAGAGACCACACACTGTGTAATCTTTGGAACCAATCCTTATCTTGGCTTTCCTTTTCTTAGTAGAAATATTAACTCTGTGATTATAAAATCTAGCTAATGCTTTACCATCAGAATCTTCTCACATGAGATTGTTCAGCCCACGCTCTGTCTAACTCCTACCTTCATTATCTGTCATACTTTGCCTCAGACAACTGGAAAACTGACTTCACAGTAGCTCAGCAGGCCAAATATGTTCTTGTATAGTGAGGCATTGCAGGAAAATACTGGTAGGTTGATAAAGCACCTTTCAGACTGTCTCTGACAATTAGAAAAGAACCATCCAAACCCTCCTCTTTGCATCATTGTTTTCCTCCACAGCTGGCAAGGCACTGGAGCAAGCAGAACAGAGTTATTCTCTTGGCAGACAAAGCAGTGGCTGAAGGTCAGCAAGATTAATGGTGTTGCCCATGGCCACACAGCTTATTTGTCACAGACACAGGCGAGGTCTCGAGGTTCCCAGTCTCGTGCTCAGGCTTGTCATGAAGTCCAGGGCTGTGCAGGACCAGTGTTGCCAGTGGCCAGGCTAAATTCATCCTGCTGAGAAAGTCCTAGGCTCTGCATGCAGCTGTTTGGCTGCTGCAGGGCTCTTGTCCTTGTTCCATTTGCTTCTTACTCCCATGTTTCCCTTCCATGTGAAGGCAGTGCTGCCAAAAGGCTTGGAGTAGTGCCCAGGAGGTTTGAAAAACTCTCGTCATGAATTGGTGGAGATCTTGTCAGTTGTGTCTGTACTTCTCTGAAGTTCTGTGGCTTGTTCCTAGTCCTGCTCATGACAAGGTGATTCTGAAAGAGGAGGAGAATGCAGGTAGCTGCTGTCAGAGCCCTGCCTCAGCTCAGTGGGGGAGGAACAAGAATGTGACATGATCTAACGTTTCCTAGAAACTTGATGTCATTTCTTTGTCTTGAAGCAAAGTTCTGGAGGACTGCCAGATGAAAACATGCACAGCTATCCTCTGTGCAAAAACTCTCATGTTCTACACAGATGAGATTCAGGGAGAAGCTGGAATCCTTCTTACTGGAGAGGAGGGAAAGAAAGATTTCCAGCTGTGAATAATAACAAGCCTAGGATTCTACTTGCTTGAGCTGGAGTAGAATTGCCTGGAAGTCTCTGGAGAATTCCAGTACAGCACTACACACGTGAAAGATTTGGATCTCAGGCTGAATATTTCCATTGCTTGACTGAATCTCCAAAACTCAACTAAAATCCAGACAGAGAAATGAAATCTGTAGGGCTTCTGGCCATCAGTCTAAGTGTTGTGATAGGAGCCTCATGACTAGATTATTTGCTGTAGTCTGCAGGTTGTGAGCAGCCACTTTGGAATAGGAGAGACCTGGATGCAGCTGACTTGAAAGAAATAGCCAGCAAGGGGTTTGAGGTTCCCATTTAGGTGAAAAAAAGCCCAAAGCCAGCATGGTGCACTGGCTGGGCACATTTTCAGAGACTCTTTTTATTTTGAGTAATTAATTCTGTGCTTTATAAGTAATGAAAGCATGAGTTATTTTGTACAGTGCTGGAGCAGTAAAGGGTGACTCAGCAGAAAGCTAAACTCTGATGGAGCATTACTTTGGCAATTTATCACCTGCCTCTAGTGCTTATTCTGTGAGTAATACAAGTTTATTTGTATTCAGACCAATTATAGTCTAAATTCACTTAATAATTACCTCTCAAAGACTCATAGCTTCAAACAACTGATTGTTTTAGAAGCAACTGGAAAAATCTCTAGTGTGACATCTCTTCCTTGAGGCAGTCTAAATGCAGGCTGATTTTTTGGTGATCTGTTTTGAATAAAGTGATTTTATTGAATAAATACACACATTAGAGCTTGAGTGTGGTGAATCCCAATGCTTGCAGCCTTTTTACAGATTCCTAATGATTCCAGCTGTTGGCTTCTTTTAGTTGGTGGATGAAAAACTCATTCTATTTTGTCTTTGGCTAAGGAGGCTTAAGGTACTAGATTATATCAATGTACAGCTTTAAAATTGGTCATGATTGTTGGTAGGAGTGAGAGCTGTGTAACCTCCATACACCTTACTGTACCTTCCTCAGGCTGCATTCTGGAAATCGTAGCAAAAGACACTGCTGGGCCATTGCTCAAACAGAAACATTTTCCAGCATGCACTGCATTTTCTTATTTTCCATTGTGGAGCCTCAGTAACACTGAATTCCTGGTGGAGTGAATCTCAGAGCTGTGCTGAGCTTCCCAGTGTTGCTTCCCACGAGCTCTCACAGGCTCCTCAATCCCTTTCATCATGTAGCAGAGCACGGGGAGGGATAGACTAGTGCTCCTGTCACTTTATCCCACTGTCTCCTTTGAAAACCCCAGAGCTTCTCTACTGCGCATGTTGTGTTTGTTATTGGTGCCCTGTTAGTTAGTTGGGTTTTGGTGAACCTCAGGAGCTGCAGTTTTCCTTGATTTCTCTGCAAGAACACTGAGGTTCCAGCATTGGCTTCAACAAGCCACTCCTGGTAACCAGTCTTCAGTAGAGCAAGGTGGTGGCTGCCAGCTGAACACAACAGACTGCCGTAAACACTCCAAGCTATTGCCAAGCTTTTGTCTTCTGAATCTTTTTTTCCTGCTTCTATAGGTGTAGAATCCACTTTCACCTGGGATGTGTCTGCAGCCAGCCCCCAAGGAAGCCAGCATAGCTCTAATTGATTATCTGAAACGTGCAGCTTTAAGGGTCCTGCAGTTACTGGGCAAGCTCTGCTGAGTTACTGCACAGCTTTAGGCAGCAGAGTTTTACTGACTGCAGCAAATAAATTTGCTGTGCTTTATAGAGCACAGAGAAGCTTGTTTTCTGAATTCTAATGGTCTCAATAAGTTGTGTTAAGATTGTGTTCTATTAGACTCCAGGAAACTAATGACAGCAATTCAGTGATGGACATTAAGGGGAAGGTGTGATGCTAACAGCACTGGTAGGGAAAAAGTTTTCAACTTTGGCTGAAGCAGTAATGAGGGCAATAAGGATTGGAGAGATATAGAGTGCAGCTAGTCAGGGATCCTCTGTCAGTCTTGCTTTTTACCCACAGGGGTGCTGTTGTCCCACTGGGGATGATTTTCAGGTTGTGCCTCACAGAGGTGAAGAAACATTTGTAATGGTGATCAAATAGCTCAGCTAGAGAGACTGGGAAAAGGGCATTCTGTTCTCTGTGTTGATGACATTTCCTTGTCAAATGGTATTTCTGGATCATTCAAGATGAAAACAGGAATTAACAGCCACTGAGGTTAGCCCTTTCATCCTTAGAAAGCTTCTTTGCTGGGTATGATGTATAATTTAATATAGTAAGAAGAGCACTAAAGGAGAAAGCCTGTGTGCAGTGGGGAAGTGCAGTGGGGTGAACAGCACCCTCTGATACAGAGGCAATATTTAACAACAATACTTTCATCTGTGTCTCCAGAGTTTGGTGTTAATGACTACAGCAATGAAGATTAGCAAATTTTACTTTTGACCTCTTGCCCCTGCAGTAAGGGGAAGAAAACTTGTTCTTTTCATTGAGAGAGCAGTTATGCACCTTAGGGTCAGGGTTCATGCAGTGCCTGACTCTCAGCCTTTCTGAGGCTTGTCATTTGGAGACCTTTCAGATCTTTATCTGCCAGATGAGCATGTTTTCAAACAGATAGGCCAGGTTGAAGCCTCTTCATTGCTCTATCTCAAAGCATTATAGTAGCAAGCTGTAATGATTGATGAGCATTTCTCATTGCAATTACAGATGAGCAACAGCAACCAACAGATCATGCCACACTGGTGTGTGAATTACTGAGAGGCTCTCTGTAGTCTGGCCAGCGAATCATTAAAGCAGGCAAGGCTGAGCAAAGGGCTGCCTGGATCTTCTCGCCTCAACGCAGCAGCTGAGTAAGCTGCTGTCTGTCTAAATCAATCCCTGCTCTGGGAATTCAAACAGCTGAGATGTGAAGCCTGTCCATAGCTCCATAAAAGACACATTATGGCTGCAATTTAGGGGGCTACACCTAAAGCTGTTCTTTGAATCTCTGATCCTGTCAGCTCAAAGGGAAGGGAACGGAAAGGCCACGGTTAGCTCTGGAAAACTTCGCTCTTGACTTTTACTTGAACTCCCCTCAGCTGATGGGGAGTTTAGGCACAGTGTATGTTGTAATGGGAATTTACAACATGGGTCTTGGCAGATATATTTAATATCTGACCATTCAAATAGTTTGGCTGCCAAACACACTGAAAACTGTCAGATTTTTACAAGATCCTGTGAATTCTTGACCTAGATACTCATTGGAGGAGGGAATTCAAGAAGAGGAGGGAAGCATGAACCAGGTATGGAAGACTGGACTCCTCACTTCTTACCCATTTCCCTTATTTCTTCTGAGGAGTAAGAATCTAAACCATGCAAAATGTGGTTAATAAAATGATTTAGGATATTCATAAGGTCAGCTTGTTCTGACAGTTGTTCTAATTTCAGTCTTTATATAATTTACTTTATGCTTGGGGTACTGAATAATGAAAAATCTAAACAAACAGAGCACTAAGCCTGAATCCTTCATGTAAATCTGCACATGTGCTGCAAACAAGATAGCACCCATGGACAGATTTGTTTGTGTTGCCATATGAGCCAAATGCTGTGGTTTTGCCTCTTTTCATTATTCAGTCCTGAAAGAATTTACTGTGAAATCCCACCAGGCAGAGATAAGACTAAAAGCCTTGTAATCTTCAACTGTACAGGAGGGTCACTTTATGGCCTGAATGTGCTGGAGAATTTAGATCTGGAGAGAATCTTTCATAGTCAAATGGGATGAAAATCTGTATTATTTTAGTGCTTTGCAGCATGTAAAGTATCTCTATTTATGATGAACCTAAAGCTTGGAAAAACCAAATGACTAGATCTAATCCAGATTTGCTATTCTGATGAATTTTTTCTTTCTCAAATTAATTCAAGTTGTCAGATTAATTCAGCCCCAACATGGTAAGAGCAAGACAAATTCATTAGCTTAAGCTCCACGAGTTCTGGGGGTTTCATCTCTGTGTTCTTTACATGAGGATATGCAGGGCACTGCCTTCAGATGATTAGCCACTCAGAGGGGAAGGGTCCCTTTAGTTTGCCACCTGCCCTGAGGCCACTCCCAGCCGAGAAGATGGGCAGTGAGAATATTTGAATGCTTTTACAGTTTGGAACTGAAGATCCCATTCCTAGGGCAGTCACAGTTATTAAATATTATGTGTTCTCCTGAGACTGCTCAGTGATCACAGCTGTAGAGAAAATGGCCAGCTCTGGTCTCATAAAATCAATCAACCAATGTTTAAAAAATGTTGATTTCCACAGTATCTGGAACTCTTACATGTCCTAACCTTGTTACATGTAAGATAATTACAGTGAAAGGGTTTTCTGCAAGGGAATCCCCTGACATTCTCGCTGGGAAGATTATCTCTCTGCTGCTATTAGGAACTGATTCTCCATCAGATGGAGGGTAAAGTCTCTCTCACCTCCTTTAAAAATATTACCAGCTGAAAAGAAAACAACACTTAATTCATTTTTTCAAAAGGAAAAGAAAGTCATGTCTTGGGAGGAAGGGAAATCAAAGAAAAAATTTAATGCTAGAGAAGAAAGGCAAGAAATGCAGTTGCCCTGGAAACCAGAGCACAAGTAGAAACTTTCCAGCAAAGAGCAGAAACTAAAAATGAAAAACTGGAGTGGAGAGCCTTGGCAGATAGCCAACAGCTTCCCCCACCTTCTCTTCTCTTCTCTTCACTTGGTGAGATTTTCTTAGTCATCTTGGCCACAGTTTGGAAGTGCTCTTTGAGCCCTTGGGTCAGTCTGCTTCTCAAAGGGGAGTGAGTGACAGCATTACCGGAGGTCAGGCAGGCTCTGCTCTGTCATTCAGCTGGGTGCCACTTCCACTGAAGAGGGAGGGGGGAAATTGGGAATGGGCAGAAGGTGACAGCAGCTTTGGGAGGTAACTTTGCCTAATGGTCACAGAACACTGAGCATGCACGTTCTTCTTGGTTCTTACCTTGTTCAAGCCAAGGCTCTGAGAGTGCCCTGCAGCAATAAGCCATGGAACTCTGGGTGAGCTTGAACACTTCTCTGATCCCTTTTTAGTAAGGAAAACAGATACTCTAAGGTCTGCTCCAAGTGCTGCTGTGACTGATACAAGGCTGGGGCACTGAAACTCGGAGCTCTGGTCCTCTGCCCTCATCTCAGTCACACACTACTCCTTGTCAAAGGTCTACCTGGGCCACAGGATGTATTTCCTACTGGCTTATTGGTGGCATGTGACACGTTTCTGAAAGCAGAGGTGTATTTCAGACACTCAGCTCTGTCTAGGACTCTGGGATTGTTGGCTGCTAGCACTTTTAAGTCAGTTGTATGCAGTAATGTAGTAGCTGGATTAGCAATCCATTTAACATCCCATGTTAAAAAGCAGGTTGGGGAAGCTGGGAGAGTTACCAGGCAGTGCTGTAAAACCTTTGTTATGGCCAGGAGCTGATTTGGGTGAAAGATCTTGAGCGCACCTGGGGCTGTGTGCTGTTACAGGTGGAAGGAATGAAACCTGTAGTGTTTAGATTGCATGCAGTCATATTCAAATCAATCACGTGTGTAAGAGTTTGGCTAATTTGGCCTCAGCCTGCTCAGCATCTTCTGGAATTGACTCCTTTTTCATGAACAAGGTGGGAAATGCAGTGCAAGCCAAACAAAGCCCAGTTCCACATCTTTGTAGGTGAAACCTGGACAGTCTTACCTCATACGCAGCCCTGTGAGTTCTGAACCTGGCTGTTTCTCAGTTTATCACTAATAATGACCACAGGAAAGCCTGAGCATATTGAAATCTGTTTTGCCATTGATTTTACTGCTGAACTGTCCTGTAACCATCTCACCTGGACTGTTTCTTCCCCTGGCATCAGTCTCATTTAAATACCGTTCCAATACAGAAGGTTTTGGGTTGGTTTTTTTTTAAGTTGGAAATGCTGAAGCCTTGAGTAACTAACTCACTTGGATACTTCACTGAGGTTTCCAACCAAGGAAAATGCATGTCATTTTTTTTAATGTTCTTTAGCATCTGTGCATGACAATGGTTGCAGACAGCAACTGCAGAGTATGACCTTGTGTTTATTTTCCTAGACTATTTTTAATGCCAAAGGCAAAGTTTATTCAGCTAAAATAACAAGACTGAGAGGCCTGGGCTATGGTGTTTCAGTTCCTGCTTTCTGGGGGGTGAGGAGGATTTAAAAAAATATTCTCTATGCAGCACAACAAAAAAAAAGAATTTTCTAAGGGGAAAACAGATCTTGGGAGGAAACATAACTGCATATGTACTTGGTTAATGTGGGTTCTGGGGACTCATCTCCAGGACAAGTTTTGCAGGGTAAAACAGACATGTGCTGGAGCAGGAGAGTGTAAGGCGAGCTGGGCCATGCAACCCACGGGGCTATCCCACGGGGCCATCCATCATCCCACGGGGCTATCCCACGGGGCCATCCCAGCGGAGCCGGCGCCCGCCTGCCTGCGGAGGGCAGCAGAGACGTGCGGAGAGCGGGGCTGGCCCCTGCTCAGCTCCGGCCCCTGCTCCTGCTCTCCTCCAGCCCTTGCCTCGGTTCCTGCTCTAGCTCTGCACCAGTCCCAGCCCTTGCTCCCCCACGTCCTCTTCACCAGCCCCGGCCCCCGCTCGCCCCTATCCTGTGCGCCAGCCTTGCTCAGCCTCGGTCCCTGCCGCGGCCCCGGCCCCGGCCCCAGGGCGGCCAGTCCGCTGCGCTGCCGTGCCTGCACGATGGGCTTCCGATGGAGAAAGAAACCAGCGTGGAGAGCTGCTGAGAGGAAAACATGCGTGCTCATTCGCAGGTTAGAGGAACGGTAGTAGTGAAGGAATTCCCCAGGAAGGACAGCTCTAAACAGATTAAAGATCGTACCTTTGGCACTGCTCAGGGTGTTGCCTTGTTACAAAAGAATATGGTGTGAATTTCGCTCTAAGATGTGTGTGAGTGCAGGTCTGTCATCAGAACGTCACAGTATGCCATTGGGCTTGGAAGTGCTGACAGGGCACTCTGTTTCTGGTGTTTTTCAGCTGAAAAGGCTTTCTGTGCTTGGTGTATGCAACAAATGTTTTTCCTGTGTGCTCAACACAGGCTTTGTCCTGGCACTTTTGTTTTATATAGCTTAATTTGGAGGTATCTAATTTCTGTTGGAATAGTGGAGGTATTGGTGAACTCTGAAGGCTTTATTTTTTAATCCTCAGAAAAGCCGAGACAAATTGAATAGGGGTGTCCAGTTAATGTATGCAAAGTAAAGCATAGACACTGCCAGCAAAAGCTTGACAATATCTCTGTTATGTTGATTTATACACAGGTATGTGTGTTATGGTATGAAGGTTATGAGTGACATGACCTGAACAAAAGAGCACTCCAGTTGCTGCCAAGATTAGATTCCAGATGACTGTGACTGTAACAAGATGCCTTCTATGTAGTATTGCCACATACTGTGTAAAGGTAACCATAGGCTACTTCATGGAATTGCAAAGAATGAGCATTTTGGGAAATTCCTATTCCTGGTGTCTGCTTTCAGCATTGCTGCTAAGTATTTTACCACTTCAGCTTGCTCAGTCTTTGCCAGACTGTCTCATTTGGATGTAGAGCTGGAGATCTGTACCTCTGACCCTCATGACTTCCATTGGAAGCAAAAGTGCCTTTGTATAATGAGTGAAACAGAACCCTGCAAAATCACTGCAATTCAAGGAGTTCTGGAGGAGTACTTCACCTGGAGTACTGTGTCCAGTTCTGGGCTAGTCAGCATAAAAAAGATGTGGACCTCTTGGAGTGGGACCCCTTGGAGGAGGGCCACAAAGATGATCAAAGGACTGGAGCACCTCCCCTACGACAGGCTGAGGGAATTGGGGTTGTTCAGCCTGGAGAGGAGAAGGCTTAGAGGGGACCTTATAGCTGCCTTTCAGTACCTGAAAGGGGATTATAAGGCAGAAGGAGGGAGACTTTTCTCCTGGTCTGATTGCAACAGGACATGGGGGAATGGCTACAAGCTGAAGGAGGGGAAATTTAGGCTGGAGGTTAGAAGGGGGTTCTTTACCCAAAGGGTGATGAGGCACTGGAACAGGTTGCCCAGAGAGGTTGTGGAGGCCCCATCCCTGGCAGTGTTTAAGGCCAGGCTGGATGTGGCCCTGGATGACCTGGTCTAGTGCAAGTGGCATCCCTGCCGAGGGCAGGGGGGTTGGAACTAGATGATCTTTAAGGTCCCTCCCAACCTGAGCCACTCTATGATTCTGTTGCATTTAGCCTAATACAGTAAACTTGGGGTTCTTGATCTCAGTGACACTCTGAAGAAAGGAGATTCAGACCTTTTCCAAGGCTGATTTCTAACTGTCTCTTGACTGCCAAGCCAAATACAGTGTCTGCAAATGTTCTCTACCCTGCTTAGGATCATAGGAGTTTTGCGTTTTAGCCTTGGCCAGCAAGGATCCCCTAATACAGGTGAGCGAGCACACTCAGCAGCTTCATCACTGTGGTATAAAGCATGTTAGCTTAGCCTGGGCACCAGGCCTCCTGCCAGTCTGCTTAGTTTTGGGGATCAGAGCTGCCCATGCTGTGGTATAATATGTTCTAGAGGTTTCCAAAGCCCAGAATTTCAGAAACAGTAAGGGGTGGCTTTCAATTAATGTCCTGACCTGAGAGGTCCTGCTATCAGAATATGAATCTCAAGATCTTCCTCAAACATCTTTTACTGGGAATTGGAACTGAATTTCAGAATGCAAAATGTGGTCTTCCCAGATTCTTCCCTAATCTCCTGCTCTACATCTCCCATTAACAGGTCTGTGTGTGTACGCTGCTGTCCCTTTTGCTATCAACCTTGACAGCCTTTAAATAGTCTGTAGGCTCTGGATGATGTTTACCATATTGTTCCTCTTCCCTTTGCAGGCTTCTCATGGAAGAAAAGACAAGAATGCATTGGAAAATACTTGCTAATATGTAGTTCACAGTCCAATTTTTAAACCCTCTCCTGCTTGTATCATTTGCCAAGTCCATCAAACCAGTAACTACAGGCAGTTCCCTGCCCTGTCCACTTCTTACTGAGCAGCCTGCATCATGAAAGTTACCCTTACAGTTTTGGAGAGATCCTAACCTATCCCCTCCTGACAGTAGGCATCAAAAGCAGGTGTAGTGGTATCAGTGCTGAAAATGGGCTGCCCATTAGAAGATCTGTGTCCCTACTAAATTCTTATGTTTCTATTTTTTCTCATCAAGGGGAATTCCCTTCATCCCTGTTCAGAAGAGCCTGTTAAACTCAGCCAGTACCAATCGCCTACCAAACCTCCTTTAATAGTCTCAAATTTCAGGTCTGTGGCCTCTGACCGTGTGTTCCTTTAATATGTTTACGACTCCTCTGGGAGAGCTAAGCCAGGAATAACCAACACTTGCTCAAGCCAGGCCTGCTACTTAAAGCACTCTGTGTTTCTTTTCCTGCCATGCATGTACTTGCTCATCTCCACAGCTCACACTTCCTTACACTCTTACATTGTCCATGCTGAAATTTGGTGTTACCAGGCATCTGAGAGGAGAGTGCTTGCGTCCCCTGCTTTCAATTTTGCTGCCTGAAGGAGGACAGAGGACTCTAAACATTTCTCTGCAGTTCCCTCTTGGCTTGGCATACTGTTCATTTCAATAATAAAGTGTTTCCTTTCATTCTCAAACAGCCAGGCCCCTGCCAGAGCCATAATTGTTCACAGATGACTCATTTTGGCTGCAGGATCAAAACGAGGGAAAAGTGCTGTTTGCACAGTCTTTGAAACATACAAGATGGGAAGAGATGTTCATGCTTGATATTTGTACCATATGTTGTTTCTAAATTTTATTATAGAGCCTTTACATTTCAAAAGAGATTTTAGTCTTGTCCTGGGGATGATTTAAAAAGAAAAAGATTAGTGGAGTTTGGAGCTAGGCTGAGATTAGCAAAGACTGACTATGTAGTTTGAGCTGTGAAGGCTGCAGGGGCTGGGTGGGCAGCCTGGTGGGTGTAGAGATACATATATCTATCTGTGCATTGTTTAGGTGCTGCAGACTCAGTTGTGGTTTTTATCAAGGTCACATTGAGCTTTTAATTCTCTGCAGGATTTGGGTTGACATCTTGCATTTTGAGTTGTAGCAGGTGTCTGCATTTTCTTCTCTGCAATGAAAACCTAATGAGTGTATGTAGAGTGCTTCTAATGAACAAGCACAAGTGTCGAGCAGTTATTGCCCTGCTTGGGTCTTAGCTCTCCTTTCAAAGAGTGACACGTTTGCTTCAGAAGTACCTGTTGTGAGGTTCAGCACAAAGGTCAACAACAAAGTTCTTTTTAGGGTGGAGAATAAGGAAATGATAATTCCTTCCTTGCTGTTCATGAGCAAGCATGTGCTCTGTCAATTAGGAGCTGCTATTTGTGTCTCCCGTGGAGACTGTTTTGAGGCCACTCAACTGTTTTAAATAAATCACAACACCAAGCAGGCATCAGAAAACTTTGCCTTCTTAGCATTCATGTATCATTTTGACTAATGAATTCTATAAACCCTGCAAAGCAGGTCATCCAAGACTGCTGCCACATGGATGTACTGGGGCCACAAAGGCAAGCTGTCATTGGATAACCCTTGGCAGGTGCTCAGTGGAAGGACTTAGAGCTGTTAACCCAGGAAAAGAGCGTGTATTGGAAGAATAAAGCATACAAACTCAGGAGGAGGAGTTTTTGCTGTAGCTGTTTCCCTCTGAAGATACAATGGGCATATTAGCATAATGGGTATATATAGATGAGTAGTTCCTCTTGTGAGTGGAAGATCTGTGTGAATAACTAGGAAGATAAGCAGAAAAGAATCTATTTGAACTGATACTGCATAGAAGAGAATTACATCATCATTTGGCAGGGATAGCTGTGTGCCTTGCTTTTTTTTTGAGCATCATTTATGAGATGATCAACCAGTTCTCTGCATGGGGCTTGTGAGGTCACTGAGTAGAGACCTAGCAAGGTGATGAATTGCAGGAGTGGATTGTGACTCAGCAGAACTTGGGGCCTGGAGGTCTTGTTTTCACTGAGGTTCCACACTTAAAAACATCCTGTCCCTGGTCTTGCTTTTACATTGTTTTTCATGTTTCTGTTATTTTAGTGGGGGGGGGGTCTTCACTTTTTGCAGTTGGCTGGACTTGGACAAACGCTTCTCTCAGACCAGCACTGTGGTGCTGTGCCAGAAGGAAGAACATAAGATAAAATAAACCACCCTCACAATGGCCTTTAAAAACTGATTGCAGGATTTCCAGTTGGTTTTGTAAACTGGTCTGAAGAAACAATAGGTACATTTTCATTTCTTAGCTTCTTAGCTGGGGATTTTTTTACAATAGATGGTGTAAAATAGCTGGTGTTTTCTGTGCTGTGCTGTCATGTGAAGCCTGGTAAGGGAGATGGCTGAAGAACACGCTTGCCAAAATGTTCCTTGGAAGAGTAGTCTGATGCCAAAATGCAAGTAAAACAAGCAACTATATTTGTAGTGTAGTTTGCAAATTATGTGGCAAGGAAAGGAAGAAAATAATCTGTCACATGAAAAATGAAGTTTGGATTGTGTGTGTGTAGCTCAGTGATTTGTTCTAGCAGGGGAAGATCATTATCGGGCACTTGAACACCAGTCGGAAGTCTCTAATCTATTAATTAATCAGGAAGCAAGTTTTACATAGCATGTGTAATCAAGTTAATCTTTCATTTCACTTGTCAACATAGATGCTGCTTTCAGTGTGATGTTACCATGAGAATAAACACCCCAAGTGTCGATTCATACTGCTGTGCAAATCTCATGTTCCTTACATTGCACGTGGAACCAGCTATGCATCAGGAGATGAGCACAGAAGTGTCTTGTTTCCCTTGGAGCAAGCTGGATTCCTCAGACTGTTGTTTCCACAAAGTGAGTTACTAGGCTACTCTGAAACCTGTCTAACCCTTTTCTTCTCCTCACCTTGAGTTAAAACAGACTAGGCTTCGATGCAAGCAAGGATAGTGATGCCCTGCAGCAACTTTCAGAAAGGTTAATCTTGGTTTTTTGGTTTTGCTGACCTTTTAGCACACCACCTTGGGAAGCCTTTACATTAGAACACACAGTAAATAGCTGAGACTTCTGATAATAATAACTAATAAGTGTGGTGTAGGAAGCCAGTGATGCCAAACTTTTATCAGCTTGTTCCCTGAAGCGACACAACAGCAAGTTTACTACTGAAACACAAAGTAAAAAAAAATATAGGAGTTAATTAATTTTGTTACATGAATACTGTGATCAAGGTTAATGCAAGAATGTATGGTTTATTACAGTAATTTAGTATTACATCTGATAATTAGATTCCTAACCTGAAGGTGATGATTTTTCTTTATTATATTTGCAGATAGGAGCATCTAATTCTTGTCTGCATAGGTAGGGAGCAGCATGTGAATGTGTTATTTGTATTGACATTGATAACTAGTAATAATAACTGGCTGACAGAGTTCCACACACAATCTGTTCATTAGACTTTTGGATTTCCCTCTTTATTTCTGAAACTCTCTTCTTTCTTCCTCAGTGGCATAGAGTAGTTTGCTAGTTCCCACTTTCTGCAAGGTTTGGCTGGCAGTACTTGTCTCTGATGCTTTGCATTACCTGTTGCAATGTTTAAGGCTTATCTGATCATAAAAATTCATCACCTAGGGTTCCTTTCACCAAAAAAGTTGGACTGATGATCTTTCAAGGTCCCTTCAAACCTGGGAAAACTCCTTTCAACCTCCAAAAATGTTGACAGGCCAAGTTATTTCTGAAGATTTAATTTGAACAAAAAGCCTATTTTATGAATAATCATAATAGTAAAGAAACAACATACACTAGCACATGGTGAATGTCCTGGTTAATATTAGCACAGAGGTGGGAAAAAATTCCCATCATTGTGTGTTACTGTAAATAAAAGATTTCCAAACAGTTAACAGTTGTTTTACAGGCCTGAGGTGAATCACCCCTGAGCAATCCAGACAACTTTCTTCGTTCTCCTGTTGCCACAAATCTCGAGTCCCGAGCAGGAGTGGGTGGCACCCAGAGATCTGGTGTCCATCCAAAGCAGCTCCTGCACTGAGTGGGAGCTAGTGCCAGTGTCCTCTGTCCGAGGGAATTCATATGGCAGGATCCTTCTGCTGAAAGGAAATGGGTTTGGTTTAGTCTGGCTGGCTCAGTGACCCCTGTAAAGAGCAGCGTTACCTCCACTGTACACAGAGAAGGGCTGAAAGCCTTTCAGTGAATACATTCAAGCTGGCTGTAAGCTGAGTTCACAGAGCCCCACGGGTCAGTTTACAGCGGTCGTAGTAGAGAACTGCTTTCATTTCATCTTGGAGAAGGAAATGGGAGATCTTTGGAAACTCAGAGCTGAAGTTGCTCTGTTAATCACTCAATGGATCATTGTTAACATTTTATTTTAGTAGTAAGGGCTTTTTGTAAAGAACAATCAGGCTTAAACAAATATTTCCTCCCAGCAGCTACTCATGGAGGGGCATGATGCTAGGAAGTGTTGTACAGTTCCCATTTATGTATGAGGAGCTTTGATGTGAAGTTTTGTACCAAATCTTTCTTTCTAGCATGGGAATTTTTGCCACACAATGGAGATTTTACACTCATAGTTTGTTGTTGTTTTTTTCTCCTGGGTAGTTTAAAGCAGGAGGCTGGTTTGAGACACAGATCTTTGATTCTGCTAAAAGTGTCTTCTTCAGTTTCTGTTGGACTCCATGTGCTTAATTACTTCATTAGGTCTATATTATAGCACAAAGCTTGGAGACATTTTGACTTTCTAAGCTTTCTTTGCATCATTACCAGTTAGATCATAAACCAAGTTATCTGAATGTTCTTCAGCAGTGCGGATACATGGCAGTAGATTTCGAGTAAGTGAACTGATTTTACTTTGGTCTTCCCCAGCTAGTTGAAAGCAGGTTTGTAACAGTTGCAGTTCTTTAGCACTATTGTTCTGCTGGGAAGCAGTCAGGAAACGTGCTCTGCTGTGAGGTCAGGCTGTATGTTTCTTGCAGCGCAGAGTTCCTGGCGTGGCGCAGGAAGCGCCTCCGAGGGGGTTCTCAGACACGCTGACTCTCTTGGTGTTACTGTAACCTGCCTGGGGACCAAGCAACCCTTCCTACGTGAATCACTCTGGGTCTTTTCACAAAGCACTCCATGTCCTCCCAGCACAATGAGCAACATCTTTGTCAACCTCCTGTTTGCCTGTCCCACAGTGACTTGAAGCTGGGGTGGCATGCTGGATTCCCACTGTCAAGATGCTGCTTGCTGGGTGCAGAAATCAGATGTGGTCTAAAACTCAGCTTTGTTGGTGGAATTGTTGGGAATTAGGAGGTAGAATTCCTAGGCTCTGTTTTTATTTCTCTTGCTTCCTTTTTTGTGTGACACTTGACAAACTCTTTCATTCACATTGTACAAATACATTGTGACTAGTTCTTAAAATTAGGGCATTATTTTTTAGAAGCAAATAGCTGACTCTCTGGCTTAACATTGTGCACATTCTTTTGATTTGTTTGTTTGGTCTTTGGTTTGTTGGTGGGTTTTTTTTAACCTTAGTGAAAAGAGGAATTTTGTATGTTCTAAGTACACTGGAAAGCTGAACAAGTATTTGCAAAAGCATCTCTGCACTGTTGGATGGAAGGCTCCAGAAAAAATGATCCTGTTATGTGTAACACTTAGTCATCACAGGGGATTGTCTGGAGAGAGGGAGGAAGCTCCATTAATTCTTTGGGTAAGGCCTAAGGGATCTGGGATATATTCCTAGCTCAGCCCTAGCCTTCCCACCTGACCTTGTATAAGCTCCTCAGGGCTTCCCTTTGCCAGTCATGAAGTGGCCATGGCAATTAGGATGCCTGCAGGGTGTGCACATGGGACACCATTCAATAAATGGAGAGCAATGAATTCTGTGCTTAAATCTAATGTAAATGTTTATTTCTCATTTTGAACCCAAATCTGTGGACCACTTTGGTGCAAGGCTATCAAAAAGCTGCTACATTCCACCTAAGGCAATAAGGAAATTAATTTGCCTATGTGTGGTCTTAAAATAGTAATTGTTTTCCATTAATAGATCTTAAAACATTAAAAACAATGAGTTTGCTTTTAATTATGTGTATGAAATGTTCCTTTTTAGGCCTTCCAATATGTCACTGAAGATTTTGGTGTGGGTACAGCTGAATTGGAAGTTAAGTTTCCCTTACACAAAGGAAATTGCCTTCCTCCCTAGCTCTGCATATGAGCTGATGTATCCCTGGTAGCCAGGAGGCAATAAGCCTGGAAATCTTCCAGCTCCATAGTTTGCTGCACTGAAGAGTGCAATGGATTTGTAAGTAAATTCAAGCAGGCACATCTTGAGAGTGCTGAGGACCACTGACAAGAACACTGTTCTATTTCTCTCATGTTTTAAGAGGCAGATATTTTGTAGAGATTATTCCCTTACTCCACTTGCCTCAGATTGTGAAGTGAAATGCAGTCATTCCGCAGGGTGTACTTACATGTGACAGGGAGATCTGGCTTGCACTCTGATTTTTTTCAACTTCTCCATGATCTGTCTGCAGTTCATTGGCCTAATGCAACTAGGAGTGAAGCTGCTATCCACTGCTCCTCTCTCTGCTGGCCAAGGCAAAACCTTTTCTGGTTTGTTTGTTTGAATTTCTGAAAGCCTCAGTTCAGTTCTTTGTGAAAAAGCCATGGGGAACCGAAATGAAGTTACTAAAGCTGCTTTCTGCCCTTAGTTAGGTGTGTGAACAGATGATTGTATTCTCCTACCTGTACAAATAGAGCTTCTGGGACCCACTGGCAGAGCACAGGAACTTTTGCTTTCAGAATAAGGAATTCAAGTTCCTGGCCATAAAATCAGAGGGAGTTTAGAGGAATGATTGTTTCCCTCTAAAGCCCTTTGAGAAAGCAAGAGGTTTAACGGTAGGGGCTGCCTTGGGAACGTGCATGCTGAAGTACCGTCATTATTTTCCCAGCACAAAGCAATAAACAAATGATAAAAAAAGGCAAGTGGTAGCCACTGGGGAGTCTCAGCTTCTGTTGCCCTCCCTGCACCGAGCAGCCCCACTGGAGCTGAGCAGAGCCTCAGGCAAAGCCTGCTCCTTTTGATGTCAGAGCAGACAAGGCAATGTTTGTGTAGCAATCCATCCCAGAACTTATTTTGGTGCTAATTTAAAATTTATTTGCATGCTGTTAGTTTTGGTAAAGGGGTGAAATAAATCTGGTTTTAAGAAGGCTTCGAGACAGGACAACTGCAATAGGTAGCAGGGGACACCAGGTCAGCTGGAGGGGCTCTGATTCTCCTTTACAGCTCAGCAGGGGAGCAAAGTGAGTTTTATACCAAGGGCTTACACTGTGGTGGATATTTATGGGTTATGTTTGTGTTTGGTATTGGGGAGGAGGAGTTAACAGCCCCGAAATGACTGCTGTGTTTGGCTCTGCTTGTTCCTCTTCCTGAGAGATTCAGCAGAGCCTGTGACTGAACTCATCCTTCTGGTTTATGGAGGGAACAGCTGGACTGTGCTGTGTTATTGTAGAGACAGAGATTTTAATGTTGTCAGCTTTCCTCCAGAGCAGTTCATATATCTCAGGTTTGCCAGTGCTGGATTCTGCTGTACACAAAAGAGCATTTGTGTCAGGATTGGACCTTCAGAAAGACCAAAAAGAAAATAATAAAAGAAGGGGGAAAAAAAAATGCTGGATTAATTGGAAAGGTCCAGACCAGTCACATTCCCTCCCAGATGGATCATTCATTTTGTTGTCTGCTGCTATGTAGCATCTGAACTTAAAACCTTCAAAACCATTGTTGAAGTGAGAGGAGACAGAGGCAAGCTGGTGAAACCTGAACACAACTCCTGGGTGTTTATGCTCTTACAGGGAGGCTGCTTTCTCTTGTCATGGTAGTTTATAGTCCTTCATGAGCTCCTCCTGTTTTAAGATCACCTGTAGGAACTTTCTGAAGGTCCTGGGTTGATTAAAAATAAAAATCCCTAAACACAGAACAGATGCTTCAAGTACACGTGGGTGAACTGCAGACTGCTGGGCCCTGGTCCCCTGTCTCCTGATCATTCCCACCTGCCCACAGAGGTTGGGAGAGCAGCAGAGCCCGTGGTTCACTGCATTCCAGGTGGTTGGAGGATGAGTCACCTGGCTCCAGTTAAAAACCAACCCACGTGGACCTTCCTCTTTTAGATTGTCTGAATTTGGGTGAGCTTTTGAAATGGCTTTGTTTAAACTTTCATTTCTATCAGTTCCTTTTTCTTTTTTTCTTGCTGTTGGGAAGGAGAAAAGGAAAAATAAATGGGATAGGCTGGTTTAAAGACATTTCTAGTGGTAAAAGCATAATGACAAAAAGATTTAGGAGCTACCAGCTCAGTTATTAGGACACAAAAATGCAGAGAGGCACCTGAATATTTGGCTTCTTGTCTATAGCAGATCTTTAACTGAACCTCAGTGTTTGGAGCCTTTCCCTTCTAGGTGTTCTCAGCTCTGTTTGTGACCTGAATCAGCTGCACAGGATGAGTCTCCCTCTGGTTATCTGGAGAACAGTTGTAGTTGTTTCTGTATTTTTGTTTGTTTTTCAATCTACCCAAATATCAAGTGAAAAAAAAAGGTCCTGGCTAACAAGAAGAGGGCAGATGTGTAGTAACTGAAGCCTTTTCCTTTTGGCCGGCATCTGATGCTGGATTTGGTGTCTGAGGGTGCATGGGAATGTCCCAGTGCAGCTCCCCCCTCCCGGAGGCAGCGGAGCCTCTGCTGTCCAGCTGGGATCTGCCTCCTTGACCTGAACTTGTCGTTGCCCTCTCGATTGGCTCATTCCTGCGCTGCTGAAAGCTGGCGCTGAATTCCTTACGTGTGGCCTCAAAACCAGGCATGGACTTCAGTGGTGTTTCTTGCTGGAAGGGCCTGTCTCAGCTGATAAACGTCCTGGGTTTACTACTCAGTGTGTAAACACAGCAATGCAGCTTTTGTCGAATTCTGGGGTTTTCCCTGACTGCACAAGTGTGTGGAATCCTCAAATGAAGGTGGCTGGTAGGAAAGGGGCTCCTGCTGTGGAGAGGGCACTGAGGTCTGTTGGTTTTCAGCCTCTGTATGATGTACAACACAGTATAATCTGGGGAAGCTTTCAAACTTCTGAAGAAGCTGCTGCTAACTGGGGAGCATCACTTGTCCTCAGCCAAGCCTGCAGCTTCACAAGACACCACGAAGATAAATTTGCACAAATGTCTGGGAGAAATGACAAAACTAGGACACAATACAGAGAGGTATTGTGCAAATGTCATTCTACAGCTCATCCCACTCTTGATGAGGCTTTTCTGTTATCGGACAACTTGGGAGAAGCAGCAGCATATTCAGTTCTTGGCCACCATTCTGGTTCTCTGAAACGTTGTCTATCACTTTTGTGCCAGCAAGGGAAGGAGCTTAGATGGAGGATTCTGTTAATTCACTTCTGACCTTCTTAAACTGGAAATGTGGAATGAAATTTTTCATTTGGTTAGTCTGTTTTTCTTTTCTTTTCCTCCGTGGCTTAAAGTGTTAATTCTGTCCATTGAAATGTAATTTTATTCAGCAATATGAGCCAGAGGCAGGATCTTCACTGCCATCAGAACCCAAATGGTAAATAGGCTCTTTCTCTAATTTGTGGGATGTGCTATAACTCAGTTTGAATGTTGAAAGGAAATGAGCCTCCAGGGGAGTCTGGAGCTCTTTTCATTCAACTTCTAATTAAAGTTTTCCCCTCTCAAGTTTCACTTTATTTTCCGGGGCTTTAGCTCCATGATGATTATTAACATGTGTCCCATGGCCAGGAAATCATTATACCCTTCCCCAGCCCAGTCTCTCCTAGATACCTCCTGCTGCAGACCAAGCTGCCTGAAACTTCATCTCCTCTCTGGAATGATCTGATGGCCAGGGCAGGTAGAGACTGGCCGGCACCCTAAGGCTGCCCAGCCACTTTCATGCAGCGAGCTGTTGATTTTTTTCCAGTTGGATCAGATGTTGCTGTCCAGCAGAGGGGATCCACTCCAGGATTTCTTCCAGCCTATTCTTCAGCTTCAAGAGCCCAGGCCATCGCTGGCTTCCTCTTCCAGCTCCAGCAAGCTTATCTTTTTTGGGGCAGGAATTGTTAGTAGAGTTTATCTTGCTTGCTGCAAGTCGTCCCTCAGCTGAAACGTGCACTCTGGTGCCGCGTGTTGTTGTTTTTTTCCCTCTCTCTCTTTTTATGTTTTCTTCTCGTTGTTTTTCTTTTTCCATGTGTAAAGTGAAGAGTTCCTCTTCCCCCCCTCTCCCTTTCCACTCCAAAGAACCAACCTCCAGTGAATTAAACGCTGGAACTGTTGCTACTGTGCCAGAGGGGAGAGAGTGAACCTGTGCCTGCATGTGTGTATGTGTAAAATAGATACCAAAATGTCAGTGACCAGCAGGAAAAGCTCTGGGAGATCATCCTACTACTATCGACTGCTCCGGAGGTCACGACTTCAGAGACAGCGAAGCAGATCCCGGAGCCGCAACAGGCCGCTCAGTAGGGGTAATTAATTACACCACCACTTCTCTTTAACTGGCACTGCAAAGACATCCGTGCTGTGGCTTACAGGTAGCTTCGTGACTGTAGATAAGGCTATTTGTTAAGTGCTCCCTGCTCCTCGTGTTTCGAGCTTTACGGAAGGTTAGTTGCTTGTGGAGCGCTGCAGGGAGGCATGGGGAGGGAGAACGGTTGGGTTGAAGAGCTTAGCTGGGGGAGTCAGGCTCGGGGCTGTTCCTTGCAGTGGCTTTTAACACCTTGTGTAACTGTAACTAACCCACTCTTTTCAGTTAGCCATGGTTCGGTTGTTTGAGGTTGAATAATTAAGGTAACTACATTTTTTTAGCTATTTGGAGACCTAACTGATGATTACAGAGATTGGAAAATCCTTAATCAAGAGGTGGTATCTATAGGCACAGATGTATTGCTAGAACTTCTTGTTCTTCATGTGCTGACTATCACCAGGGGGCTTGAAATGACAAAGCTGAGTACAGTTTAGGGGGACAATCTTCAGAAGAGCCTAAGGATTGTGCTCCTGAGGCACTGTGGAAACCTATGGGACTTGTATTCCCAAATCACTTATGCTTTTAAAAATCCTGCTCTAAAAGGGCCTATTTGTCCTCATCAGCAGGAGTTAGGTCCACAGAGTAATGTTTCTTTAGGGCATACTCACTCATGCAGCCCATTTATTATACTTGAGGCAGCTACTGACCCAGTTGCATTTTTAAAGTAAGCTCTTCTGGCTTTCTCTTTTAGTGTGAAATAAATGTTTATTGATGCTTCTGCCTGGCCTTAAAGCACTCCAAGAAGCAGAAGTCTTTGAGTCACTTTGCTGGTGAACTGCCTTGCCAGAAAGGAGAAGAGAGGGTTGTGTTTGGCTTCCAGTGTGACACTCCAGTCATATTTATAATGTCTTGACCTTAATCAAAGCCATTAATTGAAAAGAATTTATGTGAATGAAGAGCCCTAAGGAAAAGCACAACTGCAGCACTGCATCAGGGCTTTGTGCAGATCCAGGCTTGGACTTGTCTCACTGCAGTTAATTCTGATTTACCAAGCAGATTGTGAAGTAAACTCTAGCATTACAAGAACTGGCTTAGTGCAATGTCCTCTTTCTTTTTCCTGGCATTCAGTCTGTTGCCAGGATTTTGAATCCTCACTGAGAAGACAATAGGAAGCTAAATCAGTCCCTGAGCTTCATCTTTTCCTTTGAGCAGGCAGTGGTTTTCTCTCCTCATTTTTTGTTTGTTTTGCCTGTCAAGGTGGAGTGTTTGTAAACTCACAAGCATGTAACAATTCTCTTTCCCCCTCTATTTAGGTACTGTTCAAACCCAAAATATTTTACTGTCATTTCTGTTACTGTGACAAGCTAAACATGTTCCTTTCATTGAGCTAACCCAGTATGAACTTACCTGTGTCATTTGTCATGAATGCAGGGATTTGATGGAAATGGAAATCAACCCTAATGCTTGTAAGGAATTGGATTTGAACCATCTGAAATCTTCTTGCTGTTGATCTCTTCCTGAGTAGTTTGTGTTTGTCACACTCTGCCTCTAGGATTCCTGCCTGCTAGCAGGATCAAAACACTGCCCACTAGTTGAGCTCTTTTTATCTGTCCATTTTAAAGGGATTTGCAAATCTGAGTAAGAATTTTCTCTTTCTTTTCAACATGTTTTCATAAGAGATGCAGAAAGCAGGTTGTGTAGCAGTGGTGTCACACAGCAAGGTCATGTTGTGGGTCAGTGGTGGGGCTTAGTCCAGAGTCTGAGGGGCTACCTGCTGCTCCAGCACCCTGGCTGCCAGTCTGGGCAGGGAGAAGGAAGTGCTAACTACAGCAGTTTTTCTCCCACTGGGAAGTTAATGAACTGCAGAGCTGTAGGAGCAATGAGGTTCTAGATTTTGGGGGGTTAATGTAACACTAATTTCCAAAACCTGCAAGCTTGAACAAAGGGAAGAGCTGAGAGTCCCTTTCTCAACTGCTGCTCTGCCCTGCAGTTTGCTGTCTCTAGCTGAGATACTCAGAGCTCAGGTATCCTTAGTGGGAGGTTACTATGAATCCCTGTGTTGCACAGGAGCTGGCAATGGGCTGCTTTGCCACATGTGTGTTTCCCGGATATCCTCTTGGCAACTTTTTGCTCTCTCCAGTCTCTGGGCCCTTTGCCAAGGTCCCCCCAGGGCCTGGGTGAGCCTGTGCCTCTAGCTGGAGCAGCAGCAATACCTGGAGGTTGAACTTTTCCAAGGTCTGTCACTTCAGCAGCTCATCAGCATGCTTTTGGACAGGAAACTTGCTGAGGATCAGGCAGTTGTTACCCATTGACTAGGCAGGAGGAGATCTTTGCTGGCACACAACCTCCTCTCCCCATCTGGAATCATTCACCGTTTGTACTGCATCAATCCTGGATGATAAATCGCTGATGCTGGAGCCGACACTGGAGCACCCATGAGCTGCAGGTGCTGCCATCTGCTGCCAGCATGGCTTCTCTTCCAAAAGCTGGAACACGCCTCTGCTCTGAGCCAAAGAGCCTTTCAGCCCACTCTGGTTTGTATCAGTCAGTCTCTTCGAGTGAAGAGGTTGTGTTTAAAGCAGAGATTTAGATACTATAGCTGCCCACTGTCACCTCCCCGAGGGGACAATGCTCCCTCTCTTCTGCTGAGCACTGCTGCAGGAATGCTGGTGCTGGCCTCCTGTAAGTGTGGAGCACAGCTTGCCCAGGACAAACAGCAACAGCCAGGCTGGAGATGCAGTTTGGAAAGTGGCAGGGCAGCTCTTGGCAGTGGCTGTTACAGCTGAGACCTCCTTTGGGACGTTGCCCTGGCTTCCTGAGGTACAAAGAGAGAAGTGCTCCCTCAGGAAAAGCTCTGCTGTACTGCATTTTAGAGGGGCCAAGTGAGCAGAACTTGCATTTGCTGGGCAAGTAGCTAAGGAAAGCAGGGGAATGCTTTCTGTTGGGACTCCAGATGGAGACAATTGGAGGTACCATGCAGAAAAATGTACAGAGCTTTGAGCTGTTTGCAATGACAGCCAGCTTATGTGATGGTCTGTGGGATGGGATCCTCTATTCTAGAGTTCTCTGATGCTTTTAATACATTCATCACCTTTCAAGTATGTTTACCAGCCTGTCCCTTTGAGAGGTCCATGTGCTCATGCCTCCAGCCTGTTTAAATTACTGCTATTTGATAAGGATAAACCAGACAGGTTCACCCTGCTGTTAATCTTTGTTAGAATGATGATAATGTCTGAAATCTCCTGGCTCTGCTTTCCACAGGGATTCAGGACACACTGCAGGTATACATTAGCTACTTAAAAAAACTAACTGCAGAAAGCCCATCTCTTCCTTGGACCATCTGTTCAGCTCCAAGATGTGTGTGATGTGAGGAATCATGGCAGTGATTATGATTATTACCAGGTGATCCAGCTAATGTAGTGGAAGGTACTTGGGAGGCAGGGAGAGTAGAAGGAATATTATTGATAAAGGCAACACCTGCTCCTGCCTGCAGCACTTCAGCCTGTAGCTGACTTCCTGCTGTCTCTGCTTCTACTTAATTATGGATGTAATGAAGGAGCAGGGGTGAGTGACAAGTGTTCTGAAAAGTCAGTTTGCTCACAGAAGCCACTCATGAGTGCTCCATTCACTGTTTCCTATTTGAGCCAAATGCAGCTTTGGCTTCAGGTCTTTCTTCTCTAAAACTCTGTGGGCAGTTAGTTGTCATCAGAGCTCTAAGAATTGGAGAACATTTGGGGTTCTTGATCTCCATGGTTTAGTGTTCCTAATGCTTCTGCCTCTGCCAGCTTCTTGGGCAGAAATGTCATGCTCTGAGTTTTGTTTATCACAAATGCTTTTCAAGGTGTTCTACAAAAAGGATTTTTATTAAACTGGCTTTCTTCTTATTTTCTTTGATGGCTGCTGTGAAGAGAAAATTGACTGATCTTCAGCAAAGCCCACTATTTTAGTACACCAAACACTGAGAGCTTGGAGGCTAAGGTCAGGCTGTTTTTTTCTTAGTACAGACTCTTCAGATACAGATCTCTTCAGAACAGCTGGAATTTAGTCTTTCTCTGTCTGATGAAATCAAAATCTTGTAAGGGATAAATGAGAGACCAGCTTACACCCAAATAGGCAGTGCCTTAGCAGAGACTTGGAAACTGTTCTCCCATGGAACTGAATGGCACAACAACAAAGGAGGTTTTATTGTATTTAAAGCTAACTAAAATTTCACACACTGTAATCTTGCCTAGCCGAAAGGTTAGTTTGCAGCATGGTAACAAAAAGTGATGTTTGACAAGGAGTGCACATGGAACTTCTCCTCTTCCACCTGGCCAGGACTTGGTCCTGTAGCTCAGGGCAGTGCCATGGACACAACAGTATTAGATGTTGTGGGGAGAAGGAGCTCTCTCTCAATCTGATTGGAAATCTTCTTCTTACTGAAACTTCCCACTTGTTAAGTAAAAAATTCACACCAGGTCAGCTCTGCACTGGACAACTCTACAACAGCCAGATCTGCACCAGGCCAATATTTAAACAACACTTAGTTCTTCTCATAACCCACAATTAACTTTTCTTTGAATTACACTTAGCTTTAAAGGTAATAAAACCTCCTTTGTTGTTCTGTCTTTCTGTTACATGCTGGGAGAATTTTCAAGTCTCTGCTTTACTTGATTTTAAGTTATTCACTTTAATAGCCAATCAATAGTTCTGTTCTATTCTATTGCTTTATATTCTGGATAGCCAGAGGAGTACATGTGTACACTTTTTCTGGCTCCTGTAGCTGAGATTTCTTGAAGAATCCAGCCCATATGCCTTCAAATACCAATATTTTTTCTGTAAAATGTTGCAAAACCAGGGGTTTTTTTCATTGAAGGGAGCAAGAAGTGAAGAATCCAGGAATAAACATTAGCAGGAGGGTGGGTTTTTTTTCTTTTTTTCAAGGGTAGTGTCTTTTAAATGTCAGGAAAAGGAGACCTTCCTGCTTCACAGTTTTTAACAACCATCACTTTGTTTCTCCAGTCTCTCTTGTGGCATTTTCTATTTCACCCCAGAACTCTTGCAGTTTTGCATTGAAATGTTAACAGTGTGGTTGACAGATGTCCATACAAAAGATATGCAGAATGTTTTAAGCTGTGCTGCTTGTTAGAAATACTGGCAGCTGAGCTGTTTTTAGAGAGGAAAAGAAAGAGAGGAGAACTGTGGGGAGTAACTGGGAATGTGGGGAAGGCTCCTGTGGGACAGCACAGCCACCTTGGTTCTGCAGCAGCAGCTGTGGCTGTGTATGTGGGCTGAGGCAGGGACAGGGAGCTTGGGGTGTCAGATAAACAGCTTGAGAAGGAGACTGGGTTGGAGAGCCCAGAATCTTGACAGAGTTGAGCAACTGGCAAGGTGTATGTGTCTGCTGATGCTGTTAGTGTGGGCTTTGTGTCCACTGGGCTGTTGGGGGCACTATCCAAAATGGTCAGTGTCTTCTGAATATCTTCATGCATGGGCAAAGCACTGCCTTGTAACAGCTGCTGGGGTTTCTTTAGCATCTCTCTAAGAACTGTAAATCCTTCATGGACTTGCAAGAAGCCTTAGGTAGATGCATCCTTATTTCACCAGTGAGGTGTCCAGGGGTAACTTGCAGGAAATCCCTGGATGGTTGGTGACAGAGTAAAGGCACAAACTCCAGTAGTTCTTTTGTACTGCCCTCAGACTCCTTTTGCCCCAAGATAGGAAGAGAACCCACGAGTTTTGCCTCTCATGTTCTTCCTCTAAGATCTTGACCATAGTCCCATACCTGGATGTCCCATGGCCCCAGCAGCTTCATCTTTAAGAGGTAGCTAAGCATAACAACAGTCTTGATAAAACTGTGAGAACTGTCAGTACTGCTTAAGAGTAACCTGGGAAATGGCCATCCAAGGAACAGCTCATTTAATGCTCTGACAGAGATTTGGAAGTTGTACCAGCAACTTTCAGGCAACTTGGAGGCTGGCTGTTGTATCTTTTTGCTCATCTTTTGCTTAGCTCTATTTCGAGTCTTTTCCTTCTGGTAAGTAACCTCACTTTCCTCTAAGTGTGTTGCTAAGAGGGGCTGATTACTCTTGAAAGGGAGTAAGTGGCAGAGCTTCTCCCAAGTAATGCAGACTGAGTTTTTGTCTAAACCCCATAGGTAATAAACGAGAAAGAGGTTAAAAATGCTGGTCTGAGCCCAAAAAAGAATTGCTTCCAAAAGCATGTTTAGAGGGGTTTCAGCAGACTCTTCATGACTTCTTATGTATGAGAGTGAGTTTGTCTCCTTACAGCTGTGGCAGTCCAAACAATTTAGACACAGAGCTGCCTTTTAAAGCTTTTAAACCTGTATTTCCCTTGAAGGTCTTCTAGTGTGCCACTAATCCCTTAAGTTATTGCACTCAAGGCACTCTATAATCCTTTAATTTACTTTGCTCTCAATAGAGATGGGAAGGAGCTGGGTCACTTGCCATATTTGGGCATTATCAGGTTTGCTTTTTTCCAACTCAGACACTAGCTAAAGGTAGTTTTCTTTCCTTTTAAACACTGCAGAGAATCTTTTCAATTGAGATTATTGTTTGTGGGTTTGTGCAGATATGTACACAAAGCCCAGAACTTCCTTATTCATTTGACTGCTTTATGCAGCCTTAGGGTCAGGCTTTTAACCTAAGTTTCCTCAGGCCCCTTTGGAAATTGGTGAGTGTAAAACATGGATGGCTTTTGGGAAACTGGGAGTTCAGACCAGTATAGAGCTGGTGAAGGTCAAGAAACAGTGTCAGCCACAGGTAATTTCTGGCAAGTTTCACGTCCTCAGTCCTACAGGAGTTAAAGCTTCTGACTAAAATGTCTTTGCTGGTGCTGAAGATGAAGCTTTCAGGTGGGGAGTGGTGCTAGGCAAGTGTTAGGCTTTTAGTAGCGAGCAGAAGCACTGTAAAGGTCTGTCTAGAGCAACACAGTGGCTGCTTGAATTTGGAAGGTTTGTTGTGTCCATTGCTTCCTGCTTGTTTGAAGGGCACCTAGTTTATTGCAGGTTCGTTGTTGAGAGCTGGGCTAGGAGTCCTGCTCTGCTCTCAGAGGTTCATTTGTGGATCCTGGCTCCTCTGTGTTACTTCAGAAACTCACTTTAAGTTCGGTGTTGAAGCGTTCTCTCTGGGGAAGAACATGCCCTGCCACTGGGAGGCTTTAGATACGTTGACACGAACAGAGACAGCCAAAGTTTTGCTCCATTAACATTTACACTGAAAAAGGAATCCTCAGATGCTGAGCACTTAATGTTTCTTTTTGAAGAAACCAATTTCTTTGAAGTGCAAGTTTCTTCTGTACATTATGTGCTCACAGTTTTGATTTCTTCCAGCACTTCTGCATCAGTGAATTTCTTGTGGAGTCAGAGATCAAGCCTGGGCTTGTTCTGAAGTATCCAAATGTGGTAATAGGTGGACTGTTGTAAAATTTGGCATCTGGAGTCAAATTACAGGATGCTTCTTAAGCTTCTTGGTTACTATAGGAACAAGTAATAGTCATCCTTCATGATTAAGCAGTGTCCATGGTAACCAAAGCAGCAAGTTTTAAATGAAGGATATTTTCTCTTTCCATGTTTAGCTGTCAAAGGTTAACAGTTATTACCTGCATACATTTAGATGGAAACAAATGTGGATCTGGCTGGTGTATTTGAAGGGAGAACACTGGGTGTTCATTTACATAACTTTACTCCTAGGACCAGCTGCATTTGGGATGAACACCAAGATCAGATTTCAGAGAGGGGGCTGTAGTGCACCCATCTCCCCAGGAAGAGTGAGTGCTGTTCACTGCAGGGGTGCAGCATGTTAACAGTGACTGCAGTCTAGCAGTGGAGGGAGGAGGAATCCCTACACAGACCCTGCAGGGACTTTAGGATGGAAAATGCAATTGTCACTGTTAGTGTAGGTAAGAACATCCTCCTGCCCCCTCCCACTTCAAAAGTGGGATGGGAAGTGTGCAAATGGCTATAGCTCTGCTAGATCCATGTTTGTAATCTGTAGGTTTCTGTTTGGAGGTGAACAGTGGCTATCCCTTCAGAAAGCATGGCAGTACAGTCCCAAAGCTAGCACAGTGGCTATAGGGTAGTTGCATAAAGGAATAGAGGAGTTGGAATGGTCGTTTCTGTATGTCCACCTGAAGCACACTGTTATTTCTCTGCTTTCCAGTGGTTTCTTCCTGTCTCTGTCATTGGCACTGGCAGTGTTTGCCTGGAAAGGCAGCAGTGAGCCTGTGAAGCTGACACCTGCAGGCGTGTTTGCAGAGCATGTATGTGTGAGAGAAGCAGAAATAGCCACCCCCAAGAAATAGCAGTGTCAGTCACAATACATTAGGATTCACATTCCACAGTTAGAATTGTGGAATGTAAAATAATATGCTAAAAAGAGGCTGCAGAGCTGGAAGAAAGATCTTGGAGTAACAGTAGAAAGGGCAAGAAGCACTTTCAGCAGTGCTCTGGGTATGTAGCACAGAGGTGGATTGCAGGGTGCTGCAGGCACACTGTATCCTGACATGCATTCCTGTGCATACATGCCCACATCCACACACAGGCAAGTGCAGAACATTTGTGGAAGCACTCACCTTTAAAAATAATCAGGGTAGCACAGAAGGTGTCACCCTTCTTAGAAGTACTGTTTTCTAACTAATGCATATTAAGATGAAGGAGGCTTGTTTCTCATCAGTAGGAGCACTCCCAGACCTCCTGCATGAACATGGAAAAACAAAAAGATATTCTCAGCTCTCCTTGAGCCTAACCCTTAAGAACTGGAACTGGAGAAAACAGTGTTTTAATACCTTCCTGCCCCTGCTGCTTTTTAATGCTGCCTTTGAGTTGCTTCATCAGTAGAGATACTATATTTTGTCCAGTAAGTACCAAAAATTACTGCTATCCAGTTAGTTAAAATCCAATATGCTTCTTTAAGTGTTTCCAATGAAACTGTATCATAAATAGCCAGGGCTAAATTCCAACCTTCTGCTTTCTTGAACAATATGAAAGTTCCTTCAGTCTAACTGGATTAATTGTCTCTGGGCATTAAGACAGTTTCAGGCTGATGTAAGTGCTGCATGTACTATGTGAATTTCAGATCTTAATGTTTGGTCTATTATGCAGATGGATGTGAATAGAGATATGTATGTGACCCCATTTATCTCTCTAATGAAGTGCCATCAATAGAACATCTGTTTCTTTGCTGCAGAAGATGAAACCTCTGATGAATCATGCTTATAAATGAACTATTTATTCATTTAATTTGCATTTTGCCAGTACAGACCTGTTAGAGCAGCCACCATGCATGACTTGAAAAATGGTCTAGTAATTAAACTCTGCAAAGTTTTCGTTTGCACTGTACTGCTGCTCCACACACAAAGTAAACTGTTCTGAAGCAGTCTGGAGTTCACCTGGACAAGTCAGCTATTAAGAAAGCCCCAAACCAAACATAAACCACCTTCCCCACCAAACAGACCTCACTGATGGGAAAGAAAACCGTGGCTGTGAGCTGGGTGGCTTGCTCCTGTCTCCCTGGGGTTGCCACCGTGGCTCTGTGTGTCTCTAGACTTGTTAGCTCTCTCTGGAACTGGAAGCAAAGAGAGCCAGCAACAGGGTCTGGTTTGTGAGCTTCCAACTGCCTTTTGCAATCCCAGAAGTGTTGATGAACTGGGAACTGGGACCTGGGTTAGCTCTTCTGAAATCCTCAGGAGGCTTAGCTGCAGGAGGGACAGGCCATGCTCCATGTTCTGCTGCAGGCACCCTCTGAGGTTGGCAAAGGCTGTGTCAGGCTGTTCTGGCACATGGCTGGGCTCCTCCCACACCACGTCCCCATGGCCATCTGTGTTGGGTCAGCAGCCTGCAGAGGCAGCTGGGCACTGCTGGTGCTGCAGCCCACTCAGGCTGTGGGCACCCTTGAGTGGAAGAGGGCTGTGTAGTCCCTGCCCTGTCCTGGGTGGTGTGTGTAGGGGACACAGTTTATGTCCACAGTGCTAGTGGTTACAGAGAGTGTAGAAGTTCCTCCTCTGCCTTGCACTGCTCCTGTGGATCAGCAGCCATGCTGACGAAGTGCTGCAAGACAGCAGCACCAGTACCTTGTGGAATCTTTGCAGAAATGTTAAGCATGATGGATGAAGCTAATTTAAATTTCCCCAGAGCTGACTTCTTGTTCTCCAGACTCCATGTTGCTTGTCTTTATCACATAGGAGGAAGCTGATGTTCCAATTCACTTTATCATCCTTTCCAATTTAACCAGGGTGTTAAGTCTCCATGATCTAGTCCCCAACCAGGCTAGAATTTTAGCTTCTTCTGATATATTTTTGAGGTCTGTGCTTGATTTCAGTTTTACCCTGGAGAAAAGGCTCCTAATGATAGGCTGTTAGCAAAAGATGAACTTGTTCTTCAGACATCATAGCAAAGAGAGATCAATATCATACAGATTCCCTTTCAGAGACTTGGAAGGAGCAAAAAGGCCAAATATATACATATACATACCTGATTAAAAAATACCAGACAGTCAAATGGAGTTTTGATAGAGGCTGCTCAATCAGCATGGTTTGCTATGTATTGTTAGATAGTGGTTTAATTTTCTGGATGCTTTTTAGCCTCTCCCTGGCACTAGGTCTGAAGACCTGCAGCTCTGTCTTTCTTTTGGATGTCTTCAGTTGTGTAGCACAGAGAAGCTAGTGTGTATATTTTCAGACTGTTCATGTTGAGAATTATCTGAGCTTTCCTTTCCCAGTTGTGCTATTGTATTCTCTCCTTTCCTTTTTGCCTCTGGGAGTATTTTTTGCTTGACAAATACATTTACTCAGTCTCCTCAGGTGAAGCTTTTATTCCCCATATGTCTATCACTAAGCTACAGGAGCAAAGGCAGCAGGTGGAGAGGGTCAGCACCTGCAGTGAGGATGTGACCTGGCCAGAGGAGAGGTGTTTGCTGGCTGGGCAGGGCATGGCCTCCACTGCAGTGAAAGGTAGAGAAGAGCCTGCAGAAGAACAGGGAAAGTCCTCTTCAGTATCAGCGATGCTGAACATCAACTAAACAAGCAGATGAAGCATTGTGAAGCACTGGCCCAGGTTGCTCAGAGGGGTGGAGGATGCCCCATCCCTGGAAACATTCCAGATCAGGTTGGACAGGGCTCTGAGCAACCTGATCTAGTTATAGGTGTTCCTGCAGAGGGGTTGGGCTAGATGACCTGCAAAGGTCCCTTCCAACTCTGGCCTTTCTGTGATAAGCACCACCAGAGAGAATTCCCTCCCTGCTGTCTGCACCAGAAGCAGATCTCTCCCAGGCAGGCAGAGCTCCCTTGTCCTCCGGCTGGTCAGTGCTGTGCAGGATGAGGTTGGCCAGCGAAGAGGCTTCAGCTCCCTCTAGTGAGGCTGCCGGATTTCTGCTCTAGCAGAGCAGCACTCCCTTTAGCCCACTGCTGGTGGGACTAGAAACAGCTTATTCCAGCTTTGAAGGTCAGAAGGCCTTACTGAGCTCTCCAGGAGAGAAGAGGCTTCAACAGTGAGCAGCCAAAGCCCCCAGAAAGACCAGAGAAAAGGGCAGTAAGTGCAGTTTCTGCTTGCAGGCATCAAAAAGCACCTGGGCATGCTGCTGGGAAAAGAATTCTCTTACTGGGTAACAGTAGGGAGAACAGAGGAATGAATACATAGCAAGTACATAGAAAAATAGCAGAGCTCTCTTCAGTGCTAGATTTGAGAGCCATTAATAGCACTTGTTCAGGAGCAGTCTGAGGATTATTAAATACTGCACAGCACATGATATCCAGGAACCTGACACAGAGGTGATATGAGATTCATTAAAGGTGCATAGCTGCTATAGCAAAGGTCAGTGTCACTTCAAATCATTAGTTAACAAAGAAAAACCTCTTCTTCCAGAGTTCTTAGTCCCACTTTGAGAGATGGTGGTGGTCATCACTTTTAGCTGATGGAAAACAGTGTGGTCTGATGTTTTGTGTGAGGTGAATTGTTTTCTGTATCCCAGGCATTTCTAAGCAGGCTCTGTAGTTCCCTCAACTGTCCCAGCCACAGAGAGGTGTGTGGCTCTGAGTGGTGTTTCAGTGGTGCCTTTTTATGCTTTCAGGCAGGGACACAGTTGAGTCAGAGATGACATTCGGGCTGCTAAGCTGAATGTAGTGTAACACTTAAGTCATCTAGGAGAGAAGCGAAGGTCATGGTAAGAAGCTGGATCTGTTTGGTGTAGTCTCTGTGGGTAGCATTAGCTATAGGTGCACAACCAGCCTCTAATTGTTTAATTCTAAATGTTTTGTGCCAGAGTGTAGAACAAAAGACAAGTCATTGTCTCAGTTAATTTTTCTTTGTTTGTGTGTAAATGGATAGATAAGTGAGGATTTCTTTTTACAAACTATAGCTCTGTAAACAGTATCATTAATGTTTGAGAAGGTCTAAGAGCATGAGAAAATATGAAACTGCTTCTGCTTAGGGCATGAAATGAGTGGGGAGAAGATCAGTGATTCTGATGTAGGAGAGTTGTGGGTGCAGGCAGTGGGATTGCTGTGCTTTAGAGAAATGTATTTAAGCTGGAGATTCCAGAATGGCAAAAGAAATTATTTGATTCCAACATAGCAAGTGGTGATGATGGAGACTTTCATTAGCCTAGAGAACACCCACTCTGAGTGTTCATTAGCTTTGCTTTTAGAGGAGTCTGATTTTTCAGAGGGCAGCATTACCTGCCCTAAACTTTTGTTTCATGGCCATTTTTATTTAAAAGTCAATTTTATTGCCTAATAAAGGTTTGACTTTTAATTAATTTTGTGTGGCATAATGGTTATAGTATTGCTGTGAGGGAGCAGCTGGAATTCTCTGAGGGAGCAGCAGGGCATTGGACACTGTGTTCCAGTAAATAGTTCTCCAGGTAATTGAACAGCAAAACTGGCCCCTGGATTGCCTGCAGCTGTATTTCTAGTCCAGCCGACAGGAGCAGGATGAGGCTGTTAGCAAGGGCATTCATAACCTGTCAGAGGTTCTTAGTGGACCTGTGTCCACTGGGAATCAAACATTTTGTGTTTCTGCTTCCCATTCACACTTACCTGGTGCTCAGCTCAGTGGTCACTGTTTTATGCCATTGTTTATTCTCAGGGTAATATTCCACTTTTAAGCAGTGCCACTCTTCTAACAGCAGCTTCTAAATACCCCTTTGGCTTCAGATTAAAGAGAAGTCTTTCCTCCTGGACTCAAGTGGCCACCTAAAGCTGTCTGAAATGTAGGTTTTTCTGCAGCCTCTCTTGAGTATTTGGAATCCCACAGACACTACCTCTGCACTCCAGGGATTGTTTTTAACTCATAAATGCTGCTGGGAGCCATGTTAAATAGAATCACAGAATCATTAAGATTGGGAAGGACCTCTGAGTTCATCAAGTCCAACTGCAGACCCAACACCACCAAGATAAATCACTTCAGTCCCTGTGTGCCTCCTCCTCTCCCCTCTTGGGTTTGTAGTGAGGAGTTACAAGATAATGCAGAAATTAGAGGAATAACACCTAAATTCATTAAGCAATAAAATTAATTCCCAGAGTGTAATTGTCTGAGCAGGAGACCGGTAATTCCTGTTCCCTCTGGTTTCACAGGAGCTCCACCCCGGAAAGCTCTCCGGGGCACCCTGGAGATGTCAAGCGCTAAAGCGCTGGGGCAGGACAGGGAGGAGCACACCTTCACTGCCTGATCCTTGCCCAAGGTCGGAGCCAGCCCGACCTCCCCAGGGGCTGCCAGCAGGATCTTTTCCACCAGCTTTGGGTTCTGATGAGCTCTTAGTTTTCTGCCTTGTGGCCAGACGATCTGGGGAAGTTTTGTTGTCCTCTGCGCTCTCCTTTCCTTAAAGCACGTCACTGCGGTACCGGGCAGGAACCTGGCCTCCTGCCGTGGCTCCCCAGCGCTGCTGCCTTCTCTGGCATTCCAGGCATACTTCTCTCTCTTGCTGCCTCTGATGAAGTCATCATCTCTACTTCTCCTCTTATTCCTGGCTTGCTCGGAGTGCCATGGCATGTGTGTTGCTGAGAAGCACAGCTTCCTTCTGGTGAGTTGAGGGAGATGTTTTCTCATTGCTAACTTCTCTGGTGAGCATTCAGATCTGTACCTCCCTGTCTTGGTTGGCGTTGGAACAGTTTCATATCAGAAAATCAACTTGCTGGGAAGTGCCTGCTCGCTAGTTGTTCCTCCCAGCTGGGTCTCTTTGCTTGTGTTGGTGCTGCCTCTGCCACGGGCAGACCCCTGCAGCTGTGTGTGAGAGGGGAGCAGGAGAGGGGGAGAGCCTGAAGAGAGATGAACAAACAGAAGGAGTTCATGTGTTTCATTCCCACTCATGAGAGCCTAATCCTGATGATCTCTTGGACTAGCTGTGATTCACAAGAGCAGGTAATGCAAATGGAAGAAGATCTCACTTGCTAAGTGACAAGTAAACAGTATTAATATATGTTTGTGTGTTTGTTACTCAAATTGAGCTGCTCTGTGACAGCAACAGTGATGTTGACTAGGTTAAACAGGAGCTCTGGTGCCAGGAGTTCCTCAAGGCTGTTCTGCTGCTGATGACCTGGAAGCCTTGGGGGGAGATTGGTCTGCTGCTCTGTAACTATTGTGCAGCGCGAAGAACAGGCACAGAAGAGTGTAAGGAGAATTAATTATTCTGTCAATTCAGATGACTTGAATTAGTTAACAAATCAAATGTTTATTACTGTACAGAAACAGTTTCAGAAATACTCCTAAGCCTTAGGTCCTAAATTAATGTGCAGTGTTTACAGTGCTCTGTGTCCTGTTGGCAGTGAACTCAGTGGGACACTGTTAACCCTTAAAACAATCCTGGTGCAACACACACCAAGCAGCATTTTGGACCCAGCTGTGTCTGATAACCTGGGAGAGTTTTCAGGGGTTTAGTAATTTCAGGGAAGTTTCTCTTTGAAGATCTTACACTTCACTGGGGAAAAACCTGAAACATTGTAGCCTTCTGTAAATATTTAGAAAAGCAGGAAGCACTTGTGTTTGTTTCTTCTTGCTTCTGTGCTTGTATAAGCTGGTTGAGCCCCAGCCCCTGTCGCTCAGACAGTGCTGCTGCTGAGGAGAGTTGGTGCATGTTCATGAAAAGAATTGGGAGGGCTCAGAGGAGCACAGCTCTACAAGGTGCAGGGTAAAAGTAAAGCAGGGTGAGTAGAAATGCTTAGTTATTACTGAGCGAGCTCAAAAGAGTACAGAGAAAATGCCATCAACAATGAGGAGAACATCAGGTGAGGAACTTCCATCAGCATGACCGTGCTTCTCCTCACAGTGACTTAGGAATGTTTTCCAGTCCAATCAAAGATCTTTAAGAGCTTCTAATGAGCTAGGTGATATGCTTAGGTGGGCCTACCTGATTCAGCTGCCCAACAGTAATGAGACAACTTCTTATTGCTCATCTGGAGCAATCTGCAGGCTGGTGGAAGTGGGGGAGAATCAGAAAGATGTCCACCCCTTTCTGTGGGCATCTCTGCTGCAGGGTAATGAGGCTTTCCACACTACACCCAAGGAATCCCTGTTCAGATCCAGTGAGCCTGTGCTTTAATCCTCATTTAATAGACTGTTACTTCAATGATTTTCAGGCCTCTGTGTCATAAAAGAAAGATTTGGAGGTTTTAAGTTCAGAACAAGTTGAGATCTTCGGGAGAGCAAATGGTGTCCTGAGATAGTGTGTGTCTAAGTGCTCAGATCAGATCTGATGCAGAGCAAATAAGGGGATGAAGGAAGGTGTAATCCTGGAATTTCTGTGAGCTGAGAGATAGCTTTAAACTAACAGAAAAATTCACTGTCTAGTGAGGATGTTATCTGATAATTCCAAGTGCTTCTGGAAATGTCATTTGGTGGTTTGCTCCTTGCAGTAACAGTGTTCCTTATTCTGGAATCCTTTATCTTGGGATACAGAATAGATGGCAGACATTGATGAATGAAACCCTGCAGAGTTCCTTTGGGTTTGTCATGGGTTTTGTAAATTCTGAATCTGATGAAAAGTGTTCAAATGTCCAAGGGTCATCCTGTGAGTCTGTGCCTGAGGTCAGTGTAGGACCCTGCACTCGGTGCTGTTGAGAGGTGTAACAGAACTGCCCCAGCTAGAACTGGAGTGGAAGAATTCAGGAGAGGAGGAAGATGTGTTAGAGGTTGTGAAGTCAGAGCCTAAATCTGATCTCCTGTAGCTTGCTTGTCTTATGCATAAGTGGGCAAGTCTGTCAGAAGTCACAGCAAATAAGGCTGGGAGGGATTTCATGAGATATCTGATATCATCTGCACCAGGAGAGGGAAGGGAAGGAAGCTTCATGGGACCTGACCCTCAGCTGGTGGTGAGAACTCTGCCACAGAAAGCTTCAAATAGGCTTGAACATTTATCTCTCTAGGTGATCAAGTCCAGCATATAACTGTGCATGTCAAGAGAAGCCTTTTTCCAGTGGCTAACCTAAGTGTCTTCTGCTGTAAATGCAGACATTTCTTTTTCAGCTTCTAGTGGCTATGGAGAGAGGTTTTATTATTGCCTTCCAGTGCCCTTTTCTGTGGTGGCTGGCTGCTGTGGTGTTACTGTGGGCTTGCTATCACAGCCATCTCTAGGCAGAGGAAGCAGCCTAAGACTTCTCCCCTAGCCCTGAAGAGGTAAAAAGGGCAGTTCAAAGCAGTGTGTGTTCTGCTGTTCCCTGTGCAGAACTGGCCTGCTCTACACTCTGGGGAGTTAGCAGTTACTGATTTACCTGGGAGCTATTTTTACTTCTCTTTGAAACAAACAGCTCCCCCCAAACACCCACACCCAACCCTCCATCTAGTTATTTCTGGTTCCTTAAAGGAGTTTTGTAATGTGTCCTCCAGAGCCTCCTCTCTCCCCTGCTACCCACAGGGCTTAAGTTAAGCTAAAATGGAGATTTGGCTCCAAACACTTTATGAAGCATAAGCTTAAAGAATAACAGGAAGCTTTAGATCCTAACTCATCTCTGTTTTAGTCTGGGTCAAACTGTTGTGTTTGCTGCCTCTGCTTAGGGTGTATTTTAATCATGAAGGAAGAGTTTAGGAGTGGAGTTGGTGACTTCAGTGCAATCAGACAGAGATATTCATCAGCCCTGGGTCATAACCACTCTCCCTTTCTCTGGAGAGCTCTGACCTGCGTGGTTGTATGAGGAAGCAGATTGACAGATTACAGAAATGAGACAAAGCACTGTGGTGCAAGTCAATAGTGCTAGAACACCTCCGTGGAACAGCAAGATCTCTCCCTCAGTGCTGAAGGTGTGTTGGGCTGGGGAGCACAGCTCTATGCCTGTACTGCAGGCCTCTGGGAAGGGCATTTCTTGTAGCTGCTTTTCACATAAACCAATTGTTCCTGTTTCCCAGCCATGCACAGGAGAAATGCTTTAAACAACCTTCTTTTTTTCCTGGGTATTAAGCAAATGCAAAGCAGCTTCTTCAGTTGGCTTGTCAACTGGAACTCACTTTCAAAATGCAGTAATCAAGTAGTTTCTTTATGGCAGTCCAAAAAAAAAGAAAAATAAACCAAAGGCACTGTTCAAAGAAATGAGGTGGGAGCCTTGCTGTGAAAGGAGATGGCACCAAAGGGCTTGGTTGCCTCTTTGAGGTGCAAAATGCAGCATTCTCAAGGAACGTGGTCAAGGCTTTGGAAGGTTTGGCTGGAAGCTGTGAGAGCAGTGCACTGACTGATTTTGGCTGTCTGGCTCTCACAGAGCTTACCTGGGTACTGGTGAGGAACTGTGGGCAGGATTTACAGCCAAGGAAGATGTCACCAGGCAGGCATTTCACCCAGTCCATGGGTGGGATATCACAGTTTGTCCTTTTGGAAGAGTTTGAGGTAGATCTCAGGATCTGCTGAGTGGGATTGCATGTGTCAGTTGTTTCTTGCAGATCCTGGGTGGTGGCAGTTTTGGCAAGGGGAGAACCTTGCTGAGGGCACAACCCTCCTTGCCAAGACCTGATGGCAGCAAACTGCAGATTGCAGAGGCTGGGAATTGGCAAACAGAGCACCTCTAAGTTACACTAGCTATGAGAACATCATTGTTTGAGACATTCTGAAGTATAGCTTCTTCCATCTTTAGATTTCTTTGCATACTGATTTGTAGAAGCCTCTCTCTAGCGCAGTCTACCATCTCATTTCCTTTTGCAGCAGGAATTCTTCTTCAGGCCACCTCTTATTCCCAGCCAAGCATCCTACCAGTGATGTAATGTTGTCTTGCCTCTTGCCTTCAAAGCTTGGTATCAGAAGGAGTTCCCCAATCTTCTTTCAGCTCCTTTTTAAAGTATATTTTTGTGCTCATTCCCATCCACTTTTTATACTTCAGCAAATGTAGGGTTTACTAATATTTTCCTAGTTCCAAAGCAAATTGCTAGAGGAGTTAAGGAGGGAACTGCAGCATCCTGTGCCCTAACCCAGGACTGCTTTCCCTGAGGAGCCTCGAGCCCACAAGTGCACAGATCAGTACTTTGCATATAATTCTCACTCAGCTCAATACATTTTCTGTTTACCCATCTGCAGACTGGAAGTTATGATAATGCCAACCTGTCAGGCATTATCTGAAGCTTACAGTTGTATAAAAACTGCTAACTGTTACAGGTGAAAGTCTGACTGATGGAACATTGTTCTAGGTGGCTGTGGGGAGTCGGAGCAGATACGCTGGGCTCGTGTTGGCTCATTTGCAAGGGCATTTCCAAGGAAGAAGCCACCTTCTGCATGGCCTGCTGATGTTCCTGGCCTGTCCCTGTTGCTTGTGTGTTTGTAACTGTCCTTTGTTTCCTGTCCCTTGCCCAGAGTCCCCCCCGGAGAGGTGTGGCCAGAGGCGCAGCATGCCCAGCGGGGGCACCGAGAAGAACCCCAGCATGGAGCCGGCTGCCACGACGCCCTTCCGGGTCACAGTGAGTATCAGTCCTCATCCTCATGATGGTTATGGCAGCTGAATGACTCTTAGGAGGCTTTGCCAGAAGGGAGAGGAACGTCCTCATCCTGAGAGAAGAGGTGCTGTATGTGAAATGAGTTGATTAGTTGTTTTTAAGTGGATGTGGTGGTGTTAGATGCTGTTGGCAACTTGTTAGGTGCTTGGTAGCAACAAGCAGCTAAAATGTTTTGTGGTAAAGCAACAAGATTTGAATATGAACCTGGAGCAGGTTTGGGTAAGTTGTTTCACTTGGGAGACTTTCCTGGTACAGTATATTCACAGATGTGTTTACTGGTCTGCAACTGTACGGTACATCCTCATAGTCCTATAGAGAGGGAATCTCTTGCAGAAGAATCTGTCATTAACTGACAGGAAACCTGCCAAGCTGGTGATTCCCCAGAGCCTGGCATCCTCTCCCAGCAGGAGCCTTGAGGAGCTATTCACTGGTTTCCATTGCTTCAATCTTTTTGCTGTGAGATGCTCTGCCAACGTCACTGTTTTGTGTGATAGCAGCATGTAAAGAGCAGGAAGTCATTTGGGAGTGGAACAGAGCAGCACAGCTAACATGTAACAGTGATACCAAACTCAAACAGGGCAAAGAGAGTCTTGTTGCTCCATGGGGAAGGGCACAACTGTGTCCAGTTTCCAGAAGGGAGCCAGAGACCCAAAGAAGTCAGAGCTGACAGTTAACTGAGAGCTCTGATGGTGCTGGGCTCTGGCTCTGTGATGCTGCAGACAATAGAGCAGTTGCCAACAGAAGTGTAATGAGTCTGTCAGCAAGACTCCCCTCTCCCTACCCTCTCTGTGCTCCTACAAGATCAGATTTGGGCTTCAGAAGATAGGCCCTGTCATGCCTTGGAGATCAGTTCTGGAGGGGGTTAAAAGCCTTTGCTTATCCTTTGGTTAGAACATGCACATTGATATTTCTCAGTGCCTCCCCACTGATAGAAGTCATCTCTCCAACATCCAGTAGAGTCTTGAGAGGCTGGGGCTTTGTCATCAGCTGACATTGCCAAGGTCTTTTAGGTAACATTTAGGATAACCTCCAGTAACACAGTAAGAGGGAAATCTCTTTAGAGATTTCAAATATAAGTACAAACATAAAGTATAGACAGCTGGAGGTGTTGTATGTACCCAGAGAGAGTGGGAGCCAAGGCAGTCTGAAGGTTATCTTTTCAAGAGGACAGTGTCTGCTGTATGTGGATAAGGAGTTTGCACACAGGTATTTTTGCTCAGAGGGGAGGCCAGTGGTCCTGGAGTTGGTTTGCTTGACAGATGCTTACAGGTTTTCTCTGCGGGCCACACCTCCTTTACAGGCTCAGCTCCTGCACAGCAAACCTGGATAGGGAGAACCAGAATGTCAAAAGAACTGCAATGGTGCAATCTAAAAAAAATCTGAGCACACCCAGTTCACCTGAGGGTGTTTGCACTGGTGAATGAATCAACAGCACTTTGTCCCAGTAGTTTATTTAAGTTCTGTATAGTCTAAGGTTGTGGATGCATAACATGCTCTGCAGAGCCATGCTTCTTAGCCATTATGTGCAAAGAAATGCTGAGTGTGTGAGAGTGTGGGTTTAGTACTGGTTTATTTGCTAAATAAAATGGGAAGAAGTGATGAGAGCAGTGAGTGGACAGCAGGGGAGGAGTTCTGTTTTGAAGGAGTGTGTGTGGAACATGGCAAATACTGCAGAGAGTGAAACAGAAGAACAGCAGAGTGTGAGGTGTCCCTCAGCATTTGCTGTAGGGCATGTCTGCTTTTCTTCTTCCTGGAGTTGGTGGAAGTTGCTCTCCTAAGAGCTCCCTGTTCTAACAGCTCAAAGCACAGAGGGGTCATCTTTTGGTCTGATGCCTCTTGTGGTATCACCTTTTTGCTAAGCAAGGTGCATCTTCTTTCAGTGCCAAGAGGGAAACTGATTCCACTGGTTCCACAAGCCATCTACCCTCTCTCTGAATTGATCATCATTTACAAATGCTCTAAAACTCTGAGCACAGCAGGCAGAAAGACAGTGAAGCTAACTGAACAGGCATGCTTTTGCTCTGTGCATTTCATTTCTCAGAATCTCTCAGTAAATGAGTATCTCTGAACCTTAAGCAATGTGCTGCTGTTGATGAAAGATGGGAAACCTGAATTCTGCACAAGACAGAGGATTGGGGAGTATTTTTCTTGGTGTACTCGTAGTCAGTGAAGATAAAATGCTCTTCATTCCTTTTCCAACAGGATATACCCTGCTTTATGTCCTTTGGGAAGTTATTCCTGTCTTTCAGCAGGTCAGCTCTTGTTAGTGAAGCAGCCTGTGTGGGATGTGGCTGCTTGCTTTGACTGGCTCTGTTACTTAGTGGGGATTAAATAAGGGCAGTCATCACATGGATAATACATGGCATTTGTCTTCTTGGAGCTACAATCCACTATCATCTCACTTCTGCTCCTGCTCAGCCCTCTGAATGTTATTGCCATTAATATGAATGGCTTCATTACATACAGTTTTTATGGCTTCCCAGATTTCAGCAGATGTCTGACTTAAGAAATATATTCTTCCTCACCTTCCTTCATTAACCAGAGGAACATTAGCAGTCAGTCCACTCCAGCCACTGGGAATAGTAATTAGTGCTTTAGTTTAGTGGTAATGGGATTATTACTTTTGAGCCTGCTGCTGGAGGTTCTGATGTTGTAAGCTTTTCATATTTTACAGCTGATTGTTCTTCCCTGACATCTCCATCCTTCTGCTGTTGGGTCTCCATGGGACTGGTAGGCTCAGGAGCCAGTGGGCTCAGCTACTTTGACAGTGTTGCACTCCCAGTTGCTTTCTTTCTTTTGAGAACTAAAGCAAAGCAGTGTGGAAGAAGTGCTGCCTCCCCATGCAGAAGTTTGCCAGGCAAGGTGCAGTTAATTTGGCATCATGGCTTTAGTGGCAACTTTGGGAAACAAGAACTCATGCTAGAATGCAGCCTGGAGAATCAACTCTGAAGGTTGCTGTATCTTAGTGCATGAACTGCCTGTTCTTACTGCTTCTATGAAAATGAGTTTTTAATAGAGCTTCCTAAAGATGAAGAAATCTTGCCTGGTCCTAGTTATCTCATGTTGTAAAATGATTCTTCTCCATGTAAGCTCACCTCACTCCTGTGCTGTCAGAGCTTTGCATGATCTGATGCAGTCTAATGCCTTCAGGTCTCTAATCCAAGTGACCACTCACCTGAGGTCCCCGATTCTGAATCTGCTCTTAGCACCAAGGTCACCCTTAAGGTTTTAGTCTATTTCTAATTGGAAAATCAGGAGTGTATTTCACATCTCCAGCTATCCAGTGCTGTGTGGGGGCTAGAAGAAACCTTTCTGACTGCTGCATCTGTGCCTAGAAACAGGAGATTTGGTGCATGTCAGGATAAAACTTCAATATAAGTGAGGAATCTCTGATCCTAATGAATTTGTTGACTCTGGAAGATGCTGATTATCCTCACACACATGTTTGCAGGAGACACTTTCAGAGTTAAATGGTCTTCTTGGAACCCTTCCTATTTGTCCTGATTCTTCCCCTTGAATGAGGAGACTAATTAACAAGTGCTTCAAGAAGAGTCAATATCTAAGGGTAGAAACAGAAGACTTGACTTAGCATGAGATGTCAGTTGAAATGCTGCCTGCTTAGGTAGTGACCTAGAGTTGCCTCCACTGAGAATGGGTGATTGGCAGCTGCTCAAGGCTGTAGGCACCAGTGTAACCAAGGGCAGATGCTGGACTCCATGCCCAAGGGCAGGTGAGTAAAGCCTTGCTCTTGACTGACATTTACCTTTTAGGACAATACAGAGAAGCATTTAGCCTCTGTGCCTCGAATCCAAATAGCTGAAGGTGTGAGATGGGTTAAACATGAAATTTGTGTTGTATTTTATCAAACACAGGGACCAGAAGATGAGAAATTCTGCTGGGTGCTAAGGAAATCCTTGCTCTGCTCACCTGAGGGGTGGGATTGCTGCCTTGCTGCGTGAGGGCTTCTCTCCCAGCTCATTAGGGTGCTGCCATCTATTGTCTGCTTTTGTTAGAACCTGATGGATTTAGTTCTCTGTGCAAATATCCCAGGCCAAGCAGAAGCCCAAATTCCCAAAGAACTGGTGCCAAAGAGTTGGACTAAGTGATCAGATCAGGAAACCAGAATGATGTCTTGCTGTGAATACCTCACTGGCTGTGCCAGGAGCCTCCTTCCAGATAGAGTGAATTGATACAACATGTTTAGTCTGACTATTTTTAGATGAATTGAAAGTTGCTCTCTGCTTTTCTTACAGAGCTGTGTCTGAGGAAGCCTCTCTATGCTCTCTCTTACCCCAAAATGTTCCATGGAGTTTAGGCTTTTCTTCTTTCCAGACTTTAGTTCTCAATCCTAGGATCAATCATTCCCTTCCCAGGATCTTAGCAAACACTTCTGTGCCTCTCCTGGCTGAAGCCACATTGGCTCCAGGATCCCCCCAGTAAACCCAGAGCACACTGCAGCTCTAAGCTACATGCTCAGGCTGTCCATCCATGGAGAAGGCTCAGCTGCAAGGGAAACAATCCCCAGAGAAGCCTCAAAAGCCAAATCCAGTGGTAAAACCCCATTTCTCCCCAGGTCATTGCCAGGCCTGAAGATGAGCATCATCTCCTGGTGTTCTCATGTTCCTTCATCATCTGCTGTTGTCTGTTCTTCTGCACTTCAGCTGGATGTCTTGGAGCAAGGGCTCTCCTTTGTGCTTCACTTGTCTTTGCTCAGCCTTTTAGGCCCTTTAACAATGAAGCATTTCCAGTCACAAAGAAATATGAAGTGTTTTTAGGTTTTTAGATCTCCTGGTTGTGATGTTAACTTGTTTTCCAGCAGTTTTTCTGCCTGGTGGGGTTGGGTACACAGCTGAATTGACAATGATGGATTCTAAGCTGCTCTCATGGCATTCCTCCATCCATCCTGGTTTGAATCCTTGAGAAATGAAGTATCAAATACTAATGGCACACCAGTAAATGGAGACTCCTGGAGAGATGAAAGGGGTAACCCCTCTGCCATTCCTCTTCACTGAGCATAATCCTATCTAATGGGATCCTAGTTCAAGCTGCTGTGGACAAGATACTGAAGCATTGTGCCCAAGTTTTTGCCTGTGCACAATATACATTAGTTCTCATTTTGTTTTATTTCTTTTTCCCAAAGCATTCATGTAAATTATATGATAGCAGTTTGACTTTGGAGGTTTTATCATCCTGTGTTCTGTGTAGGGCTGAGTGGTGCTTCCCTCAGTGTGATCACCCCATCTTTAATTGAAATGTAATTGTTTACTCACCCATTCCATCTAAAAGGGAAAATTACTGTCATTGTGGTCTCTGGCTGCATACATTAAAGCACCCTTTTACAGGGCCTGGATTTAAGGAGAACAGGAGCATTATCACAGATGATAGATAAACAGAAAACTATTATCATTAAACTGTCAACTGCAATTGAATTTGGAGAAGCAATGTTAGTGGCAGCAAGAAAGATGTAAATGACTTTGAGAATGCATCTGTCCATGCAGCCACCACTCCTGGAGCAGGACATGCTTGGAAGCTTTGGGTTGCTGAGCATTTGGGAGTTTGGAAGGAAAACGAGGTCATTCTGAGCATTTGCAGCTATTTCTAGTCTCACTGGTGATGTTTCGCAAACATTAGGAGTGCTAACCTGACTGCCAGATTCTTTGTTGTCAGGTACAGCATCATCACACAGACTTTGTACTCCTAAAGCATCTCTTATTGCTGCCTTTCCAGGCTCTCCCAGCACCCTCTTACAGCTGGGAAACTGAGGGAGGGAAATGTGATCATGCAGCCAAGCAAGGAAATGCATCCTGAGCTGAATTTCTTGATGTCTAATTCCCATTCCTGGTGTTAACCACTAGCTAAGCTACTCCTAATTACTTCTCTAAAATCCTCCTTCAGTTTCAGGAGAGTTCAATATTTGTCTCTGCTCTCTGCTGCCATGAGGAAATGAGTAAGTGGATTCCCAGGTCAGACATGCCTGACTTTCCTACCTTCCCTGCCAGCACCTCCTGTTGGCAAATCTCCAGTTGCTGCTTATTAAAATAAGAGCCCTGGGTCTTATTCTTCTAAGTCAACTGTTAATGGAAATCTCTGGGTAGTTTTGTTCTTTGACTTGTGCATATCCTTTATGAGGCATAGGAGAAGTTGTAGCTAAGGCATGAAAGATTTTTGGTTTAATAAAGGGAATCTGTTTCCATACTCAGTGCTACCTAGCACAGGAACTAGAAAATGAAGCTGATTGTAAATATAATATGTTAGCTCTTTGAGTCTGACCTGGTATATTGACAATTTTGTAAGTGAAGTTGGAGATTTCAGCTGAGGAAGTGCTGGAAGACAGCATGGTTGTAGGTAGGAGGGATTGTCAGATTTCAGCACTGAGCTGCAGCTCAAACCACTGTGGATTTATTATGTGCATCAAGCAGGAGACAGGAATGACAGGGTAAAAGACATGGTGCTACGACCTGCTTCACTGAAAAGGACTCAGCAAGGCAGGGTTGTGGATTTTTTTTCCTGTTTGAAGTGAATATGTTCCAGGGAGGTCTCTTTGTCAGAGCCTGCAGCTGTCTGAAGGACAGTTTTACAGAGAGGAAGAGGCATAAAGGCTCATCAGCAGCTTAATTCACACACTGAGGCCACTTTTCTTTAAAGTATTAGTAATCCTAGTTTAGTTTTTGTGGGGTGGAGAGTGGTTTTGGACTGCTTTTGATTGGTATCAAACTGCCATGGTAGGACAGCAAAGCCTTCTGTTCCACAGGGCCTGTAAGGACAGCAGCAAGGCTGGCTCTGGTATGTGGCAGTGAGGAGAGGATGGAAGATGACCTGGCATTGTTGGCATCTGTTAGATGCTTTCCATGAGGAGAGTTACTGGAGCTTGGTCAGCCCCTAAAGGGTCAGGATCCACACAGCATGCAGTCAGAGCCCTGTATTTAATCTGCAGTGGTGGCAGCCTCCACCAGGAGTGAAATGGCCATGAATCAGCAGCACCTTGCTGTGACCCAGCCACCACTGAAACACATTTAGGATCAGGGGAGAAACTCCCTTTTTTTCTTCTATGTTATGCCTGGGCAGTGGATTAAGAGGGGAGCTAGGGGAAATAAAGTCAAATAGTGTGGAGTTCCCAGGTGAGAAAGGGGAAACCAAACATTTCAGCACATTGTCTGGCTCTGCTGGGTGTAAATGAGCTCAAGTCCATGGATTTCATTTAGCCATTCCAGTGTTGACACTTTCTCACCCTTGGAGGCCAGCTGGACCCACTGTGGGCTGTGGCTGTCAGGGGAGTGTTACTCAGGGTCTAAAGCCAGCAGCACAAAGTCCATGGGGCTGTGGCAGGAGATCACATCCTTGTGCCAGGAAAGAGACTGGAGTCAGGGAAGGAGTGAGAGTGAGAGAGCAGCTCCAAGCTCTTTCTGGAAAGCCTGAGCAAGCTTTTGGGGGAGAAACCAATGTTGTTCTCATGATTTTTTGACTCATCTCTCTAGATCCTTCCATTCCTCCACTCCTGTAGAAGCAGTGTTGCAGCCATGGAATTAAAAACAACAGTTCCTGTATCTTCTGATGGAGAGAGCCCCTGGGAGGAATATTTAAAGTTTAGGCTGTAAGTAGGGCTAATAGGAAATGCTAATTCCCATTTCATTCTTTTGATCAGTGTATATTGAATGATAATTACAGTGATAGTACTTGGCACTTCTGTGGCACCTTTCATCTGAGGCTGTTAGTGTTCTGCCAGGCTGAATGAATTCAAGCTTGCAGTCACTGTAGGGTTGCAGTTTATCTACTGCCTTAAAGTACATGGGGAAACTAAGGCATGGGAAGGTTATCTGACTTCCCCCATCTGTTATGACCCTTAGAGAAGGGTTGGGACTGCATAGGAGTGCTGCTGGTCATCTTGGGAGGAACAGAAAGAGCTCAAGGCATCATTTAAAATGGTGACAATTATTAAAGCTGTCCAGATGAGTGGCCTTTACTCTCCAAAAGATGTTTGTGTGATGGTTTTGTTGTGGCAGTTCCACATTTTCATGCATGCTCAGGTGCTGTGTTGTATTTGTACCTCTTTTGATCGCCTGAATTCCCCCCACAAAGACAAAGTCTCCAACTCTCACTGGGTTTTTTCAGAGACATACCTGAATTCATACCAGTTCTCCAGAGCCTTCCATTTCCAAAGGATGATTCCAGCAGAAGTGGCTACCTCTGGCTCATGTCAAAACTACTACAAGAAAAAAAAGGGTAGCATTTCAGACACTTCCTTGGAAGTCCAAATGCAGACAGGCTGTGCTAATTAACAGGCTGTGGGGAGAAAGGCACAAAGCAAACAAACAGAGGTTTAATTTGTTTCAACCTCTAGGCTCTGCAAAAATCTGTGATTGCTGGTAGGTAGCAGAGAGAAGAGACAACCATTAAAATACACAACTTGACAGTGTGCCTTTAATTTGTTTCTGGGTCACAGATAAAGAATTGTGCTGCAGATATAAAAGGTAGGATAATAAGCACATTCTGTTCTCCCCTGTTCAATAGCACTGATATTGTGCTTTCAGAAAACAAGTCAAAGAGTGTAAGGTATTATCTGAATCTCTCAGAGAGCTCCAGGAGAACATGAGTGTCCATTTAATCAGGACCTTCATCTCTGAACCTCTTCCATTTGGGCATTTGTGTTGCTTTAGTTGATGGCTAGGTGTTAACTTAGCTATTGAATTGATTGGAATGAATAGAAATGTGTGTAATTGGCAGAGTTAACACTGAATGGTTATCAATACATTTCTTTCAAGTTTTAACTGAATTCCTGAGACAGATTTATTTCTCACTTAGACTAAACACTTCTCTTTAATAGCTGTCACTGTGTCATGTTCTGAGCCAAAATCTCTTGGGCTTTCGTTGTGAATAGACAGTTCTTGCCAAAGTACTGAGCTTGGGGTGCTGTGACTGGAAATCGTGCAAGAGATGCTCCACCCCAGCTGGAAGTGACCTTGTCTGTGTTGTTCACCACTGCTGTGGAGGTGTCTGGCTTTAAACTTTAACAGGCATGAAGAGCTTATGGCACTTTCTAGTGAGTAGGGCTGCTAAGTTAGATCAGTTGAAGTCATTCTGGAGGTGTTTTCTTCCCACCCAACTCCCAAACTGGAGTTGCCTAACATGAGAACGTTTCTCCAGGTGGTGACACTGTTGTTCCAAACCAAGCACAGCTCCTGGAAACAGCAGATCTGATTGGGATGGTCTCCTGATGCTTACCTGGTCTCACCAGCCCTGCAGTTGAGTAACTCTTTATTGCTGTGGGTCTGTATGTGAACATACAGGGTAAGATGACATTGATTTCTATATACTTTTCCCAAACTTTAGTTACCATGGAAACAAGATTCACTTTCTCCTCCATAAGGTCTTTTTTTCTTGGCACTGCACTGTGAGAAGGAATAGCCTGGGTTTGTCCTCCCCACCCTCATTTTTTTCCTAGTGAACAGGGATAGTCATGGCTCAGGCATCAAGGATCATTTGAGAGAGTGATGGTACAAGCTCTAATGCCTTTCCTGAGCTATTCAGGTATTCCTGGGCCTGGCACTCTGCCAGCAGCTCTCCTGTCTTTATCTTCCTCCATAATTACTGTGGATCATATCATACCTGCAACACTCTTCAGAGCACTGAGAATATTAGCTCCAGAGCTAATCATGTCTTTATTTCCTCAGTCTGTGTAGTTATGGGCACAGAATGGGCTTTATGGTGATCAGCATAACCTGCCTCTGCCTGCTCTTGTCCTCTCCCTTCATTCTGCCACTTGCAAGGTCACATATTTCCCAGGCAGTGTGAGTCTGGGCTGGTTACAGCAAACCACTACATTCCCTCCTGTGCCTTTGCTGCAGCTGCTGGGAGATTTGCCCTCGTGTGTTCCAGGCTGGGACTTGCAGAGCTCTGCTGACCTGTGTCGTGTTCAGAGAGCAGCAAGGAGTTCTGAGGGGGCTGCTCCATGTCTCCTCATGGTGCCTTGCCATGACCAGGAGTGTTTCTGCAGCCTGCTGTTCCAAGGCATGCAGGTGGTATGAGGAAAGGTAAAGCCTAGGTCTGTCTTCATCTCTTTTATTCAGATGTTGCAGGAGAGGATGGAGTCTGGGATTGGTTTTCTTTCTGTTCTGATCTTACTTAGCAGTTGATTTATCTGCTTTAATACTGAGAGTGGAGATGACCATGTCTATACACATCCTGGGGAAATAGAGGTGTGGTGTGGAGCAAGATGGGAAGTCAGCATGCTCCACATATCCCTGCATCCATTAGCCTCTGAGCACTGCCATCACCTGTCAGAAGAACAAGATCAAAAAGGCATCCATTTACCTTGCTTGGTGTTTTGTACCTCCCTCTCAAATCTAGATTCTGTTCAAGATGTACAAGTTTTGCTAGTATTAGGTGGTAAAGGAGGATCCCTTCACAGGAAAAAAGGACTCAGAAGGTTGCACCGCTGGTGTGGCAGCTAGCTGGCACTGAGGGACAGCGTCCAGGCCATGCCTGCCTCCTGGCTTCAGACCTGCTCTGAATGATGTCTTCCTTGATAATTAGCAAGTAAGACCAAAACAGTTAGGGAATAAATGAATGAGACTTAAATCTGCATGATAGAATTGAAATTTCCTGCTGGTTAAGAAAATTCTGCTTTAAAGGTAGTAAATCCACTGCTAATAATTAGGCAAGAAGTAATGACTACTAAGACCCAAAAATAGGATCTGCCATTTACAATGTCTGTCTTTTTATTTTGAGGAATAAAACAGCAATCAATTTTTGCCTCCAGATCTTAAAGGATATTCTGTTTGGTTTATATCTTTGGCAAACTTTCAACTGAGTGTCCTAGGAAACAGAACTGTCAGCTGTGTGGTTTCTTGCTACCTCCCATCCCATTCTTCACCACCTTAACCCAAAGATCAGACACAAGGTACAAGCTTAGGAGGAAAAGGAGAGGAGGAAAGGTGGAGAAGAATAGCAGGGAGTACTCTTGCATTGCTTTTCATTTCAGTTTAGGTTGGTGATTGAATATTGGTGATTTTGATCTGAAAAGGAAAAACTGTTGGACCCTTTCCATTTTTATGTTGCATAGAGGGGGCAGCTAGAGACCTCACTTCCAGGCTCCAGATGGAATCACATTTCCTATTGCTTTTAGGAGAAGACTGAGATTTTGAGAACTACTTTTACAGATTTATAAAACCACCTAAATTTCATTATTTTTTTGGTTTTGGTTGCATAATTTCAAGTAGAAAGATTCCTCCTGCCCCATCCTAAGGATTCTTGCCTGTCACAACCCTAAGCTTTCTTAATCAAAAAATTATCTGACCTGTGTGTCATGAAGGACAGAAAACCTCCTGAAAGGAAGGCTGCCATACTCCTGTGAGTGTCCTGTGTGTGTTATATTTATCCCTTCTTCTCCTTTTTTTCCCAAGCTGGAAGCAGAAGGTGAATCAAACTGAAATACTAATTTTCATCAGTGCTGAAGCTAGGACAAATGAGCTTCATCTGAAGTATTCTTGCAATTTCTGGAGATTAAGTTGTCTAGGCAGGTAGATAGGGAAAAATGAGAGAGTGATGAATTATCTGAATTATAGTAGGTATTCACTGTACCTTTACAAAAGTTAACATTTTTGTTTGATTGCAGCTGTAATTACTGCTGAATACAAATGTTCCATTTTAAGCTTCAGAAGTGTGGGGAGAGTCTTTGGAGCCAGGAGCATCTGCCTGCAACACCAGTTTCATCTTTGAATGAGTAACTTTTACTGCAAAATTACACAATGAATCCCAGCATTCAGAGGATCATCATCCTTTTTTATACTAACCATATCATCTACCAACTGCTTTTTAAAATGGGTTGGCCCAGCAGCTGGCTTTGGAGCAAGGCTGTTGTGAGAGGCACACAGGATTTGGCAATGGAAGTGCACTGACTTGGTGGTGATTCCTTCCTGGAGGCTTGGAGGTGGTCATCAAGATTGTGGAACATGGAGAGAGCTCCTCCAGTGTTTTCTCTGCTCTGCAGAGTTCAGCTGGAAGTGAGGAAGGAGATGCCTGATGACCAGACACAGCTAGACATCCACACGCTGCTCCGAGGCCGTGAACCGAAGCAGGGCAAGCATGTCTACAGCACACTCCTGAAACTGTTTACTCTGCATCATGTAGCAGAAGTGGACTTTAAAAGGGAACATGAATATAAACAGATTGATAGAGATGATTTTCTCATCTCCCCTGTGTGTTTATTGCTCATCTTGGAGAGCTTTGATACCTGCTTTAACACGGGGCAATGTATGTGAGTGGTTAGGCTGCTGCTTTCTTCAGAAGTAATCCTGACTTTGCAGCTCCTCTGCTGTGTAGTCAGTGTAGCAAATCAATTAGACACTTCTACCTCCAACTCATTTCCTCTGGGACCTGCCAAAAGAAGGTATTTTGACAGTATTTCCTGCCTGCTATCCCTCCTCTACCTGTACTCCCTGATTTCTCCCCTTCTCAGGCAGTAACCTTGTTGAAGCATGGCTCTTCCTATGGAGTGTCTTTTAAGAGGCATATTCTCATTTCTGATATTGGAAAAGAATCAAGTTAGTCTTTTGAGTATGAAAAGATAACTTTTTCTCCTGAAATCAAAGGGCAGATTGGTTTATCCCAGCTATTTATATGTGGGTGATGTACCTGCTATAAATATACTGAGCCCACTGGACTGAAGTTCTGGCCCAAAGTACAGCTCTTGAAAGCTGCTGTGCTTCTTAGACCGTGGCAGAAGCACCAGAGGACTGTGGATCAGGATGTCTGTGGCCATGTGCCTTGCACTGAATAACTTATCACAGCAGGCAGGACCTGCTCTACAGTTACATACCAAAACCTTGTGCACAGGCTTGAAGTCTGAAGAACCTGCAGGTGTTTTCACTTGGTTGCCTTCTGTAAAAAGTCTGAGTGACAGAAACCCTTGATCTTTGCAGAGTTTGGTTGTTTCCATGCCTGAATGGGTTCACCAGGCATCCAAATACACATTGCTACCATGTCCTAGAAATGCTTGCTTTTTCTTCAGTTAAATCACAAGTACATTTTCAAAGGGGGGTGAATGTAATGATTGACAACTGATATTGAGTGGTTTAAGTCATTATTAGGCTACAAAAAGTATTGTGAAAGTTTAAATTTATAGGGGGGTGAATAATTTTCTGTCAGCTGGGGATTATCCCTTTTAACCTAAAAGGCACTCACTGTCTCCACAGCTGAGGCTTCAGGAGCTCACAGCTGAGGCTTGCCTGGTTGGAATTCTGTTTCTCTCCACTGTAAAATAAATCCCCTGTGTGTGCAGTGTGTGGGGGACAGGAAATGGGAAGTTTACAGTTGTGTACTCACTGCATTTATTGAAAGTCAGATACTTCAAACTGTATCAAACCCAAGTGAAGTCTCTGAATTCTCAGGCTGTTTCCCAAGTGTTGAGCAGCGGTTTAGCTGTGGATCTCCTGGATTGGGAGCTTTTGTTTGAAGTCACTTCAGCTCTCATGAGTCTAAGCCAGTGAGGATGGTTCTGTTAAGAGAAAAACAAAAGTGCATAGGAAATTGTTGTGGGATTTCTTAGGAGTCTAGAAGTTGCTTCTCTACCCATGGCTTCCTAGCTTGCACTGGGCATTTGCTGCAAAGCTGAGTGTTTCCCCCAGCACTGTGAGGGATGCTACAGCTGTAGCTGTGCTTTTGGAGGAGCTGTGTCTGGAATAGTTGCAGACATATCTACTGTAGCTGCCATTCCACAGGCAAAAATGGGCATTTTTTGGAGTGCAAACAAGGTATCACCACAGCTCACAGAGGCTCACATGCAAGGTTTCCAGATGCATACTGCCTGCAGGCTTCCTTTCAGAGGTCCATGATCTGAACTGCATGAACAAGAGTGTACATCAGAAAGGAACCAATAAAACACTGGCTTGGAAATAACTTGAGGAGAGCATGGTGTCTGTGTGGCAGTCAGCTGGCCTGGCTGGCTTCCCAGAGTCAGGACTCAGTTGGTTTAACATGCAGGTAATTCAATTATAATAAACATCTAAGCTTTGAGGTTTCAGGGGGAAAAAAAATCACTCTTAAACTAGGAGAGTAGCAGGTTTAGGGGATGATCCTTTGAGGAGAGGCACTTCACCTTTGCCAAAAGGATTCTGGGTCTCCAGATAAATGATAAAGGGAAATGGAGTCTTACCAACCCCTGGCATACTGTTCAGTGGTTTGGGTATTCCCTTCTCCATCCTGCCTATACAAAACTCCATCTCCAAAGCTCCAAATAAAGGTTAAATGCCAAACTTTTCTCTTCACAAAGAGTGGTTAAAATGACTCTTTCCTAGAGGCCATAGGTGTTGGGCTGTTCCCTCAAATTTTCCTTGAGGATCTTTACCAGGTTAGTTTGTTTCTTAAAACCTTCCTGAGTTTTTATGTTACTCAATTTTCTTCTTTGCAGTAACAAGTCCCAGAATATGGATAAAATGATGCATTTTGTTTGCTTTCTAAATGATTGCCATAATTACAGTAGAGAGCAGGCTTCCTGTACAGTGTAAGTCCTTTTTTTGCCTAGACACTGCTGGGATCTTCAGGGACTATCAGAAGGCACTTTGCTTAGTCCTGAGACTGTCAGGACATACTTTTCCTCTGCTGCCATGGTGGTTGCCAGCACTTGGTTTTGACTTCTGTTCAGCAGTGACAGCTTTGTTCTAGGGGACTAAAGATGCTCAAGAACCTAATTTGAGCACAGTTCTCTAAGGAGAAAGAAAAGAGAGGAAAGCAAAGCTCAGAATCTCTTCCAGTGTTCCAAGGAGAAGCAGAGTCCTGGGATGACCACAGCAGCTGGAAAACAGCTTGTGCAAGGTGTTACCTGGTGTAACTTCTGTTTGCCTTAGTGGAGCTGGCACTGCCAGCACTGCCCGGGAGGTGCTCTGCTCCAGTCAGGGCTGTTCTCACTGAAGACAAAGAAGTTTTGTGTACCAACACTTTGTTCTCTGGGCTGCTTGACTCCATTGTGCCAGTTAGATAAGAAAAATAGTTTCCCTTCATTGAAATTCTTTCTCAGGTGACATCCTTGCTTGGCTTCATCTAAGCAGGTTTTTGCTAGTCACTCCTCTCTTTGGGTAAAGAGCTGTTTTCCTTCTGCAAGGTTACTTACATTCCACCTGTGTCTCTGTTTCTGCATCATTCATCCCTGATTGCACAATTACCCTTCTCCTGCCTTCCTGAGGAATATTTATGTCTTGTTGGGATATGAAATGTTGACAGTATGATAATTAGGGAACTGTGAACAAATAATGGAGAGTAGTGTGGCTTTGTTTTAATAGGAGAACAAAAGAAGCCAAATTGAGGAATCAGGCCATCCCTGAATGACAATGGCTGTTCAATTGTAGTTATCTTCTAGATTATTCCTGGCAATTGCATTCCTTCATTCAGACTCCATTAACATACTGCTTGTGCCACCTGCATGTTGCATGCAAGTCATCAGTGCTAGTCAGAAGGTGCAGCCAGACTTCCCAAGTTTTCTGTTACCTTACTGTAAGGCCTTGGCTTGTGTCCTGGGGAGCCCAGGACAGCTTGCCTGAAGTTTTTTGGTAGTTGTCATGGTCAGGAACTGAGGGTATGTGCTGGCTGAAGGTGGCTATTTCAGAGGCTGGCAGTGGAGGCTTTTCCTGGTAGAGAAGAGCAGAAGGGAAGAGAGTGAAATTCTGTAAAGAAACATTTAGCTTAAATATGAGGGAAAATATCCTGGAGCTGTACAGCACTGAGAGCTGCCACTCTGTGTCATTCTTTCTCCAGGGCAATGGGAGAGGACCCTGTGACCAAGTCATTTTCAACATGATAGGTAAAATCTTTACAGAAATAGAGCACAAGCAGCAATCCTTTAATGGCCAGGGGTGGAAAAAGGATGAGATGTTTTGTGTTAAAGCTATTGCTTTTCCTAGCTTTGATTTGCTGATACTTGCATGCATTAGATTTGCCATATTCCTAATTAACCCTTGGTGCCTCTCATTTGACATAATTCCAGTTTTCATGACCTGGCCAGACCCACTCTGTCCCTCTGGTGACCTGTGGGACTCCAGTCCATCTTCATCTGATTTTTCAAATGGACTGAACTGAGTGTTTCCAACACACTGCAAATTTGATTAATCCCTTGCCATAGAAGGGCAGTGTTGCTAAGCAGCACTTACCAACATGAGCTGCTTCTCACATTCCAGGGCTGCTTTATGGCCTGGCTCACAGACATAGCCTCTCTATCTCCCTGTTTACCCTTACTCTCAAGTCTGGCCACAGTGTGTGGAGCAGTGGGAATTGAGGACTGGACACTCAGTGGTTTTGCAGCTGGTATTTAATTCTTTGAAGTTGTATCCCAATTCCAAGACACTGTGTCTCAGAAGGGCTTTCCTTGGCCCTAGAGAGTAATGGTGGTGGTTCATGGGTGGATGTTACTTCCTCTTGCTCTCAGAGGTAAGAGTTCCTTGCTTCACCTCTCCTGCCTGTTTCTTTGGGGGCTCACAGGTTGAATGGGAAGGGGCCTGAGATGTATGAAATAAAACTAAGGAAGAGAACCTGAGAGGCTGTTCACCCACTTGAGCAAAGTCCTGTGTGCAGCCTCCCCTAAACAGGAGCAGTAATAACTGTTACCCTCTGTGCTTTTCTGAATCCAGAGATAATGAACGGCTCTGGGTTTCCTTTTAAGTTCAAATCTCTTGTGCTCGGTAGACTTTTGCAGGCTATTGCTCTCCTATGCCCTTTCCTTGGGCTTGTGCATTAGGCAAATCTTCCCTCCTGGAGCAAGCTGCCTGTTGTCATGTAAACAAAGCTGGGGTTTGTTGGCTGATCAGCTTGCAAGGATGTAACTTCTCAAGGTTAACTGGGCAAGGATTCTCCTAAGTTTGGGGATATCTTCAACTTCAGGTGACACTCTGGCTGACAATCTCCTGCCTTCCACATGTCCAGGTTCAAAACACAGCCTGTGGAAGTACTGCATGGGCTGGAGATGCCCAGTTCTGGGTGGTGACTCTGCAGGAGCTCTGTTTGGTCACCTCCTGAGAAGAGTTTCATCACATCTGACAGGAGGGGGAATGAGTGGCAGGAGAACAACTTAGAACTTGAAAGTTCCAATCGAAAGAGCTGACAGTAATAAATGATCTCTGAAGTGTTTGAAAGAATACATACACTTACAGGCACATGCCTGCACACTGAACAGATACAGAGAATTTGATCCATAAAGCTCAGTGCTATACCTGAAATTCCCCTTCCTTTCCTGTGTCAGTGCCAGGGGAGCACTTGGTGGATTACTTCTATTCTTGGGCTTCTGAGAGTCTCCTCTGATGCCTGGACTCACCCCTAGTGGGTTTTTATTGTCTGTGCACTTCTTGTTGTACCTTGATGCAGTCACGTTCTACAGAGAGAAGAGTAGAGGTGTGCACTTAGTTCTCTGTACCTGGTAACAAACTGCACCAAATGCTGTTCAGAAAGGTTTCTATTTCATTTTGGAAGCTAAGGCTAACATTGGTAATTGTAGAAATGGATAAACTCACTTCTTTTGGGGTACATTTGTAGCTATAATAGGATGCTTAGCAAGCCTCTACTTGTTCCACAAACAGAAATATTAATTATCCATTCAGTGGTGCCTCAGTAGAAGTGCATCTCCATGTGCTGTGGAAAATAGATGCTGTGCAAAAGCAGAAAAAACAAATTGCAGAATTAAAAAACTTTAATATAGAAAAATAAAGTAAGATTCTAAAGCCCAGAGTAAGGACAGGTCTGGTAGGAATCTTTATTCCCAATTTTACCCCTGATATGCTATCAAAACTGGACACCTGATATGAAATACTGCATTACACCTTCATACTCCTGGCAAGTACTTGTTTAGGAAGCTTGATTATTATGAGTAGTGAAGAAGTTTCTGGTGTCCTCACAAGTCCTCTGAGGTTGAGATTTGCTTGAACAGAAGCAAAAAAGATATGATAGAACTATAAAAATAACCCCATCTGCTCCCTAGTTCCTGGGGCATGTCTTTATAGTGTTTATTATCTGTGGTCTTTGGCTAAGAGCACAAACCAGGACTCCAGTCTCCTCCTCCCCTCTTGCTGTCAGAGCAGTGACCTCCCAGTGCCTTCCAACCCTCGCCCTTTGCCCTGTGCATGCTTGCCCAGCTCCTCTTCTTGTTTTCATTGCTGCCAGGACTCTTTCCAAAGCAAGCTGCTCATGGAGCATCTAGCTTGATTTATTGACATATTAGTTTTGAATCTTACAGCTGTTGTGTTTCCATGGCACTGACTTTTTACCTTTAAACTTTATCCTGTGGGTTTGCTGGTAATGGAGGTTAACAGTGTGGGAGTTGGTTCCAGACAGGAGACTTGTGTCCTTACTTTGTGTGTAATAAACAGGAGCTCAGGATTTTGCTGCCTTTAATATTCTGCTCTTTTGTACTCATTTTTCTCTCCTCTTTGCAGTTTTCTTGTCATTGGTTCAGGGTGTGTTGAAGTGCTCTCAAAGGCATGTGGTTCTGATGGGTTTGCATGTATGCTTTGATGATAATATTAAAAATATTCAACTATCATAATATAATATATGATAACTTCCAGTTCTACAGTTACTGGAAATGCCAAACTGAGAAGCAGGGAAAAAGGAAAATGAGTCTCAATTTCTTCCATCTGCAGCAATATGATGGCATCAGATTTTGGGTTTGTACAAACATGTAAGAAAACTCATCCCAAATCACAGGAGACTTAGTTGTCCTACTTTGAATGGTGCCCATCCTGTTTTAGCTTCAGTAGCAGTGGTTGTGATGAAGCCATTCCTCAAAAGGATTTCTTTGAGGTTTTTTTCCTACCTTAGTTCTTTATGTCGTCTTATAACTTCAGTCAGCACTTCTGATCAGAGCAACTGTGTTCCAGACTTGAGGATGACAGAGTCAAAACTGCAGAAACCAGACAAGACAAGCAAGGTCTTTATGCTCAGAAAAGTGCAACCACTGCACAGTGTGAGCTTTGGGTGTCTTTTTCTTGCTAGGTGAGTTGAGTTCTGTGCCATAGTCTCCTGTGAGCTTTTATGGATGGCAGATTTCCATACAAGTGTGCAGGTTTGCCTCCTACTGTTTTCCTGACCAGAGTGGTTGTCTCTACACCAGTGACCCTAAAATATCTCCTCTTGCTTAGAAGAAGGTAGGTTGTGGAAGGGGTTAATTTATATATCTAGCACCTCTGCTGACACTTTAAAGGATCTGTCATGATTTACTTTGCTGCCCAACAGGAAGTTCATATTAGCCCAAGTTTTGCTTCATTGTGTTCCAACAATTGTGTTGACAAGTTGAGTTTTTGGGCTAAACAAAGACAAATCTGTACAAAATGAAGCAAATTTGGCACTAGTTCTGGCTGAGCTAACATTTCTACACCTCACAACATGGCACAGCAAAAGAACATTACATTGTGGAAGCCATGCTGCATTGTAGCTAACCACTCCAAGAGTGCCCCTGCCCACCCCTGGCCAAGAGGTCAAGGGGGTGTCTGAGCTGGGCTGAGTTCAGGAGCATGTAAGGACCCTCAGCACCACAGGTTGTGGCAGCTCATGGTTTTCTGCTGGGGCAAATTGTGAAGGTATTCTGCAGATTGCTGCTTGTTGTCATTTCCTACAGTCTATTCACTTCTTCTGAATGAAACCTACCTAAGTTAGTAGTTTAATCCTGTCTAAGATATTTTTGCTGGTGGTAAACACTGCCCACACACAGGAAAACACAATTCTGTCCTAGACAGCTCTCAATATAAACTTAAAAGCATAGAAAGAACATGTAATGTAAAGGACAACACTTTAATTACTAGAAGTCACAAGAATGCAGCTAGGCTAGAGGAGCAGGCACTGTTCATAGGGTAGGATTAGCCTCATTTGTCTGGACATCAGAACCAAATGTTGTTTAAGGTCATAAATGAAGAAGAAGTGGATGCTGTTCTGATGACCTCACTGGGAGAGCACAGTGGTCACACCCCAGGCTGGATCTTCTCTCTCCTGTATTTGTGGAGACCAACTCCTCTTTTTTGTCTTACCCCATCTAAAAATTACAGAAGGTAATAATTCACACACGAGGCTTTCTGATCTCTGCCATGCACTAGGGAGGTGCAGAGTATTGCTACAGCAGCATAATTTGTCAGTGTTAAAATCTCTGACATATCATTCTCCCAAGGAAGGTAGCAATGAAAGCTGACAATGGCATCGTGTCATCTGCTTCTGGGAGCAATGAATGTAAAACCAATGGGAAACAGAAGGCAAGTAATGTCTTACTGCAGCCCTAAATTCTGATTGCCAGCTCCTGCACGAGTCATCTAACTGTTGGCATGATGTGAGAGGCAAGGTGGTGAAAGCAAGCTGTGAGCCTTTGCCACAGAGGGTGTTTGGGTTTTCCCCTGTCCATTCTCTGTCCAGGGTTCAAAGCTGTTACTGGATTGGAAGAAGTGGCTTGATAACATGATGACATCTTTGTGGCTAGGCTGATGGGGATAAAGGAAGGGTGCTCTCTGGTTCTGGGCAAAAACTGCTCACCAGTGGTGTTTAGGGAAATACTGCACAATTGGCCAGTTGCATTTTTGTGATCTTTTCCTTCACAGCAAATATTACCCAGTCTCCAGAGCAGACAAGCAGTGGCCTGATCTAGCCAGAAGAACAAGAGCATGAGGAGTTGCTCTCATGGGTATGAGGCTGATATCATGCTGCTATCCTGAGTATGAAGCTGATACCACGTTGCTATCCTGAGCATGAAGCTGGCATCACGTTGATATCACGTGTAGGAGGCTGATACCACGTTGGTATCATGAGTATGAGGCTGGTAGCACATTGATATCATGAGTATGAGGCTGACACCACGTTGATATCATGAGTATGAGGCTGATAGCATGTTGATATCATGAGTATGAGGCTGACACCACGTTGATATCATGAGTATGGAGCTGCCTAAGGTCTGAGTACTGAGAGAAATATCTTAGCAATGTTCTAGGTAATGCAAATCCTCCAATGTGCTGTTTCATAGTCCTGTTTCTCTGTACTGTAACAATTCTCTAAAGGTGTTTGTCACAAACAAAACACTTTTGACAAGGTCTTTGTTATCTTCTGCATTGGCTTTGTGTAAGATGGCAAAGTGTGTATCCTATGTTCTTTGCATCATGCTGTTTCAATCAGGCAAATAGCTCCTGGAGAAATATTCAGCTCACATGAATGCATGTTACATACCTTGTTTGCAAGTGAAGTGTCACTTAATAAATGTGAAACACCTTTGGTTCTCTAGATGTTTCAAATTCTTGGTGCACTTACAAACAGGAAAGTCACTTCCATAACAAGAGCTGCACACAGTGCCCCAGGAAATTTTGCAACCAGAGAAAGACATAATGTGACCCATGAATATCCTAGGTGGGGAAGGAGTGTTTAAATAGCAGGAACAAATGACAGGCTAGATACAAGTTAGACTGTGATTATCTTCCTGCAAGACATATAAAGGGTATTAATTTATCAAAGGGAGCTGCTAAAGGCTATGTGACCTATATCCATTCCTTAAGGTTGACTGGAGAAGCTACTGAGCCTCATGCCTGGAGTGGAGATGTGCTTTGTGGGTGTGTCTGGGATGCTGGTGTAGTACCCAGTGGAGAGAGACCTGTTTCTTTCCTTATGCATGTCAAACTCTGTGCTTGGATATCCAGTGGATATCTTTCCCCCTTTCCTGGGCGTGAGAAAGGGAAGCAGCATGTGCAGAACCTCAGGTTGAGCAGTGATTTGCCAAGTTGTTTATACCTAGCTAATTTCTTTTTCTGTGGTATGACAGTGTGAAAAGGAACCCTTCTTTAGGTTTCACCCCAAAATCCTGGTTTCTCCTTAAAATGCTCCCCCACTTCCTCTGCTTTGTGCTTGACCCACTCAGACTATTCTTATATGCTCTAAATGCTGGACACCACAGTAGTGTTATACTTTTATTGCCTTATTTAGCCAAGAGATTAAATGTAATGTTCAGATTATGTAGAACATTAACTTCTAACAATAAGCAAATAACACATTAGAAGCTTTGCTATTAGAACCTTTAGTGCCGGCTTTGATGTGGAGCACTACAGGAGCCATGACTTACGTTCCGTGAAGGAGGAGGCTCGGTGGAGAAGAAGGCTCTCTCCATTCATAGCAAGGGTCTCTCTGCTGTGAAGGTAGTGCCTGTAGCTGCTGGGTTTCTGTATGCTTTGTAGGACGTTTTGACATGTAGTTAAAACACCCAAGACCAGTTCTGCCAGCCATGGCTGACAATTTGGGGGGTTTCGATCAGGTAATGAAGTTCTTGCAGGTCTCCTGGTCACTGCTGAGTGGGTGGTGGCTCATACCTGTCCCTGCGAGATGGGGTGACCGGCGTGGCCAGCCCGAGCCGCGCGTCGCAGCCTCTCCTGCCGTCAGGAGTTGCGATGTGCTAGTCTTGTCTTTCAGACAGTATTTTTATGTGAGCTGATGGTTGCCAGGGAAACAGAGGCTTCGGGGAGCCTCGCAGCCGCCGCAGCGCCCTGGCCTCGGAGCGCTGGGAGCAGATGTTGGCTGGGAGCTGGGGGAGCTGGGCTGGGGAGAGGAGCAGAGCTGCCGGCAGCCGCACATGAAGGCAGCCGGAGAGGACAATTTGCCTGGCTGCGCTCGGTGCAAGAGAGCAGGTTCAGGGCTGGCTCTCTCTTTCTCCCTTTTTGGTTGTAATTTAGTATTCTTGTCTCACCCCACAGGGGTTCCTCAGCCGTCGGCTTAAAGGCTCCATCAAAAGGACAAAGAGCCAACCGAAGCTTGATAGGAACAGCAGCTTCCGACACATTTTACCTGGCTTCAGGAGTGTGGACAATGAAAGGTAAGGGGCCGTTTCTCGGAGGGTAGGGAGCAGGGTGTGTGAGAGAGAAGGAGGATATTGATTTTTCCAGGTCTTGCTGATACCTTATTCAGAGCAAGGGCCACATCTGTGGTAGAAGTAGACTTGCTTAATTGCAAGAGAGGTGATTTTAATTTGTTGGTGAGTGTACAATGCAAGCTCTCCCTTTTTAGGTTAAACAATGTGTATGGGGGAGCCTGACTGCTCTGCTTTCTGTTCCCCAATAATTCCTAAGTTGATGCACCAGCAATATAAATAGCACATAGATGCAGCAGCCAAAACCCAACTGATGCAGGTGAGGGAGGGGAGGGATGTTCACGGGCTGGACTACATTGAACATCACAGGGATACACATTGTATGAACAATACCACAGAACAAGAACAGCCATAATCTCCCCAAATCTCTCTCCCTCACTTCCTCACACACACATTTTCAGCATAGCTGCTGACTGCTGTCTTTACACAGAGATGGATTCTCGGCGTGTGGCCGAAGCTGCCTTTTCTCTGTGAGGCATAACAGGGGCTTTCAGTCCAGGAGGGCTGCGTTGCAGGGGATGTGCAGATGGATCAGATGAGGCATAGGGTAGCCAAGTAGTGGAGCAAATTGCAAGCAAGATAAAGGAGAAATGAGACCTTGGTTTTGTTCTTTAGCTCAGTTAGAAAGTAATGTAGCTCTTCAGTGGATTTGCATGTCTGAATGTGTGTGTAGATTGCTGTCAGTGTGTGCATGAGTCAGGCACACCGAGGTAAATTTATGTGTAAATTCACATGCAGATCAAGGTCATGGTTGGGTAAGGCAGACACCACATTAGTAACCACAGGAACAAACCAGTGGTTTGCTTCAAAAGGAAAATGCTTTAACCTCAGGTGAATCGTCATGGGGAGTGATACAGAAGTACTGAAGTGCAAAGAAGTCTGTGTCTGAAAAACACACCAAATTGGGCATAGTGATAGAACTGTTTTGTAGCAGTGGCATTGTAAAATACCAAGAGGGTACTTCAGAATCCACGGAATAAATACTTCACTTCTAAAAGCAATGACAACTTTTACTTAGCTTTGGCTATATTTACTCACTGGAGGCACTGTGAATTTCTGAAGCCTACAAATGATAATTGTCAGTCTGGATTTTTCCTTACCTGACCTGTTACAGGCTCCTAAGCTTTTTCCTTCTGGATTCTGTGAGTAAAAGGATTGTGCTGGTCAGTGCAGAGTAGTATTTCAGGGCTTACTATCTGGGAAGACAGAGTCAATGTGATTCCTGTGCTGCAGTTTTCCCAAAGCTCGAAGTAGGGCACTGTGTTCCGTATGGAAGACAAGCGAGCAGCGCTGGGAATCTGCTTACAGCTTTGCTCAGAGAACAGGCAAATTAGACAATTTTCCTTCTACCTAGATGAGTTTTGCTTCTTTCTGGGAATTGGCAGTGTATAGGACATGGGAATTAACTGTTTCATCCAGCCCTGCAGCTGAAGTCATTTCCCCAAATTAAGCCCTGTGATTCCTGCCCTCCCGACACAGGAGTCCTGGCCCTTGCTGTGCAGTGTCCTTCCAGACAGAGACAGATTACTGCAACTTTTCCTTAAAGAGGCTCAGTCAGTGGCTGTGGTGCATTTTCCATGTCAAGCTTAAAGGGTGGGTTAGAGGAGAGGTATCATTTGGCAGCCTTGGATAAAACCCAAGGACTTGCTTCTAGGAGTATTTAGAAACTGAAAAGGAAAGGCTTGTGTTCAGCAGGTATCACTCACAGATACACTTCATCTGTGATACACAGACGTGCCCTGATCTGGAGGAAACTGTCTGACACTAGGCAGCTTCTGACAGCAGGCTGTTAGTCCCTCAGCTTTCACAGTAGTGTCAGATCTATAATGTAAGCAACTATCCTTCTGCAGAACGTCTCGACCTTAGGTACTGTTGCTCTTGGAGAGGTGAAAGAAAAGCAGCAGCCAGGCTTCTCAGTGATGCATCGAGGTTTTGATTGCAGGAGATAATTTTTATCTCCCTGAACATTCTTACCCTTGTCTGCTGAAATGCACAATGCACTCACTTCTGTACATGAAAGGGCTTGAGGCTTTTAGATCACTCTCGTGCCTTTTTCTGCTGTGCTTCCTTGTCTGTCCTGTAATCCAAGAACTGTTTCAAAGAAGGGTCTGGTGTTGGAATATTTGCCTCTTTAATATTTGATTCTTGACTCCATCTTGTATCCAGTCTGATTGTTCTCAAGCCTCTCCTTTGCTGGTGGAGGTGACTATGACACCAGCCTCTGTTCTGGAGCTTTGGAGAATTTTTGCAGGAGATGCCATAGCAAAAATGAAGAGTGCAATAAATAGAGTCCAAACACTCCAGGGTGAACTATGGAGCTCCAGTAGATCATAAATGATTCTGTTACTTTGCTTTTGTGTGTGTATATTGTATATTGTATACTGGGTCATTCCTCTTAGTTTCTTTATGTTTCCTTTTCTTGCATGTGATATTTCTCTTGCAGATGTGTGTGACTATGCCATGTGCACATACATGTACAGACAGCTAACCAGGTGGATGTGGCATGTGTCTGTAGACAATGCAGACAACTGTACCTATGCTTTCTATCCTGTGTTTGATTAATGCATGCATTTAAATACTTCCTGTAAATGAAAAATGGAAAATGATTACCTTCTACAATAGTGAGAAAACTGTGCAGCCTGAGTTTTGTAACAAAAGAAAATGAGGAAATGCCCTGAAACCTTGGACAAGTCACAGGATGTCTCCCTGGCATCAGTTTGGATTCACCTTGTTTATTCTGTGCCAGTAGAGTCTGCTTCTCATAGCTTGCTTGGGCTCCACCAGCAGGATCTGGCTGAGCTGCTCTTATGAAGCATGGTTACTGCATCCTAGGGAGGAGTGACAGCTCTGAAATGTGTGTCAGGGGGTTCTCTGTCAGGTTGATGTGTCACCTACCAGAGTCCCATGGCCACTGCCAGGCAGCTGCTGGCAGTTCTGCCAGGGTATGTTCAGAGCAGCTATGGAAACTTGGAGAGTCCTGCTTTAGTAAAACCTTGGCCAATTGATTCTTCCTCTGGAGAGAACATCTGAGGAGTTGCTCAAAGTGATGTGTCAGAAAATTCAGATTCTAGTCAAGCAGAGCTTATGTCTGTGGGAAAACCATGGCTGCTTCTCCTTGGATTGGATTTTACATTGACTGCGAAGAAACCTTTTGTTTGAGAAAAGGTGGAGTAAGAGGTTTGCACTAACTTCAGTGGGTGACTGTGGGGTTCACAGTCATGTCATTGGCCAAATTTTGCCAAGCTTTTGCATACTGATTTTCTTTCTAGGAGTTCTGCTATAGTAACAGTAACAAAATCATGGATTATGAATAAGAGAAGCAAAATCAGACCAAGTGTAAGTGGTATTCTGTATGGGAAGTGAGTTCATCTGGTGCAATCACTTTAAATAAATGGGAGATTTAAAGGAGGAGTGTGGACTGAGTGCTCCTTTCAGTTTGTTGCTGGTCAGATTGCTTGTTAGAGCTAAAAAGGATTCTGTTAAAGTGCCTTTTTGCTAGCAATGTCTCCTGCATCCTGATTTATTACAGCAGCTAACAAAGTTTTTATCGTGGAGTGCTGAATGTTTGTCTTTGTAGCAGCCTCTCTGGAATCAGCCACAAATCAAGCATTTGGTAAATGGATTTTTCTTAATTGGACCCACATTTCTCCCACAAAATTTGTGATGGAGAAAGTTTCTGGGTTGGGCTGTGGGCACAGGGAGCAGAGCCAGAGAACTGAGAGAAGGTTATTCTGCTGCAGTTGTTAATTATTGTTGCTAGTGCATTGCTGATTGTTTTCCTGTTGTGGTGACCTTTGCTGTCACTGCAATCACTTCCTTACAGTGATCTTCTAAAAATCATCTCTGACAGTTTGTCAGGGATTTATGTGGATGTTAGGGGTTTTTAAAACCTGAATCCATCAGCCTGGTCCATCTCCTCTGAAGCTGGCAAAGGCTGCCATGATTTTACACTAGCAATGAGAGGGCAGGGACACAAGAGTCACTTCATGGGACAAGTACCTTCAGACTGCCTTGATCTGGAGGAAAATGGGTGCTCTGCCTAACGCTGTATTCTGATGTAATCCCTGAGCTCATCATTCCTAGGGACATTGTCCTCCATGCACCTAGAATTGATTTACTGCTAAGAGGCTCTCAATTACCAACATTTGTGATTGTGTTGCAAGGGTTGGTGGGGTTTTTTTTTATAATTCCAGAAGATAAAATTCTATTTAAGCTTTTTCTTGGCACCACAAAAGCCTGAGCATATGGTTGATTGTTAAATGAGCCTCAGCCTTGGAAAGGGTACAGCCATGCATTAGTAACACCAACGACTTGTGCTGCTGCTGCCTCCTCTTTAAACTGCTTTTTCCTTTTTATCCCATTAAATATTTTTGCTCCTAACCCACAGAGGGAAGAGGAAGTGTCCAAGTCATGTAGTGCAGTTCATTTGATTCCTAAGCTAGAGCTAATGCAGTCTGCTCTGTGGGTTTTCAAATGTTCATCAAACTTCTTTTGATGCACTGGGAGAGCATCAGGAAGTTAGGAAAGTCTGCACTCTTACAGTCAGCTTAGTTTGTGAGTTCTTTTTAGATCTAATTAACATTTGTTTATTCCCAACAAGCATGATACACCAAATATTCTTAGGCATGATGAAATGGGTTAAGTTTGATGAGAATCTGGTGAGTGCTGCATTCCAAAGGATGAAGAAGTCACTGTTTCCTTTGGCAAGAGCAATGACTCATCCTGCAGAAGTAGGACACTGGCAGACCCCAGAACACGTGGAGGGCTTTCAGACCTCTGTGAACAAGGCCTGGAGAGGTTGCTTTTTCTTCTGCCTCCTTGCTTAAATGGAATCAGCCAGGGAAGCTTTCTAACTAGGAAGACTTACAATGGTAGGTGCAGAGTGAAGGGTGATGCTAACAGCATGTGGAGTGCAGCATGGGGGACTCTGCTATTCATGGTAATGAAAATATTTAGAGGAAGCACTGCTGAGTTTGTGCAGGGAAACCATTCAGCACTGTCAACAATAACTGAAATGCAAAGTAAAATGTCTTGCAAAGTCAGGGAGCATCCAGCAGGTATCAATATCTGCTTTCTGGTGCAGGGGTGATGTCTGTGCCTGCTCCTCCCATAGTCAGGGAACAAGCTTAGGAGCCTTAGTCTTGGGACTGAGGCTGGCCTCATATGGTACTTGCATTTATAGCAAGGCTGTTTTGTCCTGGAATATGCAAATCAGCCTTTTAATGGGGTTCCTTTGCAAAATATTTCTTGAACCAGAAAATTAATTACTGATCTCTAATTAATGGCTGTGTTAGGAGGCTAGAGTAAAATCAGAGAGAACTGCTTTGAAGGAGACATGCAGGAGGAAACTACAGGTTCTCCCCAGAAACTGCTATGTTCCTTATCCTCTCCTCATGCTATTAGGAAGTTTAGAAGCTGATACTCAATTATTTTTTAAAGGATAATGCTCATAAGGGAGAAAGGGGATTTTGGAGAGGCTTTTGTTTTTGGAGGCATTGAAACAGCAAAAATAATCCAATGTAGGAGAAAGACTAATCCTCTGCTTTGTAAAAGCACTGTACAGTTCCCAAATATAGGTGTTTGGGGTTTCATTGTGTTAAGAGTGGCATTTGTTCCCCTATGGACTCAAGTCTCCTGCTGCTGATGGGGCAGTCAGAGTGGGAGTGTAGTAAAACTAGGGGTGGAATTGGCAGGTTTAGTTCTCCTGAGCAAGGCAGCAACAGCAGAGGCTCAGCAAAGCTCCAGCCTTTCCCTGTTCTTTGCATTACATTTTCTTGATTAAGGGAAGTAGAGTTCCTGGTAAATCTGGAAGGTTGCAGATCATTTGCACTGGTCTGTGTGTGTGAAAATATTTATTCTAAAGCCCCATTCAGCAATATGCTGCTGCTTCTTGTGCCTGAAGCCATTTCATAACCCCATGAGGGGCAGAGATGGGCTGAAAACAATGTGGAGCCTTTCAGCTTCTCCCGAGGCAACAGCAAGGTCTCATCGCTCCTGTTAAATTGGGTTTTGTTACACACACACACACATATATAGCTATTTGATCAAGCTTTTGCACCTGAATGTGGATCTGTGATTTGCATCTGAGGCTACCTGTGGTAACTGTGTTCAGCATTCTCAAAGAAACACAAAGACACATCTCCTTATCTTGCAGACTCGAGCTAACTTCCTAACAGAACAGGGAGGTCATCTCTAATATCTTTCAGTAAAAGACTGGATTAATCCCTAGGCACTTTTCAAGCTGTACTAAAATGCCAAGGGAAGGGCTAAGAGGCTGGAATTATTTTAATAGCCTTCTTCACCTTTCTCCCCTTCCCAGGCTCCACACAGGCAGCACCTGTGCCCCCCAGGGGACAGCTCACGCCTTGGCTCCCCTTGCAGTCGCGGAGCAGAAACGACAGACCCCTTCCCGCTGGGGCGTGCGCAGCTACCGACCGGATAATTGGCTGCCTGCATCTTACAATTAGCTTGCAAAAATCTGCTTTGCATTCCTGACCTTTTCTCTATCAGCAAGGCCATTGTTTCCCTGTCCTGCTTAATTACAAAATAGAGTGTTGTGTGAGGATAGAGATGACATCGTTGTGGCGTTGCCTCTAATTTGACGAGACATCCTAATGGGGAGTTTCCATACTGGGGGCACTGGATTAGTGTAGCGTGAAGCCACGTTTCTCTAAGCTAAAGAAGGAGAAGTTAATTTTCTGCTCTATCTTTCTGACGTTTGCAATCAAAGCATTGTGTTCCAGCTGCAGATGGTTAGCGTGTGAAGGATGTCTGCTGAATGCTGACAGTCGGAAGGCATTGTCTCTGCAGCGGAAGATCAGGTTGATGAATGGCTAGGAGGATGCTTGCTTTCCTTTGCCTGTTCTCCCAGCCTGAATCCAGGCTATTGACTCGTTTGGCCCCTGCCTGGCAGACAGGATGTCCTGGTGCATCAGTGCACACCTCAGGGCTGCAAGCGTGGTTTGCGTTCGGGTCCTTCCGGCAAAGGCTCTGAGCGAAGGTGACGGTTCGGCTGCGGTGTGGCTGAGGGTGTCTCCATACCCTTCAGACTGAGGACACAGACACTGCTCCTCCATGGCATGATGTTTTCTTTCCCAACAGACCATTTATTCTGGCTTTGCCCTGGTGAGATTTTCTTGTGCATGAATTTCAGTGCAATTACATTAACATTACTCTCTATGCCAATAAACTCAACCAAAAACCCCCAGAAATCAAAAAGAGAAAAGCACGCTATCAGTCCAACTGTGATAGCAGGAGACACTTTCTGTTAGTTTAGACTCTTCTGTTGGCTTTTTAAAGTCTTATTTGTTTACAATAAAAACTAAGGTGCTTCTATCCCAGGCTTAAAGGTTCTGACACACAATAAAACCACTCAGGATGAAAACATTACTTTTAAAGAAAGAGGAGCAGTGCTGCTTTCCCCAGGCCCCTGTCTCCTGGCCCCTTGCAGCAGTTCAAGTTGATTCAATGGCAGGTTTTTATTTAGGAGAGTGATTTTCTGTTTGGTTAGGGCACTGAACCAACTCCTGTAACTGCAGAGTAATGGGGAGATGGCAGAAAAGGGACTTTTCCTTTCAGGGGCAGTGTGCAGTTGCATTTCATGAGATGTAATGTCAGTCTGTGCTCTCAGTTCCTGCCCCTAATGCTGCACAGACTCTGGGGAGAGATTTCCACCTGGCATCTGCCTCAGTTTTCCATCCTCAAGAAAGGAATTTCCCAGCTCATAGGAGAGGTGCATTGCTTGATGGATCCCATTTTTCTGTTTCCTGCTCTGTCATTTCTGTTGGCAATTAGTATTAGCAATACATGTCTTCCCCTCTTGGAAGGAGGAGATGTTTCAAACCAAGTTTCACTCTGTTCTTATATTGAAACCGCAAAACCTCGGTAGGAAAACCTGTGTGAGGGAGCAGGAGTTGTAAGTGAAGGCAGAACAGCTGAGGTGGGTAAGGTTTTGCAGCCTTTGTTCAGAGAGCTGAAAGACACAGATGTTTGACATGTAGATCTTGTTCCCCCATTTCATATTGCAGTGGTCGTGCAGAGAAATCTGCTGATTGTAGCTGGAGGCAGCCTGTGTGCTGAGCTGGCTGCTGGCAGTTAGTTGTACAGAGCACTGGGTATAATGATGTTCAAGACTTGTGAATATGAAATAACTATGTCAAGTTCATCCATCAGCTGGGAGGGAAGAAAAAGCCAGGCTGAAAAGAAAGCACACTCCTCTGTCCTTCCTCCTTACCCTACTCTTTAATAATACCTTAGGAGAAGGAGCCTCTTCCTCTGTGATTGTTAGGGAGATTTCAGGTGGCTTGTTCACATGTGGATGTCTCCTCATGATGCTGATGTTGTCAGCTGGTTTATCTGCTTGGCAGTGTTGATGATTTTAGTTTTCAGTGCAACTACAGAATGGCTCATTGAGGTTCTCTTCAGCAAAATTCAGGTCAGGTGTGATGTAAAGAAGCAAGAACTGATTTTAATTGAATTAAACCAGTGCATTTTAGCTGGAATTAAAATATAATTTGTTTAAAAATGCTTAACTGTTTTGAATTCGAGCCAGAAATACAAATTGAGCCTTGATCCACGTGTGTTCTCTGAGTAGCTACATGAGAAAGGGATGTGGCTTGCATCATACAGGCTGGATAGTGTGCTGGAGGGTGGCATTCCTCCCCCAGCTGGTGGACATGTATTGGTGATTCTAAAGCCATAGGTGTTATGCCAGGCTGTCCCCTTTGCAGGCATTTACAGGTGTCACTGGGATGATGTTGGCCCTGTGCAGTAGTCCCCACACTCCATTTCTGGTCCATGGGAGGTTACAGACATCCCCAGTTCGAAGCATTGAGTGCTGCCTCCCCCCAGGAGTGTCTCTGCAGAGCAGTCCTGCAGCAGTTACCCAGTGATTTACAGAACTCTCTTCTGTGTACCTTGAATAATTAATATTTTGCTGTCCTTGCTGTGTGGGGAGATTTGTTCCATTATGGATGTGTTTGTTGCTGTATAGTAACACTTTAAATGACATGGATATGTACAAGGAGAGAAGGATTTATATCTATATATTTATTCTGTGTGTGTGAGAACATTTTTAGACCATGCATTACTTCTACAAATGAACTGAAAGGCTGAGGGCTGCTATTAGCTCATCTTTGAGTCTGTTGTTTATCCTCTGCCTGGGCATAATCCTCCTGGGCACTAAGGAAGGCCAAGTGCCATCCTGTCAGGATGTGAAGCCAGGCTGCAGGGCTGGCCCTTGGTGACATTTCCCTGATGAGGGGAACATGCTCTCTGCTGGTACCTGATCAGCCATCAGCCTCTGTGCTGGGTTTCCATCCAGTCCTGCAGCCAGTGCAGGGCCAAACAGAGCTGCTTTGGAGACTTTTCACAGTTAGCCAGTTCTCTTGAATCTGTAAGATGAAGAATCTGGAGAGTGTGTGTTTATGTATGTGTGATGTTTGGCCTTTTCAATCACAGTAAGCAATGTTTCTTGCCACCTTGTGACATGTGAACAATTTTAGTCCTGTCTATTGCTGAAAAACAGTCACAAGATAATTTGAATTCAATTTGCCAGTAATTTGAACTTGGTGTACTTGGATCTAGAGATGCTGCTTAGCACTAATGAAAAGGGAAGAGATTTGATCTGGTTAGAGATGTCCCTGCTCACAGCAGGGAGGATTGGACTAGATGACCTCTAAAGGTCCCTTCCAACCCAAACTCTTCTGTGATTTGCAGTGTGTCATTTCTCCTACACACTCACATTCTCAGTTGGTGGAGGAGACTGAGGTATAAAATTTGCCTGTCTGTGAGCTCTCTTATTTTAGCTCTTTGTGCTTTCAGAAGATCAGGTTTGCATGGTTCAAAAACCACATGGCAGCATGTTTTATTTCTTTTGGTAGCTGCTGAAATGGTTGCTTGAATGCTGGACCTTTCAGTCACTGACATGGCATTGTTCACCATCACTCTATCTTGTGGCATTGTTGCTTCCCCTTTTCCTCACCCTCTAAGTAAATGTGGCAGTATGTGTTGTTTGTGCAGTGTCTGTGTCAGCAGGCACCAAGGGTTTGACCAGCACAGTGTAATTAGCAGAGTGACAGAAGACAGCAGGCACAGGGGTGCCCTGATGGGTGCTGGGTACCTTGAGGTACCACACATCTCCTGAGCTGGGTGTTGCATCTGCAGAGGCTCTCTGCAGGAAACCTCTCCAGCTCACCCAGAATTAATTATTCACTGATCATCACTCAGACCTTATAGATTAGGGAGCAGGGAGGAGGGTTGGCAGGGGGTGGAGAGGAGATGGTGCAATTTGGTTTGCAATTAGTATTTCATTTCTTTCCTTACTCCCTGTTTGCTTAAATTGGAGATTGCAAGTTAGAACCAAGCAAGGATTTAGATCCAAGCAGTGGAAGTTGCCTGTGCACCAGAAGCTAGCAAATCCACTACAGTCTTTGAGCTTCCCAAAGAGATAAAACACTCAGTTTGAGGAGCTGAAACATCAGGGGAGCAAGTTGTGCTTAGAAAATGTCAGAAGGGAACAGCAGTGCCCAGTCTGCCAAAGCAGGAGCACTTCATTAGCCATATCCTCCCCTTGTGATAAGAGCATGTAGATGTTGTCTCTCTCATCCATTATCTCTCTGCTCCCCTTCCTAATTCCTCGCGTGTTCTCCTTGCCAGGAGTCTCCTCTGGGGATTACAGCTGAGGCAGATCAGTGCTGGGTCCTGAAGCCTGTCTGGGTTTGCAGCCCCTGCAGCACTGGGTGCATTGCCCAGTCACAGAGAATGTAATTTTAACTTTAGTCATTACAAAAATGTTAGCCAACAGTTGGAAGTCTGCTCCACTGCTGAGACTGTGTCTAATGTTGAAACCTCCAGGGATTTTCTGGATTGTAGCAGTAACCACAGTCTGGGTCACACTTTGCAATAATTATCCTGGTGTCTGAAAGGTTTTTAGACAGTCCCTAGAGGAAGGGGCCCAGTTGCATGGCAGAAGAATTGAGAGGTATATGCTGGCAAACCTTCAGCACTAAGAGATTTATTTAAGTTAGTTCTTTTAATTGCTTTCTTGCATCCCTATTCTATTCTAAGCTCTGTGAGCCATCTAGGGAGGTAAGTCTAGCTAATACTAATCTCCTCAATCCTCCTTCCTGTAACTAGTTACTCCTGGCTTCATTTACACAGGTATTTGAGCCCTCCAGAGTGGGTAATAGTTCTGATTCTGGTTTGCTGTGTTCTAACAGACCAAGTAACTTAGGCAAAATCAGCAGCTGACTTCTGCATTTGATGTTTTTTAAACTCTCATCTCTTAAATGCAGTTTCTGATCTTTGTAGAACATTGCTGCTTCCCAAGGCTGTTGGCAGCTTCTGTGATATGTATTCATAAAGCAATTCCAGGTCCTTGAGTGAAACCTGCAAGAAAAGGGCAAAGAATTATTTGTCTTTTTTTCATTATCATGGCTCTCTTGTGCCTGTTCTGACACACACTTGAGAGAAGTTTTCTTGATGCCTTTATATCTAAAGCTCTCTCTTTGTATAAAGCAAGCAGGGTGTCTTGCCCTCCTTAGATAAAGTCACTCATGTTGAGGCTCTCACTCCCTTTATTAGCCTCAGCTCCAGCCCTCTCACACAACAGGCAGAGGCTCCACGCTCCCCTCAGCTAGAGCAGGGCAGCAAGGATACAGAATGACAGGAGCATGTCAGAGTGATGGCCTAAGGAGCCCAGGGCCTGCTGCCAGTTTGCAGTTGGCTTATGCCCTGACTCAGGACCTTGGTTCTCTCTTCTGAATGCTGTAAAGAGTTTCATTGTCTTAAAAAATAATCATCCTGTTTGAATCCTGTGAAGTTTTTGTTCTCAATTACCTCTGATGTCACTGAGTGCCACAGACAGGGTGAGATGTATGAGCCATAATTTAGATCACTGATGTTTTTTAATCTACTCTGGGTTCTCTTTCATCTTCATTCTCTAGTCCTTGGCCATTTTAGCAAAAGACAGTAAATAGAAACAGTTGGCTTCTTTCTTATTTGGTCATGCATTGTTTGCTGGTGATTTGCTGAGAGGCTATTTGTCATCTTGGCTCTCCTGGTCTCTTCCAGCTTTTCCTGAGACTGCTTTCCATGGTTATATCCCTTCTTGAGGCTCTCCCTAGTAACTGTGTTGCAGTTATACATTACAGTGGCACTGGAGTAAACACCTTTTCTACACCTGCTTTTCATGAAAGCACTGGCCTGTATGTTCTGTGCATCTCTAAGAATGAATGGTGTCTTAGGGGAGCTGGGAGCTGCAGCTGAGAAAAGGCTGAAACGTGAGAAACATGAAGATGTTGGTTTGGTAGCATCCAGGTTCTGCACAAAGAGAAATTCTGGGCTGGAGGAGAAGGCAGAGGCTGCCTGGTTATGGGAGGGCATTTCAGCAGAGGAGCAGTACAAGGATACCTGGTCTGAGCAATGAGTGCAGCAGCACAAAGAGCATGACCTGTCAGCACCTTTTTCCCTTCCAGGGTGGTCTGGCACTTAGTGTGAATGGTGCTGATGGCTGAGAGCAAGACTGCCAGGGACCTTAGTGCCCTGGCTCTAAGAGGCTGTGTCAGGTGCCATGGGTCTGTGGTGCTCCAGACACACTGGAGTGGCATGGCCCAAGCAAAGCCCACACCTCTGGCAGGTGGATCATGCACTGCCTGTGAGCACAGAGCTTCCAGTTAGCACCCAGGAGGGTGCAGGCTGCCTCCTTCCCACTTCCTTCTCACCTGCACTCCCCTGGGAGCAACTCTCCAGGGCAGAGCTCTCTGAGGGGATCTTCCAGAGCAGGAAGAGCAGCAGGGACAGAACTACAGGGTTCCCCTGGGGACAGAGGCTCCAGGGTTCCCGTGGGAACAGAGGCTCCAGGGCTCCTGCACTGCCAGACGCTTCCTCAGCCCAAGCACAACACAACCTGCTGCCTTTACTCCACCCTCCCTTTCCACCTCTGAGACTCCTCATCCCTTCTTGTCTCAGAGGAACATATCCTTTTGTTAAAATGAAGTGATACAGAGTCAGCATTACACAGAGGAATGAGCTATAAAATAATGGGGCTAATAAGCATGTAAAATAACCTGACTGTACAAGAGTGCAGTCTGTGGAACAGCAGCTGCAGCAGATATATTCAGGTTATCAGTGTGTGGCTATTTTGTGCTGAGAGGGCTTAGGTGTAATGAGAGTTCCTGCATCACAGGAACTCTTGGCAATGAATAGTGACATTTTCCAATAACAACTCTTAGAAATGAGAAAAATCCTCTGTCTGAGTGTAGCTGTGACTGACAGCCTGGGGATCTCCTCTCTCTGCCCTCACAACAGGTACAGCATGCCTGATGATGGCAGCTTTTCCTCCAGCTCCCAGCCCACATGCCCTGAACCCCCAGCACAGTCAGTCAGGCTGCCTGGCCCCCACTGCTCATGCCCCAGGGACACTCTCAGTTCCCTGTCAGCTGGGCCAGAGGCTCTCTGAGGGTTGGGCACCTGCTGCTGAGGGCTGGGCTCAGGTCACCAGGTTGGTCTGAGGCAGCCAAGTGGTAATTCTTCTAGTTTTAGTCCTACACCACTACCTGTGGTTTGAAGACTCACTGGGCTAACTGGCCTTGCCCTTGCTCTTCTGAAACTTGGGTTAGTTTTTTATATTTTAATTAAAATGCAAGCCAGGACTTGACCTAAATAATTCCACCAACCCCATCATGAGTCTGAAGATTTTGGAAGTATCAAATTCCATTAAACATTAAGATAATTCCACAGTTCCAGATTTCACCCTGCCCATTATCCTACTTTGTTCCAAATCAGCACATGGCATTTTGGCTTCTGACTCCAAAAAGTTCCAGGCTAGAGCAGCATGTCAGTGTTTTCAGTGCTGCATCACCTGCATCTCTTGGACATTTTTTTCTCCTCTGTGGTGTATTAAAGCCATAGACCTTGTCAGCAGTAAGCTGCAAAAGCATCAGTCAGCTCTAAGGAGACTTTCTGGATCCTTTTTTTTCCTCTCTTAGATTTATTTTTCTTTCTATAAATGCAAGTGCATAAAGAATGCAGGGTTAAATTTGATTAGAGCTATTGGTATTTGGTGCATAACAGTGCATGGTATCAGTAGAAGGTATTGGAGAAATTGACTCCTCCTGACTGTGTTCATCCCTAGAATCAAGTTAAACATCAATTGATCTTCAAAACCCATTCCATGCCTCTGTGGAGATGAGGGCAGGCCAAGGGTTTGAAACAGGGATTAGGAAACTCTTCCCCTAGTAAAGGTGTGAACTGGCATTGCAGCTATTTCTGTAGTCTGACCATTGTTTACAGCTATTATAAACCTTTGCAATGATATTAATTTTGTCTCACCTGAGAAGTGTGCTGAGGATTCTTCTTTCTGTTGTTGTTGAGAAGTTATTGGAGTGATCATCAGCTGGCAAAAGGAGGAAAATTCAGCAGCTTGTGAAGATGATCTGGGATGAGCTATTTTGTCTGGTTTGTCTGGGGGATTTTGCCTCCCATTTGTATCAGAAGCCACACTGGGCAGTGTTTGATCTCAGGCAGGTGCCCAGCTCTGTGTAGTTGTGTAGTGCTGCTTCTGAGGTCACAGAGCTCCAATCTTTCCCTGTCATGGCATCCAATCCATAGCAACCTCATCACAGACCTATTTGGAAGGTTCTACCTGTGGCTCCCCTGCTCAGCTTAGTTTTGCATTAACTTGAAGGAGCTCCCAACCAAGCAGGTTGCTAGGAATTTTTGCCTGCCATTGCCCTTCCTGCAGCCCATCTCTGCACTGCCCTTTCCCGTGCTACACAAGGTCACCTCATTCCAGGTCATGTTATTCCCTGTCTGTTCTGCTCAGAAGCTGCTCTCTGCTGCTGAGTGGTAGCAAGCTGAGAATCTGCTCAATGGTAAATTGGGAGATTGCATAATTATGGCTTACACAACACAGACAGGCAAACAAAGGAGGGAATTAGTATCTGGGATGGGTTGGGGCAGTCTGCCTTGGACAGCTTTCACCACTAGGATTCCCCACGAGAGGAATTTCTGCTCCTTAATTTAGTAACACACACATCTGATTGTCAGTTTTCTGGAGAAGGTGGGAAGGAATGTGGTTGCTTTTACTCTCAGCTTAGGGAATTTTTGCTGATGCCACTCTCTCTGCTGCCTGGGGAAGGTGGTGACTTTCCCTGAGTCCACACAGTGTCTCGCCCTCCTCCTTTCCCTTTGTGCAAGGGAGTGGTTTTCCACAACAACAGTTGGCAATTACAGCTCTTGTTTGAAATAACACTGAAATAAAACAGACTGCTCCCTCCCTGGACTCCACAGATGGGCAGTGTTTTGAATCCTGCTTGAATAATCACTGATACTAATTATAGAATTGAGGGAAGACAGCAGCAGAGCTGCTGGGCTGCTCTTGGCTGGGACTGGGCTGGGTTCCTCAGGGGCTGAGCTGGATCAGTGCTGGACTCTTCCAGCACAAACTCAAACACAGCAAATCAGAATAAGTTCTCCATTGTGATTTCTGCTGTTGGCTTTGTCTCTGCTTTCCTTCCCTTTCTTTGCTGCCCTTGCACTTCCAGGAAGGGAGCTTGTACCAGCAGTGTAGTAGGCTCTGGAATGGCTGGAAAGCCCTTTCATGGTGAGGAAGATGTGATTGTTACTTATTTATTTGATTTTTGGGTTAATACAACTGGAATACAAATGGGGCTTTGATGCCTAAGGGCCTTCATTCTCAGAGTAATTCCTTATGACATGTGTCAGGCTCTGTTTTATTCAGGTGGGTGGTATGATATTAAACAATAAAGCAAGCTTGCATTTCTCTGCAGCTGCATTTACACACACACACTCCCTGACACTGAGGTGCTTATTAGTAGAATGTCACATCCAGGCTGGCTGTAGCCAGCCTGAAACACTCTGCAAATACCGTGTGAGCCTTAAGAGAAATCATCTTCGATCAATCAGCTAACCTCACAGCAGAGTGTCCTTCCTGCCTCATCCCTTGGCCAGGCACAGAAGAGGCTGCAGGAGACGTTCCTTAAGTGGTGCTCTAGACGAAGTGTTCCTGGCTGGCTGGAGTATTGATTCTCTAATTGCTGTGCTGCTGTTAAATGAGTCATTAGTGGGGAGTGGGGGGAGAGCAAACTCCAATGTGCTGTGAGCTGCCTTTGGTTTGTCTCTGCAGAACCCACCTGGGTGTTAATGGGTGAAATTCAACACGTGGAGTGAGGTGGAATTTGGTGCTGGCTTGACATGGACATGGAGAGGGTGAATGAGGCTGAGCAGTGGGGCAGGCTTATTGTCTTACAAAGCACAGTGCAGCTTTTTGGCTTCAGAGAGTCAATGTGCAACCAGGGAGGGAAACAGATTGCAGAGCAGTGGCACCTTATGCAACAGTCCCCAGGAGAAGGGTCAGTCACTCTGAATCATCCCCCTTGGTCTGCCTGAGCTCCTTCAGGCTCTGGAGTCTGCAGTGGGCTTGGCTGATCCTCAGACACAGGCAGCAGAGAAGAATTGCTCTTTCCCTGGTGTTTGGTGCTGTATTAAAGCAGCCAGATGGGCAGTCCCTAGTTCAGCTCTGGAAGAACCTTAGGCAGCTGCAGCACAGGCTCACCAGGGCTGTCCTCCCTCACTCACGGCCCTCAGCCCTGCTGCTGGGACACCACAGTGCCATTAACATCCATTAATTAAAAGCAGGCCCCAGCCCCTTTGATTGGGTTCTCCCAGGCTGTGCAACAGCTTCTGGGTGCTCCCAGCCTCCTGTCTGCCACTGAGGCCAGGTCTGATCAGTGACCTTGGTCTCGTTTGTTCCAGCTCCTTGGAACAGATCCTAAAAGCAGCCTACCTGGGAGAGGAATCACAGAATCATGGAGTGGGTTGGATTGGAAAGGATCTTTTAAGGTCATCTGATGCAACCCCCTCTGCAGTCAGCAGGGGCATCTTCAGCTAGAGCAGGTTGCTCAGAGCCCCAGACAACCTGACCTGGGATGTTTCCAGGGATGGGACATCTGCCACCTCTCTGGGCCAGGCAGGCTCTCACCACCCTCAGTGTATCCTTATCTCTAGACTGAATCTCCCTCTTTTAGTTTGAAACAATCACCCCTTGTCCTGTCCCAAGAGACCCTGCTAAAAAGTCTGTCCCCTCTTTCTTATAAGCCCCTTAAGTATTGAAAGGCTGTAGTAAGGTCTCCCTGGAGCCTTCTCTTCTGTCTTCTCTCTAGATAGAAATAGACTCTCTAGCTGTTTTCCAGCCTCCAGTCAGGCACTTCAGAAAGTAAAATGCAGTCTCTGAGGTGAAATCTTTATCACAAAGAATCTTCTTGAGACAATAGGAAGAACTATCAGCTATGCCACATCAAGCTCCTAAATAATATTTCTTAATACAGTATCAGAAAACAGCATATGCTGGTGTGCTCAGACACATCCTCTTAGCAGAAAAATAGCTGCTTTTTTTCCCCTGAAGATTGAAATGCCAAATCAACTAATTACTTTTCTTTGAAAGCCTCTACCACCTAAAACACATTCTCTCTCTGTGAGCTAAATTGATTTATATTTGGCCATTAATTCTTTAGAGCCCATAATTTGCAGAACAACAAAGCTAGCTAGAAACTGTGCCCCATTAAGGGACAAACAGCTTTCTGAAGGAGATGGAAGTATGTTGGCATGGGAGGGAATGGTGAGTGCAGCCAGGGCTGAGCAGGGGCACAGACAGGGCCTCCAAGGGCAGCTCTGGGAGAGCATCCTGAGCTGCTCTACAAATTTCCTGTGAACTAAAAGCAGGAATTGTCCTTGCTAAGGTGACAGTGACAACAAGGTGCATGTCCATGTGGTCAGGACAGTTGGTGTCACAGTAACCATGTACAGCTCTGTTGGATGCTCTCTGGTGTTACTGCAGTTCAGTGGATGTCATTTCATTAGGTGCCATGACCTTTCCTTTTGGGAGGCTTTTCCTTTGGCTTGAGAAGGTCTAAAATTTCTCCTGAAGTCTCCCTTGTTCTCATTTGCATTATCCATGGAAGATTTATTTAGGTTTTTTTATTAGGGGAGTTTAGAAACCCAACAGAATTACATTAGTTCTCCTGCAGTCTGCGTCACTGACTGGAACCAAGACCTTGGTAATGAAATTGGAGTTTGCCTACCTCTCTTTCAGGGTAGTAATAAGATGATGATAGAATAAACTGGGCAGTAGGTACAGAACTGCTGGGTTTTGGCAAATGAATGAGATGTTATAAAAGATTGTGTCTGACAGCTTGGACTAGATGTGCAGGTTGGAAGTGGAGTTGGAGGCTGAGAGAGTGCAGGAGGCCCAAGGAGAGTTTTCTTGACTGAAAGAGTGGTTAAGGGGCTGCCCAGGGCAGTGATGGAGTCACCATCCCTGGAGGGGTTCAAAGAATTGTGTAGACACGGTGCCCAGGGACATGGTTCAGTGATGACTTGGCAGTGTTAGGTTGATGGTTGGACTTGATGATCTCAGAGGTCTTTTCCAACCTTAATGATTCCATCATTCTAACTGGAGGCTGAGTGTGGGAGGCCTCAGTGGTGTGGGATGACTGGAGAGGGGATGCCAAGAGCATGGGAGGCCAAACTGGTGGAAGCTTCCTTTGGGCAGCCTTGTGTGAGATCTGTGTGTGTACCCCAAGGGTGTGACCCCCTGGGGACAGGCAGGTCCAAGGTGGCTGGAGGTGAGCTTCCCACCATGAAGTCTTTTTTGCTCATTCTCTAGAAGGCTTTTTTCTGCCACAAACCCTGTCTGGCTGCTGGGGAAGAGCTTTGGACACTGGGGGAGCAAGCTGTGAGTCCTCACAAGGCAGTGGGTCTCAGGAAAGCCTCTGTCACTGCCCATGGCTGGTGATTCTCCACCATCTGGTGCTGGGTGCCCAAATGGGCACAAGATCAGGACTTCCAGAAAGAACTAAGCAATAAATATGTACATTTGACTGCTGTTTCTCTCTTACCTTGGATTTGAGATGAGATCACAGGCTCTAGGTCTGCAGGGCTTCATTGGGTGTGTGCTTTTGTGGAAACCTCCTGTTTGTTCCCCAAAATGGCAGCCTGTCAGACAGGGAGTACATGCAGGAAGAGCTAGCAGGGAGGTGTTACAGCACAGGAAACAGAAACATAGTCTTAAACAAATTAAAAGGATGGTAATTAACCAAATGAATTTCATCCTGGAGATAATCAGACAAGTACATTCAGGAGGAAAATAATCCCAATTCTCAGAAAACAGTAATTAAAATATACTCCTTTTTGGGAATGGTTAACAAGCTAGATTGGAGGCAGCAAAGCAGAATAAAGGCATGATGGATGCTCTTTGGGATGGTGTCTGACGAGGCCCTGATGTCTGATCTAAATATAGCCCTTGATAGGATCAAATCCAGAGTTTGGGAATCAGCTCTGTCTGAGCGAGTTCTGGAGCAGCTGAAGGCAGTGCAGAGCACAGGCACTGCTGTTATCTGGGTCGGCTGAGGGATAACAGAGGATGAATTTCATAACCATGTCTTTAAAGGGTGTCAACACTGGGGAGGTGGAAGAATTTAGGGTGGATAATTGACAGATAAACGTGGGACAAGGTGGGAAGATGCAAGCATCCAGGCATCAGGGAATTACCTGCATATGCCAATGTGTCAGTCTGGAGCTGGCTGCCTGGAGGAGCAGTGAAAGCTCTGCCGTTACTGACACGGTCCCTGAGGATGTGCTGGAGGAGTCAATCACCCTACAGGTCTCTTCTGCTTTCCATTAGCACTTGAGGATCCCAGTCAGGGTCTGGGAGCAGGGAGATGTGTGGGGTAAAGGGAGGTCTGGGAGGAAGAGTGGGAGAATGTACTGGTGAATATTGTTTGAATGTCCTGGCCTGGGTGCAGTGGTTCGTTCTCTAGCAGATGTTGCTTAGGTGTGGTGGGCTCTGATTTGGCCTTTGGCATCTCATCTAAGCCTCAGATGTCTTTCATGGACAGAACTAGGGATGGGTCTTGGCCACAAAATACTGACTCATGGCTATACATCAAAGCTACAAAGTTTGAGGAGGCTTTAGGCTTTCTTACAGTCAGATCTACTGAAGAGGAAGCAGCTGGATAGAGACAGAACTAGGAGAGAGAAGCATTTGTTTCCCAGAGTGAAACCAGTTCTTTCCAGGGTTTAGTCCATGAGACAGTGTCCAGGCTTCACTGGGAGACTTACCTCTTTTGGGTTCTTTACCAAATATGGATAAATACTGTTTTTCTAGGAAACACCCATCTGATCTGATCATAGCAGATCATGATTTGACATCTCTTCACATACAATAATTCATATTGATCTAGTGTCTTTACTGAAACTGCCAGTAGGTGAACTGATGGGTTGGTGAGCAGGATACTCTTTAGGTGTTAGTTTTGTTTTCTTATCAAAATGCCTGCAGAGAGGACAGATCATGTTGGAATCTCTGGGAAACAAACCTTTCTAGGACTGTCCAGTCTTTACTCGTAGAGGGGCAGAGGATGGAGAATGCCCTTGAAAGGGGCTCCATCCCCCCAGGATGCCTGGCATGGACACACCAAAAGATGTCTCTGAAGGGGAGGCAATGTCTGCTGTACTTTGTCTCAGATGTACTCAGTCCTATGCAGATAAACTAGATTAAACAAGATGCTCCTAGGATTCTTAATGAACCTGAGATCCTTAAATTGCATACTAGGGGGTTTCTGTTGGATTAAGCCTTCTGCACATCCCAGTGCTGTTATTTAGAATTTATCTGCATGCAATAAAATTAATAAAAACTGAATTAGAAAGAAAATGTCAATAGAAATTGCATGAAGTAGCTTGCAGATTTATAATCTCTAATAATTTCTGTCTTTTCAAAGAGTTGATATATGTTGTATCCTCACCCAAACCTCAAAGGTTTATTTTCAGTTTACACTCCTGGCCTTGCACCCTCTCCATGTCTGGCTCTGCCTAACAGCTTGTCTTTCATGGGACATTTGCTCCTAGGCTTGGCAGGAGCAGAGGTTTGGGCAGCATGTGTACAGCATCTGGGCTGCCAGCCTCTGGAACTGGGGCAGCAGCTTTGCTCTGGTCACACCAGCACTGGGCTGGGTCCTACAGCTTGGAGCCTTATGTGTGCTGGAGTCTCCTCATGGCCTGGTCATGTTAGAATGGGACATTTTGGGTCCCTTCCAGCTCAGACAGTGCTATGATTCTATGCTTTTGTCAGGCAGGTTGCCTCCTGCAACAGTCAATATTCAAACCAGAGCTCTCCTCTGGTCATTAAGGCTCTCAGGAGGAGCAGGAAATCGTTTACTAGTGGAGTGTCTGGTGGTGATCTGAAATGTGGTGCAGCAGAGGAGCCAGCTCTGGAGACTGAGGGGGATACTGGATATGGAAAATAAATGGTGTGAGAGCATGGAAAAGTGGGCTCAGAACTGACCTCACAGATACTGCTAAGCAGCAGAGCTTGTGCTTCCCAGTCTTGATCCTTTCCTCCAAGCTATCAGTCAGTCAGAAGGATGTAGAATATCAAAAAGCTTAAAAGTAGCTCTTAACAGGATTCTTTGCTCTTGCACTAAATAAACAGCCCATTTGCCAGCTACACCTGCAGCATGTTGCTCCTTGCAACCTCTTGTTACAGAAATACTTTCTCAGTCTGGCATGTTTTTCCTTTCCCCAGCTCATTATGTTCAGTCTCAAGTAGGAGCTCTGGATTAACAAGTGACTATCATTTAGGGAGTCAGAGTTGGGAAGGATACAGAGTCTCCTGAAACCCTTTGTGACCTTGGAATGTAGCAGACTTTTTTTTCTTTACTCTTTTTTTTAAGTTGAACTGCTTCAAAGGAAGACCTTCAGCCCTTCCCAGGGTGAGCTGTCTCTATGTTGCGCTCATTAAAGATGCAGTAGTACCTTTTAAGTCCATGATAGGAAATTCAAATTTTTCAATTTAGTAAAGTTGTCTCTTTTTCAAGTTCTGTGCTGCTCATTTTTGGTGGCCTTCCAGGATTTCCAGTGGCTTCTGACAGAGCAAGAGCCAGAATGTGTTGTTTTAATCTCAAATCTCAGTGCAGCAGGACAACATCTGTTCTGTGGTGGAAGTGCCTGCAAAGGTAAAGATGGCATGGAGGCTGAGGAGGAGTCCCTCAGGTGAGCAGTGGATTTCTGCAGTGCTCCTGCAGGCCTTTTGGAGCATGGCTTGGCTATTGATCTCTTACTTATTTATTTCTGTACTTGGGATTGGACCAGAAGCAGAAGCCTCTTCTCTCCAAGGGCTCACAGCTTTTCCATGTCCAAGGTTGAACCTCCCTAGTTGTGCTGAGCTGAAGTGAAATCTGCTTCCAGATCTGAACTCTGTTAAGTGGCCTTTTCTCTGTTTAATGTTAGAGGAGGAAAAGTCTAAGCCTCTGAGTGGATTCATACTCACACTTTAATTAATCATAGTTTTGCAGCCTGCTGCCAGCAACTGTCAGGAGGAAGGAGATGCCTCTAATCCAGTCACAACAACAAATAGAAATGCACTAGGAATATCCCCAGCCAAGAAGCAGACCTATCCTCTAAGAAGAAATACCCTTCCCACCAAGCAGTACCAGAAAAACTGATGCAAAGCAGATTTCTTCCACTCTTAGCCCAGTCCCACCAGGTGGATTTGCTGAGCAGGACTGAGTGCCAGCAGCAGTGTGCTCCAGGGGCCTCCTGTGAGCACAAGGGGAAGTGTAGGTGGTGAAAAGGGAAACTCTTTGGCATGAAAACAGATTTCAGCTTCCCTAAAAGATCACCCTCAGGAGCAAAGGGTGGGGTAGGGAGTAGGAGCAGGAACAGGATCTTGGAAAGATCTGACATGTTTTGAAATCCCTTCTCAGGGTACAGTAAACCAAGTAAGTTCATTGACCATTATATTTGAAAATAACTCTGGTTGCTGCATGTGGGACTGCACATGTCTCAAGACTAATACTGTCTAAACGAGGAAAATGACAGCAAGGAGGCTCCAGCAGACTGAGGTTCTTAGAGAGGGGCAGGGCAGCAGAGACAGAAATGGCTGAAGCTGGGCTTGGGATGATGAGTTTGAATTGTAGTGAATTGTTTGAAGTGCAGTGCAGTAGAGTGGCGGCTGAAGTGTGTCCTCCAGCCCCACACTCCTGGGAGGATGGTTTAAATGGCTGTGCTTGAGAAGAGCTGGAGAACATACCATAGACCTTAGAGATGTGGAGTCTGTGGCCAGGCCAGGTCAGCAATGCCCATGAGGAGGAAGAAGGAGAGGCAGAGCCAGTCAGCGTCCTCAGGACCAGCAGCTTTCCTGTGCCACCGGTTGGTGACACCACCTGCCTGTCTCACCCACTGGTAACTGTGTGAGGGAAGAGGAACTCAGGGGGTGGAACAAAGGAGAAGAGAAGGGAGGTTTGACTCCTGGATCTCCCCAGGCCAGGCTGCAGGGAGGGAGGAGAGGCTTGGTTCATACCTGGACTGAGTGAAGAAGGACGTTGCTGTTGTCAGCGCTCATAACTCTTCTGTGACTGAGCACAAGTTATCTCCCTCCAGGGCTTTCACCAGTGCTAAAACCTGATTAAGCCATGGTAAAAGAAACCTCCCAGGAGCTGACAGCAAAAATATATTGACCTTCCCAGGCAAAAGTTGGTGCTGTCAACGTAAGGCAGTGCTTTTGTATCCGTTCAGGCAGGGTGCCTGGTGCCACTGCTGCCTGCTGTGCCCACCCTGTGCCTGCTGTGCCCACCCTGTGCATACTGTGCCTACCCTGTGCCTGCTGTGCCCACTCTGTGCATGCTGTGCCCACCCAGGCAGAGCCAGCAGACACTGCCTGTGCTCCTAGCTTTGTCAGTTCTTGCTGCCTGTCTCCTTGACACTGCAGAGCTGGTGTTCCCCAGAGCTTGTCCTGTTAGCCTTTTCCTTTCGTGCCTATCACTGCTGCTGCCTGTCTCAATGTGCTCCAACAAATCTGAGGTCTGTTTTTTTCTCCCTCTGAGTGGTTTCATTTATTATTTACTAATGACATCCAGAGGACACAGTAGTGACAGATTCTGTTATGATGACTGCAGTAAAACTCTGCACTAAGTTCCTGGGAAGATAATACACTCAGTGGACAGACTGTGGGGTTGACTCTGTGTAGTTTTGCTCTTCCTTGTCGTGTGGGGATGTATTTTTATGTGTATCCCCATAGCAGGGTTTCAGTGAGCTCTGAGCCCTGAATGGGGCTCATGCTGGCTCTCTGCACAGGCACCACTCTCATCCTCATGCCAGTCAAGGGCTTTGCCTGTTTGTTTCCTCAGAGCTGCTGGAGCACATTCCCCACTGTGGGTCAGGGTGTTCTTTATTGAGTTGTATGAAAAACCTGGACAGGTAAGAACAAAAGTTTGGCCAGGGTGCACTACACTGGGTTTCACTCAGGCAGCACTCTGTTATATCTGCACCATTTTCTTTCTTAATTCTTCTTTTTAGTTTTCTTAAAATAAGTTGTCTCTGCTCCCAGCCAGAAGTAATCTTCCGTATGCTTTTACCTGAGGCCAGACAAGGAAAACGTCCCATTCTTCCTAGGCTGAGTGGAACTTTGCAGCCCTTCACCATAGAAACCAAATGAGTTCATAGTCTTTAACTTCCCTCAAAGTCCAGATGCTCTGTTTGCAGGTGATTTTTTGGGAAAGCTGCACCCTTTTGTGTCTCTCCACTGTGGTCAAGACAAAAAGGAGGCTGGTAGTGTGGAGGGTGGCCAAAGAGCCAGCAACATAGCTGTGTGTTAGGAGTTACCAAGGACTGTATCACAGTCAGCAGTATATATCAAGATATTGATCCTACTTCTGTGCACAGAACCTCCTCTCAGCAGAGACAATCTTAGCTTGCCTAGAGTAAGATATACAACAGGAGACCCTCCCCAAGAGTGCTCTTGATCAGGAGTTTTGTTGGAGCCTCCAGTGTCATTTTATCTGAGCCAGTGGATGGGATCACAAATAATCAAACCAACAGATTCTCTAAACCATTCTCCTGGGCAGGGCAGCTTGGGCACTGCCTGCCTGCAGCATCCTCTGTTCTGAAGGCACAAAGAGGAGAGGGACTTTGTACCAACTCCCTTGTCTGTGGGCACAGCACAGTTGCTCCACCTCCCTGCCTTCTGCCTGCTTAACAAATTGCACTCATTGTCCAGTTAAACCCTCTTGGGAATTGGGATACACCATGCACAGGGGAAGACTACAGCAGCCATCTGTGTGTCTGCATGCCCCTCTACTTCAAGGAGCTGTCAGGGGACTCTGCTTTGAATAATTCAGACTCTGAGCTGCAATTTATAAGATAAAGGAAAATAAAACATGCCTGTAGCAGTCTGTGGTAGCAGTAACTCCTTCTACCAAAGTTCAATACCTAGCAGTTGCCCTGAGGAGTTGGGCAGGCAGAGTCCTCCAGTCCTGGCTGTGTGCAGAGTTCCTGTGAACACCCCTGCACACAAACTCTCTACTGGAAGCTTGGCACTGCTTGGGTGTTCATCTGAGTTCAGGGCTTTCCCCCATCGCTTCCCTCCAGTGTCCTTGGCATTCCATAGGTGAACTCCTGCTGGTGACAGCTCTGGGAGTGGCAAAGTGTGGCAGATCTGAGCTGAGCTCATGTGTGGCTCCTCTCTGGGAATGTTTGAAACTAGTGTGATTTTACAAGCTTGCCTCCAGTGCTGTGTAAGCAAAGCAGCCTGACAGGAGAGGAAGCAGAGAGGAGGAAGATCTGATGCCTGCTCTTCAGTCAGGACTGAGGGACTGCACTGCAGAATCTGCCACTTCTTTTCCTTCATTTGCATCTCTGGATACCTATCACAATATTTCTCTGAGCAGGATTTCACTTCATTAGTTTGTATTGTTAACTGTGAAAGTCCTGTCAGTTTTTATCTATTGTTTCCTGCCAAGTGCTTTAAACAATCAGAGCTCAATTATACAGCTCTTTCCTTAAGCAGCCAAATGCAGTCCACTGATAGTCATTCACTTGCACAGGATTCAAAGAGATCAGTTAGTTGCAAGATAAGGAGCAGATTGAGGGGTTCCTCTCAGAATTAGCAGGCTGAGGAGTTCCCCTCATGTGCATTAGCCAAAGGATCCTGCCTCAGTGCTTTGCAGCTGCCCTCCCTGAAACACCTCTTGACCTCTTGTTCACCATCGTGGTGCTTCTCGGTGCCCCTTTCCCTCCCTCCAGCCCACGGTGCTGGCCAAAAGCAGAGATCACTGCAGAATGCAGAGCAGTGTTTTCAGTGGTGTTGCTGTGCTTTGAAGGACTGAGTCCTGCAAGATGTGATAGTATGTTCCTGGGGTAGAGTAATGAGGCAGAAACAGTCTTCAAGGCTGCTGAGCCATTCCCATCAGGATCAGGAATTTTCTGTGAGGAGACAAAGATTTGTTCCCTGTCTGGAGTGGAGGGATATGAGGGAGCTCTTAGCCTTGATTCACTGAAGTGCTTCTCTTCAGGAAGACATTAAGCTTGTGCCTAAGTGTTCTGCTAAAGAGGAGACCTTATTACAAGAACTTTAAAGGCACATTTTACAGCTTGGATCTATCTCTCCAATGAGGATTGCTGACAGAAATAAAGGGAATACAGAGTGATGTGTGCAGTTGTCTCAGGGTTTTTAAAACATAAGGTCACTGTTTACAAACTTGGCTCCTTCAAGTCAGGCATGGAAATGCTTATATAGGGCCATAAATAAGTGGCCTACTTTTCTGGGATGCTGAATCCATTAAAATCAATGGAAGTTCTGCATCTCTCAATGAAATGTCACTTATTTTGCTAGCTAATTTTAGGTATCCAAATACAGAAGCTTTGATCTAAAAGAAAGAGATTTTTAAAAGCTCTGCTGAATTTTTGCCACACTCCTGGAGCACTAAGCCCCAGGGCATGTGGTTAAGGCCTGGCCTTCATGGGAGTTCAAAGGGAAGCTGGGCTGAGCCCTGCATGAAGAATTCTTCTGGAATCAACATAGCATAGGAGAAGGAAGGACATTGTCTGTGCACATGAAACTGTCCTCTCGCTTCCCAGCCCAGGCTGAGGGCAAAGGGAAAGCATCAAGCAAAACAAGAAGTCAAAGCATGCTGTAGAAATCTCTCCATGGGATCAGGAGTTCCTGTAAAGGCTTTTTTGAAGTTGTCACATTGGTCAGGCCAGATACCATCTCTGGGCATTGTCCCTCACAGAGGAGCTGCCACGTCATGCCTTGTTTTCTTGCTCAATCTGCACAGTGCTGGAAATGTCAATGTGATCTCAGGAAAATGGAGTGAGAGATTTGTCACATGCTTTAGTTTTATAGCACTAAATATAAAACATGGGAGAGGCAAGTGTCCTTTCGTCCTGTGAGGTCACTGCTTTTCATTGCCTGGTACTGGAGCTGTGTGAGCCTCTCTTGTTCTTCAGAACACTACCTCTGACAGTCTACTCAGAGGACTTTCCTTCTCAGGTGTTCTCTCTCCTGAAAGTCAGAGCTTTTCTGTTCAGCATTTGTCTTGCACTTGATCCACAGGTTTGTGCTGCTGCCCTGATCATGTCATAGCTAACCCTTCTGAAGTCTCTCAAGCTACTCATCTTGTCTAGCATCATGCTCAAGTCACCTTTCCTCATCCCTTCCCAGCCTCAAGGTACTTTCCCCAGTGTGTGTCCTGAGCTTCTAAGCACCATTCAGTCTTCTCCCTTACCATTTTCTGTATTTCCTTATCTGATTCAGGGCTATATGTCACCTTTGTGCCTTTTTGTCTGACAGTGCCTGTATTTAGACACCACAGCCTGTCCCTTCCACTCAGCATTCTCCATTTCCCTATCATCAGTCACTCCCTGCTCCAGATCCTCCCCTCTAGTCTTCTACAGCTGATCTCCTTCACATGCCTGGGTCTGTCCCAGGGGTGGTTTGTTCCTTGTCACATCACCTGATCTGCAGTTAGCCTCAGATCCTGTGGCCTTGTCTTTTCCTGCTTACAGAACCCCTGCTGTGCAGAGTAAAGGCCATTAACGGCGTGCTGCAGTCTGTCTGCTCCTGCACAAACAGTGGCTGCTGCTGAAAGGCTCCACTGATGTCAGCAGTAAAAGTTTGCAGCAAATTCTTCATTTACTGAGGACTTCTAGATTAAGGAAGAACCTGGAATGGCTTACACACACAAAATACTCAAAGGCCAGAGGGACCACACAAAGAAGTATTCATTTGAATACAATTATTTTCCAAAAGAACATAAAAAAAACCCTCTTCTTTTTTTGTTTCCCCTAAAGTGGGTCAGCACTACATCTGCAGCACTCAGCCATTTTCCACACACCATGATCACCCACTCTGTTTATCTTTAGGCAATATGCTCTTGCAAACTGCCAATTAATTGCATATTTGGTGCCTGCTCTCTCCCAGCATCCTGGATAAACACAGCGAAGCCAATCAGAGGGAGCTGCTCTTGGCTTCCAGGGGAAGGAAATCTGTCATTGTCTCAGCCTTGTTATCTGCAACCAAGGCAGACTTTTAGCAGCGTTCTGCTTGTAAACACCCTCTTTAGACACCTCCTGATTTACAGAGGTGGCACATCAGCCATCGGCTGCGGCACTACCTGCGGGCTTGGAAATAATGGCTTTCCAGAATACGAGCTACAGATTGTCCTTGATGTCCTTCATGTCCCTGATGGCCAGGCAAGGGCCATCAATGCTAGTAAAATGTGGTAAGCAAAGTCCTTGAAATGAAAAGATAAAAGCTGGCTCCAAAAAAATGTAAGAGATTAAAAAGGGAAGAACTGGCTGTTGGGATTCAGTCTGTTGTTAGCTCTGCTCAGAGAGTCCTTCCTGTGGATTTTACCTGGATTGCTGTTTGGGAGGTTTGGGGGCAGGTCTAGCTGTCACATGGCCTTTTTAGAATGGTCCAACCTGTTGATGTTAGCCCTGAGGTATCTTCTCCTCAGCACAAAGTTGGAAATATTTCCTGCTCTAAGAGTCATGTTATTTAAATCTATATCTGGAGAAAACAATAACTGGTAGGAAATAATCTCCTTTGCATGCAGGGCTTTCTGACTGCCTGTATTCTTCCTTTCTGTCTCTGATTTCTTTGACTAACAAAATCCCCAAAGAATGCAGTGGAGAGATGATCCATCCTTGGGTTTGGATGTGCACCAGCTACAGCCTAGCAGGTCTTCTCTGTTACTTTATTTCCATCATGCTCTAAAACTCGGGGACTTCAAAAGAAGCTCAGCTGAATCTTCAGTGGCTACAGAGAGCCAGGACAAAATCTTCTCCCAGGGCAATCCTCAACAGGATTTTAAACTGCCATCTTGACACTGAGTTATTGTAAATTAACTGTTGCTTCCAGGCAAGGAATGATGAATGGTCTGAAATGAAGAGATAAGAGTGCACATGGATATATTCTCCCAAGCTCTCATGGACCTTCTGTGTTACTAGCAGCTGGAGAAATAGTTCCTAAGACAGGGAATATTCAGTGCTGGGTCAATTCTTGGTTTAATATGCCCATGTATGTAGAGAATAAATGGGTGGAATTAGTTCAAACCAGTGTAATATAGAAGAAAAGCAAGCTCCTTGTATCCTCTAATAATACAGACACATGTATTTGTTTGTTTGCTTGGCTGTTACTTTTACCAGTCTTATCTTAGACTGTCTGTGTTTTAACTGTCATTCAGTATTTACCTACTAGTAGTGCCCTAAGGCTGTAAGTTAAGATGAGTTCTGACATGCCCATCTGCCAGTTCGATAGCACAGCCAACCCAGAATGTGTGTGAGCAAGGCAGAGATCCCAGGAAATGAGAGACTTGCAGTTCCATGTGACAGACAGCTGCTTCGTGGTCCAATCCTGCTCCTGCTCTTTCATCAAAAAGCAAACTTCCATCAGATCATCACTGATGCCCTTTGCACATTTGGGTATTGCAATTTCATCATCAGTGAGAACACAGTCACTGGACTTCAGTGGAAGTGGCACTGGCCTGCAGACACCAAACACGTGCTTCATGCCAGGTGCTGCTAAAGGGTTTCACTCTTATCTCTCAGTTTTGGATCTAGCATGATTTGTGGTGCAAGAATGAGTTCAGGGAGAGGAGTGTGTGCTTGTGTGTCCTGAGAGCCAGCTGGATAAATGGCACTTGGGAAATGAGAGAGATGCATGTGTGCACTGGAGTGATTGTGAAATAGGTGTTGTGATTATTCACAAGGCACAGGCAAGCTGTTAGCATAAGGTTTGGGTAGTGAATAGACAGGTAATAGAAAACATCTTTGCAATTCCACCCTTCTACTTACTTCCATATCCAGGAGAATAGCAAGTCCTTGCTCAGTGCTATCCTGAAGCATGATGAGCCCTGGTTCGTAGCAGATGCTCTCAGTGCCCTTTCTCATTAACTCAGGACATGGTACAAACGGCTGAAATAGATAATCTGGTCATCACCACAGCAGCAGATCTGAACATGCACCATCAGAAATAGGGAAAATTACTGCTTCAAGGAGGATGTGTTTTGGGAAAGGAGAGAGGCACAGGAAGTTGTGGGAACTCAAACAATGTATTCAGGGTTTTTTCCTTTTGTTTCTGTCATGTGCCAGGATTTTCTCATTGCCTGGGTGAAGTAAAATCTGCTGGATTGAGGCTGCTTACCAGCTCATTGTGGAGTATTGTAATATTGAACTATAGTGGAGATGAGGTACATATGTTTCTGTCACAGACTAGAGTTTATTGTTGCACAGGGTATGGCTAATAATAAAAGTTTAGGTTGGCCTTTAATTCCTGTGTGTCTGGATTGTGGACATACTTCTCTATGCCTGGATTTTTTTACCATCTAAAATGCGCATTGTAAATACCAATAGAAGGAGGCTGCAAGCTAAGCTGACAGCATTTATAGTTTCAGCTTTAAAGATTAACTGCCTTCAGGAAGTAATAAAGATCAGAACTGCCTGATCCCAATGCAACTGCCTATGAATGCACATTGACATGGCAGTGACAGCCACTGGGAGCAGCATGTCCCGGGGGAGGGATCAGAAACCTGCCTTCCTCTGTCGGGACCAGCATCTGCCCAGCAGCATCCAGCCATGGGTGTCATCACCTGGCCAAGTGCCCTGGGTAGGGATGGTGAACACAGAACATTTTGGAAGCGAGGGGAGCCTGTTACTGCATAAATGAAATCTTGACTTTAATCAGAGGTGCAGACAGAGGAGCCTGCACTTAACGTGCAAGCTCGCTGCTCACCTGTATGTTTGCTGTGCTGCACTAATTATGTAGGAGAAAGAAAACTGCTTGATGAAGTTTAATGAGGAGTGAGCTCCTTTGCCGTGTAAACACGGAGTGCGGTGCAGTTTCTTCAGCCTGGGCCACAGCCAGTACCTGTGTGAGCTTCCCTGAAGGGGCTGGGAGCAGATGCCTCTCCTCCAAAGCTGGGAGCCTCAAGGAGGGGTTTGAATTACAAAGGAAGGGAAGGGGCTGAGCTTCCCTCCCTCCACAAAGGGCAATAGTCAGTTTACTTTAATAACCCCACTATCAGCTGCAGAGGAAGTCTCGCAGTCCCGGATTCTGTGAGGGGTTTAAGAGCCAGCTAGGTCATAGCAGCCAAACAGAGCCAACCCACCCAGGCAAGGGAGAGCAGCACAGGAGATGGATTCAAACCCCTGCCTGAGGAGCTGACTTTCCTGGGGGCCTCAGAATTGTTTGTCGATATATCCTGATCTTATTTTTCTGTCCCGTGGAGGCTTGGGTAAGTGTCTGCTAGTTTTCTGCTTACCTTTCAAATGACAGTGGAACTGCAATGACCAAGTATTTCCTGCACCTTTGTGAGCTTGCTCTGGAACTGGATAGTCCAGATTTGAAAAGCTGGACCTTTAAAATCTTCTGAATTCATATACTACATTTTAGAAAGGGCCAGGGATCAGGTATGGTGGAAACAGACTTCTCAGTGCGTTGTTACAGCTGGTGGAGACGGCTGGGGTACAGGGTCTTGCAACGTGTTGGAGCGGAGATTCCCGAGGTCTGTCAGTCGCTTTGGTGGTGCAGATGTTTGTGCTGTTTCCTGTGCAGTCAGCCTGGGGGGGGGGTGGAGGGTGGAGGCAGCTGTGCCTGTAGCCAACCTCTGCATTCAATCAGCCGCCAAGAGAAGGAGCTTTCAGCACTTGCTCCAGAGGTTCGTGAGGAGAGAGAGAAAGAAAGATGCAGGAATCAAATGGTATAGTGGTTTCCTTCAAAGGTGTTTACTCTGAGCCCTAGTGCTCTTGCGAAAGGGATCTGGTGTGTTTGGAGCAGAGCACACAGGGAAGCAGTTCCCTCCTGCCTGTGGGGTGGCCACGGCTCCGTGTGCAGAGTTAAGAGTTTTCAAAGCGACTGGAAAAGGTCTGCGTGATGGTAAAAAAAGCACTGGCCATGGGCTGGGGTAGGGTGTGTTTGCAGGCAGTCCCGGGGGTGTGTGGGCGGCTGTGGACGTGGTAGGAGTACAGCAGAGCTAACTTTAGAGGGAGATGTACTAAAACTTATGTAACTTGTGAAACTGAATGTCCTTTCCTGATGTCCCTGCTGTGAACCTGAAAAGACTAACCCTGAAATGATTTTTAAAGCTCTCTTTGTTAGTCATCCTTTGTACAATTTGTTTCTTTTCGCGTTTGATTTTGGGGGAAAGGAGATAGGTTGGTTTCACTCCCCTCTCCACTCCTCCTCTGCTGTTAGTCTCTCCCAGCTTCCCATACCATTGTCCTGCTCTGCTCATTTCGGAGCTCAGCGGAAAAGGATATGGTTGAAAAGAGAGTATTTCAAATTAGAGTCTGAAAAAGCATTTGCATCCTCACTGGCCTTCAGACACACTTCCTCTCTCCCATCTCTTTTTTCCCCAAAAGTCACAGGGTGACCAGTATTGCTAGCAGTATCTTGAACAGTGGCAGAATCCCTCTTAGCCATTCACTGTTGAGTAAGTGGAGCAGATAACAACGACAGTTTGAAAACAAAGCATGTTTATAATAATATGTACAACTAAATACAACCAAAGCAGTGAATTCTTATATCAAGACAAGCCTCATTCAGCCTTGTGAACTGGAGACAGCTGATGAGTTGCAGCAGCAGCACTGAGCATCTGCCCCAGGCAGGGCTGGAATCGTGGCTTGGAGGAAAGGTTTAAGGAAAGGAGTGTGCACTGAAGGAGAAAAGGTGAAGGCTGCATCTCTCTTTGTTCTCATTAAATCATAGCTTGATGTAGCAAATGGTAATTCATAGTCACGTTAATGTTCTGGGGTAAACCGATACGACTGTCCTTGTGTCCTTTTGACTCCCAGCCATCGTTTCAGTCATCTTCCATTGAGCAGCACACAGGGAGCAGGGCTGGGGCTGGGTGGTCTTAGGAGAGCCCCAGCTGGCAGAACACGTGGCCTTACGGCACGGCTGCGCTGCCGTGCCTGAGCTCCCGGCACCATTCTCCTCCCCACTAGGCAGCAATTAGCAGGAGGTGTCCCTGGGAATGACTGCAGTGCCCTGGAGAAGAGGCTGCCGTGGGCTTTGTAAAGTGAGCATAGGCTCTTGTGAGGCTAAGGCTCCTCCCGTGGCCTCGTTAGTGACAATATTAGAAGAGGGAGATGTGAATGGGGTGGGTGGGAAAGCCTCAGCTCCGCAGAGACCTCGCTGTGTTCTCCAGTGCGTGGTGCTCCCTTCACTCCCAGTCCCAGCTGCAGCCCTGTGCCTGTCTGGTGTTTGATCTCAGCAGCTTGCCAGGCTGCTGTGGCCCTAGGGTGCATACTTGGGAAGTTGGGACGATAGGGAGTGAGATGAGAAAGCACTGGGTAATTTTGTGCATTTCCTCCTGCTGAAAGTGATGGGAATAACACCTTTTCTATTTCGAAGGCTCCTCCAGCTCCTCTGGGTATTGCACAGAAACAGCTCCCTTCCTTGCTTCTCTTTGACTTGCACCATTTCAGAGACCTGCAATTTGATGGCAGATTTAATAATACAAGACAGAACTGTCATTTGTGTTGAGAAGGGCTATTGAAGGAACTTGGAGTAGTATCACTTGGGATAGCACAACATAAAGGCACTGATTTGTTCAGTCCCAAATTTAGGAACTTGAGACCCAATTTTTAAGACTTGTTGGGCATTGATGTCTGCTGGAGTTGTGTTAAATGCTAGGCCTAAGCTGCCAGTTACTCTAGCCAGTGACTCTGTTAGATATACAGGCTTATTCATTTTTCACAGCTGAAGACTTGTTTCAAGAGGTTCTTCCTTCTTACAGCACTGGTTCCTTCTTCCACCACTTCACCATAGAAGAATTTTCTGTTTGTTATTTAAACAGAGTCTCTTCTTCCCCATGCTGTGGTAATACCAGCACCCATTACAGTAAGGGGTCTGGGCAGGACCTTGCTGGTGGCACTGGAGCTGCTCTGCATTTTTCTGTGACTCTTGCTGTAGAGGTGGCAGCCTCTGCCCTGCTGTGATGGGAGAGTCTTACACACTCCATTTCCCAGTAGAGAGCAGGATGCAGACTGGGCTGCAGCCAGTAGATTTACAGCAAAGACAATAAACCCAAGAATTAAGCTGATGAAATGATAAAAAGGCTTTAACAAAGCCTCTGGGCACTTTGTCACATCCTGCAAGGTGGGTGCCTGATGTGCTGGACGGGAAAGCTCTGGAAGGGGTTGCACAACGTGGTGCATGTGCTGGTGCTGTTCCATGGGAGAGAGCAGAAAGCTCCAGCACAGAGATTCCAATCAGTCTTTCCTCTTGCAGAACTGATTGTCACAGTGTGGGACATTTCCCAATGTTTATTGTCCCAACAGTGCATCTGACATCTTCCAGTCCCCCTGTTAGTGCTCTTTGCTCTTAGGTTTGCTCATTCCCTCCCTGCAGCTCAGAGAACAGGCACCTGCATATTACAGCAAACCCTCCTGCTGGGGTCTGGGAAAGGTGCTCAGCATCTAGGGAAGGTGATCTGAAGAGAACGTATAAAATAGTGAGGAGAGTTGTCAGTGCCTGGGGAGCATGTGGCCTTCAGCAGGGCTTGTCATGGTGGGCATGAGTAGAACTGGGGGCATTAAGTGACATAGACCATGCCAACAGAGGAAAACCAGAGATGCCTCCTGCAGGGGAGCAGAGCTCTCCTGGCCAATGCACAGAGCAGATAGCTAACTGTACTAACAGGGATCCTTCTTTCTTTATGTAGAGTGCCACAGACTCGGCCTCACAGAGCTCCTGAGGGCATTGTCACTGAAATTGTAGTTTCTGTTGGGAGCCAGGTGACAGGGCTGAACAGAGAGTGCTCCAAGGAGTGCCTGTGGCAGCCCTTCTGTGGTGCTACAGCTTGCAGCTGACTGCTGAGGGAACGGTGACACCTCCTCCACGCGTGTCCGTGTGTCCATCCACGTGCTGTGCCTCTCTGTGCACAAGGAGGTAATCAGGTGCTGAGCCTGTGTCCTTGATAAATTGGGGATGGCCCCAGACAGATGGCATCAAAGGCTCAGGCTGCTCACACTTCCCTGACCGTCGCCAGGTCGTTGCCCAGGACACCTGTGGCAGGAGCCAGCCCTCTCCAGCATGCCCCTTGGCCAGGACAGCAGCAGTGGAAATGAGGATTTATGAGCTCTGTCATGTCCAGCAAGCAAAGCATCATGCAACAAATTAATCACTGATGGCGATGCAGTGCTGACTGGGAGCTTTCTGTCCTCTCTTGGCATCCTTGCAAGGTTGTTAGTTAAAAAATGAGTTTGATAAAGAGACCCTTGACTCCCAGCAGTTCTGTCTCTGCTGTTACCTGCTCACAGAACATGAGGCACTGTTAGCCCAAAAGGTGCATTTTACTGTTCAGGTTGCTCCAGCTTTCAGTCATCATAATGTGACAGCACTAGCAGTTTTCTTTGCTTGTCTGTTGCCTCCTATCTAGTAGTTTTGGGATCACATAATGATCTGCCTTCCAGTTTGGGCTGGGAGGAGATGGGTCCTGCTGGCCTGCTGGAGGCTTAGAGAGCAAACTGCACAGGACCTTCAGCAAGAGGTTCATGGGGACCAAAAGGCCTTTGCCTCAAGCTCTGTCTCTTCCTTTCCAGGTTTACACAGCAGCAGGAGAGAGTCTCAGCTCTGGTTTTAAAGCACTCCTAGGTGCTTTAAAAGGGCTGTGCCACAGCAAAGTGAGTTAAAAATGGCTCTTGGCTCTTGCACACGGGCTGTAAAAACTGATGACATTGTTGAATCAGGTGACATCCTTTTCCCTGAGCTCCAGATAGCATCCCCTGGCCTTCTGTAGGAGCTGGTGTTCTCTTGTCTGGATGTATACAGAGACAGCTGTGTGTATATGCATGACTTCTGAAATACAGAGTGGGGAGCCATGGTGTAGCAGGAGCATGAAAACCACATTAACACTGGTCAGAAACCTGCAATCCCTGTTTGCAGTGTTTAGGGAGAGATCTGAAAGTGTTTTTCAGATGTGAGCCCGCAGCAGCAAACATCTCCTGGTCACCAGGAGAACCAGAGCAGCAGGTAGATGTTTTGTCCTGGTGACTGGTTGTGTGGCAGAGCTATCCCTACCTGCAGCCCCAGACCTCCTGTGCTGCTCCAACTCCAGGAGCTGGGCACTGGGGCCATGTGTTGCTGCGTAGCTGCTTCCCTTTCCTACCAGAGAGGTTTTGCTCATTGTTCTCTAATTTCAGCAGACAGGAAAAAGCCCACCTCTGAGTTCTGTTGCCTGCCCTGTCCCCACAGCTGGTGCTAGCAATTGTCCAGTGTTCCTATGCAGAGCCCTTCTTTGTTTTCCTGGGGGTAGCTCACTGAGGTTATTGTTTTGGCAGTAATTGTATTTATCCCTGACAGAGATCAGACCCTTGTTTCCTCTTGACTCATGTCACCTGTTGATGGCCTCTTCCTGTCCCTCACATAAATGTGGTGCAGGAGTGGGAGATGGAGATGGCTGGACCTCAGGTTTAGTGAATGCTCACATATTACAGCAACCCCACAAGAAGCCCTGCAGAGAGGAGGGAGCAGAAGAGCTGAAAGGCTGCTGCTATGCTTTCCAGCCATCTGGTCCACGTTCAGAGAGGCTGTGAAGAAGGAGAGGTGTAGGGGAGGTGTTTGAGATGGTTTGCCCCTTTTTGTGGCAGATTTGTATCAGCTGATCCCATCCAGCCTAGTTTGCCCATGGGTGCTGTACCCCAAGAGCCTCTGGGTGCACCCAGCACTGAGCACTGCAGCAGACACCTGCCACATTTCAGGGCACTGCCTCCAACACTCCATGGGTTGATGGAATGAGTTGCCAGCAGCTCTGGTTTAGCTGCAGGTTCAGTTTGATTTGTCAGGCTTGGTTCTTATTTTTCCCCCCTCTCTCTGTTGTCTTTTTTATGAGTGTTCTAACATCAAAGCTGGGCACTGCTGCCCATCTTGGGTGTTGGAGGGTGAATAGTCTCTGCACAGCATGGAGCCCTCTCTGCTCCCCTTCATGCTAATGGCAGTTACCCAGGTGCTGGGGAGGGAGCAGGGAATTCTACATTTAAGATATAACATCAACATGAAATTTCATCACCTAGGTTTCAAGAAAAATAAACTGTGGCTGGACTTAAAACACAGCAGTGAGGAGGAGTAAGGGAGAAAACCTTTTATGAGCATTGAGAATATTTGTAGCTAAGCAACCAACATCAGCAGGAAGAATAAATCAAAAGTTTCAGGGCTCTGCCTGCCTGCCTTCGAGGGTCAGGAACTATATTTTCCCTCTGTTAACAAGATTGCCTTCCTTTGAAACATCAGCTATTAGCTACTGCTGGAGGCAGGATACCATATTAGATAGACTAGAAGCTTGTTGTGGGATACTGGGCTAGGAACAGAAATAAAAGGCCAGAGCAGATAAGCATCTTGCCAAAGGCCATGAAGTGAGTCAGGCTGCCCAGCAGCTTACAGGAAAAAAGGGATGTCCAACACATCTATAATATTTTCTAATTACTGTTGTGTTGGTTCTCTTAACAATTCTTCAAGGTAGCAGCTATAGCCTCTATTCCCCTGTCACAGATGGCAAAAGTTGAGTGGCTGAGTAGCTGTGGTGGTTTCTGTAGGAAATGCTGAGTCTCTCTGGCTTTGTTCCTTTTATATATTTGCAGAGTTCCCTCTGCTTGGGGCATCAAGCTCCATTGCTCCAATTGCAACACAGATCCAAGGCCTTTTAGATAACTGAGCTTTGTTTCTGACAAAGGTATTCTGCAGTGTTCTTCACTAGTTGCTCCAGAAAACTCAGAAGCAAGCCATTTTCCTTCAAAATATGTTTTATTTATCAAGAGGAAATTTCCCAGCAATGCCAATGGGAATGGCAGCAAATCAAATCCCAGCAGCAGTTTCTCAATGGAACTTCTCTTTTTAAATACCATCTTAGAACCTCAGGGTATTTTCCATCTCTGCTTCTTCCTCCAGCTTAGTCAAGAGCTGGTTGGAAATGATGCTCCAGTCTCTCCCCTGCCCTGGCAGCCTCACTGATCACCTGAGAGATGGAGCTCATGCATGTCCTCTGCACTGTGAGAAGACCCCCTCCAAGTGCTGTCAAACTAAACTGTCAGAGCCCTGACACCCTGCTAAAGACAGAGCTGTAATACCCCATAAATCAAGGCCTTAAATAGACTTATTCCCCAGTCAGGAACCCCAGAGACCTCTTAGCCTTCATAGACACTGAAGTTGGTGTTAATTATAAAGCTGAGAGTATTAAGGGCAGATCTCCTGGTATTTGTATGGATCTGTATTCCTAAACCAGGTTATTATTTTAATGAGGGGAATGAACTGTCACACAGGAGAACTCCTGTGCTCTTGGACTGCCAGGACTAGTCCCAGTACTGGTCACATTTCTGGGCAGTGCTTCACCAGAACGTTCTTCTCAGCAGCAGGGCTATCCACATTTTAGCTCTTTATTTGGTAGTTTTCTGCACTTTTCCACTTAGAAAGCTTCCTGTAGCACTGAGCATTTCAGTGGAGCTGAAGAAAGCATGTCTCCATTTCCATGTGTCCCTGCTCTTTAGATGTTGATCTCCATCCAGAGCATCCTTGTGAAGGCAGTGACAAGCATCTGAGTTCTGGGAGGCGAGGGGCTGGGTTTTGTGTCTTATTTACAGGTACAGCTGTAAGCCTGGCTGGTGGTGACTGGAGTTACTCAGCTGTGAAAAGCTCTCCAGGATCTGAAAGCAGAGGGTGTTCCTGTCCATTAACACCAGGGCTCACAGAAGCCCAGCTGAGTGCCGAGGCCATTTAGTCCCAGTCCCACAGCTGAGCTCTGAGAGGTGCCTTGAGCTGGCAGGTAGAGATTAAATGGCTGTTGGGTGTATTTAGCAATAACACTATGCCAGCATGACAGTAAATGATTTTTTTGGCGATTATTAATGTTAACATTCATTCAGGATGGGTTTTATGTCTCACATTAGAGAAACTTTCTCTTTTGGAAGCGATGCAGGTGCAGTTTGGAACTGGCACCAGCTATTTTAAAAGAAAAAAAAAGGTATAGGCAGGTGTGAGGGAGATGTTCTGGAAAGAAAAGGTCCAGCTTGGGTTGAAAGCAGACCAATGCATTCATCTAGATCTAGGCTTTTCTGTTTGATGTTTTTTTCTCTCCTTCCCACCCACCATGGGACTGAAGTGAGGTAGGATCTGATCTGCTTCCACTGCTCTGTGGGTAGGAGCTGAACCGCTCCAGCTGGTTCCCCAATTATTCCCAGCTCCCTTCAGACCACAAAACAGCTCCCTGAGGCACTGATGGAGTTTCTGCAAAGCTCCCACCAGTACAGATAATGCAGTGTTGAAGGGTCCCTCGTGACCCCTCCTCTGCCCACAGTGCCTGAGGGCTAGTGCTGGGAAACTCAGGTGGTGGGGTGGGCAGCAAATGCCTCTGTGCTGCCTGCAGTTTACCCTTCTGGGGAAGGAAATACATCCAGCTGTTTGAGGACACTATAGTCAACTTAAAATTCACATTCAAAGTAGTTGTTTCAGCTTCCTTACTCCATTTGATGAACTTTTTCCCCCTTGTCTGCCTGACTGTTTGTTCAGTCACCTCTCCAGTTTGGTCAGTGGGACCAGTCTGTGTGTCCCTTACTGGAGGAACAGCAGAACCCAACCCTAGCAGCTGCCTGAACTCAAACTGCTCTGTCTCATGATTTTGGAGTAGTTTTCATATTGGCAGTGCCCCCATGGTAACTAATGTTATTTATTAATTAATTCTTTGAATTACAGCCAAGCATGCAGAGCAGCCCCAGCCTGTGGCTGCTGTGTGCTCAGCAAATCCATACCTAAGAGGCAGCTGTTTGCGTGGGAAGGTCTCCAGAGGTGAAAGAGAAAAGCAGAATGCAGAATGGGGTGTGGGGGGGGAACTTTGGGTCATTTCAAACAAAAGTGGCACTGGTTTGTTCCCAGCTGCTGAACTGGGCCCAGCTTTCCTGAGATTGCTGCAGCTCCCTGAGGTCTGCTCTTTTAAATGTCATTTTGGTTGTAGTTCCAGGCCAGAGAGAGCTGAGCTGCCTGGCAGGGGCTGGCAGCACAGCATGGCACAGCACAGGATGGCATGGCATGGCATGGCACAGCACAGCATGGCGTGGCTTTGCACATGGGCACCAGCATGGCCTTGGCATGGTCGTGCTGAAGGTGAGCTAGGAGCCCATCACCCTGCAGGGTGCCCGTGGATGGAGCCTGGCTGGTCCATCCCAGCTCCACACAAGCCCTGGGGGAGCTGGGGCTGTCCTGCCCATGCCATGTGTGCTGGGACTGCTCCAGAGGGGTCCCAGGCAGGTTTCTTCCTCTGAATGTGAGGAGAAATTGCTCTTCAGTGCTTCTTTTAGGGCATTTTCTCTGCCTCCTTTTATGCCCTGTAAGAGCCTCTTTTTCAGTATTACCTTTTTGTCCCCAAATCTTTAGTTTATTTTAATGAGTAGCCCTGTAATTAAACATTCTTTACCAACCCCCTGAGCAGAGTATCTCGTGACTAAAAACCTGCTGGTGTTACTATCATTACTAAGGCAAAGTAATGAGAAGTTTGAATCCTTATCTAGTGTAATTCAGGGGGTTCATCATTTAAGCTGGAAGGAAAAGTTACCTCCATCATTTATGCTGAAGTGATCTGCTCATTGTCCTGTTAATGTTCTTTACTGTTTGTTTAGGTCTCGAGACTGCATTGTTCTGCCCTAGAACATACAACACATGGCATTGCACATATGTTTGTATGAGCTTCTGTGGGTTAGCACAGTGTGCTTGAGTGTGTTTGGCTTTCTAGTCCAGTGAGCAAACAGTAAGCTAAACACAGAGAAGGCTGAGCAAGAGTAATAGACTCGTGATGGCTAGCTTGATGGCTAAGCACTTCAGCAGGAAAAGCACCTCACCTCTTCAGAAAGCCTCAGAAACCTCTGAACGTGCTGAATGGCATTGAGAAATGTTTTTGCATCTTCTGTTTGAACTACAAACAGCAGCAGCTCTGTGAATCAGTCAGACAATCCCACATTTCCTCTTGAATTGACTAGCTAGCAGTTCCTACACTCTGCCTTCCCATCTCTTGCTCTGTTGTGTGTGTGAATTATGCCCAGACCCCAGCTGAAGGCTGAGAAGGCAGTTGGGGCAGATGTTGGCCACCTGGGCTCTAGGAGCAAGGCTGCCCAAAGCCAGGACAGGTTCAGCTTCCAGAGCAATGGTTTAGACATTGAACCATTGTCAAAACTAGGTCAGCTGCATATCCAAATCTGTGTTTGCTGGGTGTCCTGCTCTGGGGCATTGAAGCCTGGGCAAGCACAGGGCATCTGTGGGCTGTCAGCATACAGCAGCAGGACTGTGTGGGATGGAGCTCTCCTGTTGCTGTCAGTACTGCTCTGATTAAGATGGCAACAGCAAGAGTCCTTCGAGAAACCAGAAACCAGTGGAAAGGTTAAAAGCAGCCATTGTTTGGTATTTAGAGGCTTTACAGATAAAATTGCACATCTCTGGCAAAGGACATCTGCAGCAGATGCAGATAGCCAGGGAATCTATTTAATACCTCAGTAAGCAGCAGTCTGTAGGATGGGAAGGGTAACTTGCAGAACTAACAGTGCTGACTGCATCCACAATCTGTGTCTGCCAGAGCTCCAGGGCAAGGAGAGCAGCAATGCACAGCATAAGGTAAATCATTCCAAAGAAGGGCTTTGGAGGCCTGTGCCCTGGCTTATGGCTGTGTCTGTACTGGCTGTGAAACTGCAGCAGGGTGTAGCACCCCTGCATCCTCCCCAGCCCTGCCAGCCCTGCGTGGCTCCTGTGCCCCTACCTAAACAGTAATCCCTCCTTAGCAGCTCTTCCTCAGGAAAACAGACTGTCCTGCTCTGGCCTGTCTTCAGTAGCCAAGGAACAGGAATTTCCCTGGTGTCATGGTGCATCCAGTGCCACAGACAGAATTCAGCTCCTTCTTCAGTGTGGCCTCATGATCTCTGAGGCTCCAAATGGGCTCTCTGCTAGTGCCCATCACATCTCTCCATGAGAGAGAGAACCTCACATGTGAACAGGAGAAGTACAGGTATGTCTGGGGTGGTTCTGAGGCAGTGGAAGAGGAAATTTAGCTGGAGGGAGGAGGGCAGAGGATTTGGACTTGTTAGTCTGCATGTGGCCAGCTGAAACGTTCCTTTCTTTTGATCACCCTTTGTCCCATCTCTGATCTGAGCCAGACATTTTCCTGGAAGACTTCCAGCATTCTTGGTGTAGCTGTGAAGCTCCTTTTCTGTTTCCCCTGTGCAGCCCACATCCCTTTATGTTTCTGAAGGAGGCTGTGGTGATGAAGTGGGACTGGAGTGTGTGAAGCCTTTTCTGGATAAACGTGTTTGACTTCTTCAGGAGTTCTTGATCTCTCTTTATTCCTAGGGCAGGCAACAGCAGCACAGGCTCCCACTTTCATCTAAGAGTTTGACTTAGTGCACTGTGAAAAATCACCCCCATAAAAGGTTCAAGCTGTGGTTTGGGTACAGATGTCCAATAACTGGAGAACTTTTGGCGACCCTCATTTCTAGGCTGACATGTCAGACAGAGTCACATGCCAGAAGCACAGTGGGAAGCAAAGACTGGATTGGGAATGATGCCAGGAGCCAAGATGAGTTTGTACAGCTTTGGAGCAGCAGCTTGCCCACCTCTGGCCTAGGCAGCAGGATGATGGAGAGAACCCCAGGGTATCTCACTAGATAATGATGTGGCTTTTAAAGAACACAACAAAAGCAGCATTGCTCCCTGCTCCTGCTTAGGAGAGTTGGAAACAAAAGCGAAAAGGCTTCTTTCTCTAGAGGTGAGCAGTCACTTCTTCTGACAGCAGTAGAAGCCTGACACTAGATAAGTAGCTCTGATTCATAGAAAACTAATTTATAATTGGCCAGAATATAATCCTATTTGATCAGTGTTATTCAGTTCCTCTTTCTTTTAAAATTCAGTGCACTTAACTGTTCTACGAGGGTTTATGAATGTTTAAAAATTGCTTTGTGGTCCCTAAAGTAATTTGACAAGTCTGACAGCTATTGATTAAAAACCTGAAATTATTCAGACTGTAGGATGACTTGGGGGATTAGATAGAAAGTTTTTTCAAATGTGAAAGGAAATAAGATGTTGGAAAGTAAATATGTTCTTGAATATTTTTGAAAAATCCATTACAACTGTGAAATTAAATTGAAATGAGATACTTGGTGTGGAGATGAAGGAACTAAATGCTGGCTTCACTCTTTCAGGCATGGGGTAGAACTCACCACCCCAGGTCCAACAAATGTTTCCCTGGAAGTCGCTGGTGATGGGACTCTGGCCCAGATCCCACTGAGGGCATGTGGGGAGCCCTGGGGAGCTCCATACAGCTGCCCCTTCCTGGCCAGAGACCAGCCAGCTCCTTCCATCCAGCTGTTCTGCATCGTAGAGTCAGATGCAGAGCAAGGTCAGCTCTGTCAGCTGTGGGGCTGACAGGAATGTGCCTCTTGCTGTCCCATATACATGTTCCTGTCTGACTCCACGGGACAGACAGGAGCTAATCAAGCCTCAGACTGAATGACCACAGCCTCCTGAATTGTCCTAATTTTCCCTCCTCACGCAAGGGCTGCTGTGGTGGTTGGGAGCAGCTATTATGCTGGATACCTCTGTCTCAACTTGTCCTTCTTCACCAGACCTCCAGGGAGGATATCCAAGAACTGGCTATACATCTCTGTACATGCCAAAGAGACTCTCCTAGGACATCATTAGACCAGCCAGGCCATTTTCGATGTAAGCAGAAGGGACCTCTTCCCTCAGCAGGTCCAGACCTGTTCTGTTACTGACAACCACGTTTTAGAATATCCTTCATAAACATATTTCCCCCATCTTAACATCCTTAAGGTTTTCTGCCCTATTCTTCCTCCTTCTGGAAGGCTAATCTCCAATTTCACTTTTCTCATGGTTAGAAGCCCTCTTCTGATTTTCAAGTCTGAATTTATTCACAGCCAGTTTGTAGCCACTTGTTCCACCAGTGCTGCCCTGTAGCTTGAACAGCTCTCATCTTTCTCATGCACTTACTCTCAAGAACACATCGTGCTCATTCCCCTCAGCCTTTCCTTGCAGACTGAACAAGCCAAGTGTGACAAGGCTCCAGCATCAGGCTGAATATGGCCCAGCAGGTGACAGATCCCTCCAGCCCTCTCTGAATGGAGACTGGTCAATCCCATGGGGCAGAGGTGGTCACTTCCCCAGCTTGGCTGCTACACACAGTATTCAGCCCAGGCAGATCTGAGTGGATGATCCATAGTCAAACATTGCCAGGATTGAAGAGGCAACTGCCTCACCCTGCTGGCAGCTGGCTGGGAATAAGGGCAAAACACCCACGTGGCAGCTGGGTTTATGGGGCAGAAACATTCATCTGCTGCATGTCTTGTGGGGAGAGCCTTCTTTCCCCAAGCTGGGGGGAAACATGCTGCTGGGCACAGAAACCACCTGTGCAGCCTTCTCCAAACACAGGAATTGTGTCTGTCTTGTCTGTACCTAAGAAAAATGCCTGGCTGCTGGTTATCAGTGCTGTTGTCAGGGAACACATGTGGAAGAGATCAAAATATAAGTCTGTAGGCTGGGACAAAGCTTTGCAGGGTGTGGCTGCCACACCAGGGAGTCCACAAAGACCTGGTTGTGCTTTCAATGTCATGATCACTGCTGGTATTTAATCAGATAATTGGTGACTGTTGGTATTGTTTAAATTCTGGAGTGATTCTGTCCACACAGATAATAAAGTGTTTGTTGTGATGATTCAGTTCCCTGGATTGAGCAGGAGATTTGTGGATGTGGAGATCTTGAATAAGCAGATCATAGTGGGCTTCCTTGGCCAGTTACCTCAGCAGGGAACCACACAGCCCTTGCTCATCTCCAGTAGAGTTCCATTTCACTGGGATCAGCATAAACCACGTTCCAATGGCTGCTTAGGGGAGCCTGCAAGGTGTGACACAGAGCTGCTACATGGTGTCACCAGACTGTGCATCCTATTCTAAACCCATGGGCTATATAAGGCCCTCAGTTAGATTGCAGTATTAAGCTTGCAAAATATGAGTGGAAAGAAAGGAGACCTTCAAATTTAGTTAGTGCCAGAAAATAGTAGGCAGCACCTCGTTGTCATGCTGCAGCAGACAGGGATTATCCATAAACCCTGCACCTCCCAAGTGAAGGGCAGGACTAAAGCTGACCCCAGGCACACTTTGAACTTGGCTACCTCTGATTAATTAAGTTTTTCCTGCCTTGAGCCTGATTTAGGACTTATGCTCAGAATGAAGGATTTAAGTTAAGAAACTGTTGAGAAATTGAAGGGCAGCTCTCATCCCTTCTTTCTCATCTCATCCCCTTCCCTATCACATGCACACACATGTGGGTAGTAGAGGGCTTGCTGTGGCTGCTGAAAAATCAGTCTCCAAAGGCATTCCTGTCCCAGAGTTCTTGACATTCCTCCTGCAATTGCATCACTTTCACTATGGATTTTTGTTCCTGCCAAGCTTGAAATGTCAGTGAGGCATGGCAAACACTTGGCTAATGCTGGCCATAGGTCTCAGGGCAGTGTGGAAGCTGTAACAGTGATTCTGCGTTTGGAGTAGGAAGGTTTCTGTGCAGCTTTGGAGTGTCTTTCATTCATTCCTGTAGTGACTGAGCTTTCTGGGGTGTTTAAAATCCATCAGTGGCAGGGCTGAGTCACAGTCATATGGGAACCCAAGCTCAGAGACCTTCTCCTTTGCTTCAGACATCAGGAGCTGCGACTGAGGATGAGGCCGGGGCTGGTTCTGCAGCTCCTCTGAGTGTAAGCTTGCACAACGGCCCTGAAACTTCACAGCCCTCCTTGGTTAATAGCTGTAATGATGATAATGTGAGTTCATTAACGTGCTGGTGTTTACAGCCTTCTAGATGGGCAGGGAAATGTTGAATAAAACATAAGGAAACCTGTGCAGGGACAATGGAAACACTGGATTTCAAATTTCTAGTTGTCCTTGCAGTGACTTGCCCAGGCCAGACAATGATGTGGTTTGAAGCAGGACTGTCTGGTGGAGATGGTGGCACCACCCTGCACTGCCAGGGCTCTCTGGCACTGCTGGAACCCACAGGGCTGGACCAACTGCCAGGAGCAGGGGCTCTGGGCTCCCTTGCCAACATGTACCACCACCTATGTCACCAGCTGAGTGGCAGTGCTCAGAAATGTCTCTCCTCAGCTCGGGGTCTGAGTACAGTGCCTGAGCAACAGCGTGTGTTTGGGGCCTGGGGCAGGTCCTGCAGCTCATGGCCCTCCACAGGAGAAGGCAGCTGTTGTGTGGACATGGCATTTTATAGCTGTGTGACAACTTTGTGACTTCTGACTGACATTGGCAGGGCCATTTCCAGTCTGCACTGAACAAGGCTGTGGTATAAATCCCTCTGCTGAGATGGACAGACACTGGCTTTGAAAAGTCTGGTACAGTATGATGATGTGATAAGGAGAAGTGCAAATATGAGGCACGATGTCTGGATTTCTTCTTTTCATCTGGTCATTTGGTATTTGGTGACCACAGTAGAACTGCTTTGTTTTAGAAGGAGTTTTGTAGAGTGTAGATTGGAGTATGTTTGCTTCTAGCACTCAATTGAATCTGCTCATGTCCTGGAAAGTCATTCAGCCACTACTTTCCTAATTTGATTGCTGCAGTTGGCATGCTCTGTGCAGCACTGGTGCTGTGTCCCAGTAAATGCTCCAGGATGCAGAGGGGTGCTGGTGTTCCATGTGGAGTCAAATCTAAAACAACTTGCCAGAAATGATTCTGCTGATCCCTTGATTAGAATTCTTTAACCCACTTTTTGGAGGAGAAACAATTGTTTAGAGTGCTGAGAGAGTGTGTTTTGATTGAAGGATGTACAATAATCTGCCCTAAATCTGCTCTGCTGCATTGTACCAAATTAACTTATTTCTCTGTATTTGTTCATATTCAAAGCATAAATAATTTAGCATTTTGTCTCTGTGAGTGTGAGGAGCATGTGTGCTGATTTCAGATCAGATGGAGCACTGATGTTTATTACTCTGATGTCGGGAAATGATTGTTGCATATTAATATCACCATAAATAAAACTCCTGTAGCTGTGTTCCCACTTGTGGGGTCTGCATGTGGCTCTCTCCTAATGTGTCTGATCCCCAGGACTCAAAGCTTTTGTGTGATGAAAGCAGAGCCTTTGCTTGCCTGCAGTGATACAGAGCACCAGTGGCAACTGCCTTTCCCAACGTGCCCTGCCTGGCTGGTGTCCACCAGCATCTTTCCTCAGTCCCAACCTGCTTAAGCAAAATCAAATTTGTCTTCCACAGAAATACTTGGAGACTTACACTGTGTGACAAAGCAAATACCAGAAGCAGCAAAACAAACCTCATTAAAATAAAGTGGCTGCATGATAAGGCCAATGTTTAACATACCTTTTAAAAGCAGTGTTTCTTTTCTTTGTTTTGTCTTACAAATGCCTTTAAAAAATGCCTGGATGGATTTCATAGCAGTTGCCAAAGTAGCTGGAGTTCTTGGCATTCTTACAGTGGGCATTGGACATCTCTGGGTTTAGGATGTTTATTTCAAAGTGTGTGGAAAAACTGCTTTCCTGTAAGGGTGCTGAGCCCTGGCCCAGGCTGCCCAGAGAGCTTGTGGAGTCTCCTTCTCTGGAGAGATTCCAAACCCACCTGGAGGTCATCGTAGGCAACTTGCTCTGGGTGACCCTGCTGGAGCAGGGGGGTTGGACTGGATGATCCCCAGAGGTCCCTTCCAACCCTCACCATGGTGAGGTGGGTGAGTATCTGGGCCATGCCTATTACTCCTATTTCTAATTACAGTTTCTTCAAAGCATGGCACAATTACTCCAGCACTCTGCAGTGAGGGATGCAGGAGTTCTGCCCCACAGCAGCAGTTCTGCAGTGCTTTGGCCCATCCTCTGCCGTGCATGCATGTAGGATTGTGCTCGGGTGCCTTGCTGAGCTCTGGCTCCTCACCCAGTACCCTTTTCCATTTTCTCTTCTGAAATTCACTGGCATGGAGATAAATTCTTGTACATTTATTTATCTAAGACACTTGCCAGAATAAAGGGAGCAAGGCACTGCTCAGCAGCAGTCAAAAGAGAGGGAGAAAGAGCGAGCTTTGTCCATGAGCCGTTTGCAAGCTGAGGCAGTCCCACTAGGTCACATTCTTGTTCTCTCAGCCTTGGCATGGATCACCTCTTTTTAATGGAGTCCAGTTCCCAGTGCTTCCAAACTTGTGTTAGTGTTTGCAGCAAGCTGGGATGGTCTCTGAGAAACAGTTTGTCTGGATCTGATTTAGAGCAAGGGAGCATCAGGGGTTTGGAAGCATGAGAGTCTGCACACAGCTCTCCAGTCTTGTGAACACCAAGGGGTGGACACTTCTCCCACTTGTGCTTGGCTGAGTTCTTGGGGAGGGTCCATGTCAGTGTCTCAGGGTGGATCAGGCACATGCTTCTCAGGTGACTCTCCCAGTTGTCTCCACATGCTGTGCTTGGGTCTGCACCACAGAGAAGTCCCAGTGCCTGGGGTGCTTTCAGCAGGAGCTGAACCCACTGATGTGCTCCAGGAGCAGCATGAGCACTCCAACCACCACCCCTCCCTGGGGTACAGGCAGGACATCAGGCCTCAGCACCAGCTCCTCCTGCTTAAAAGTTTCTCCTCTTGCACCATGATGCCTGCTAAGGTGGTCAGGGCCCAAATACAGCATTGCTGGGGTAAGGAAACGAGATGGAGGAGGAGAGCTTCCACATCCAGCCCTGAGGAGGAACTCCACTGAAGCCAGCAATGCTGGGCAGTGTTAAACAGATGCTGATCAGAAATGTTTCAACCCCCTTCCTTTACTGGAACACAGCCATTTTGCTTGTTTAGTATTCTAAAAGCAGAGTTAATAACTGTTTTTGCCTCTATTCTCATTTCTCACATACATCTGAAGTTGCTGGTGATGTTTAGGTTGACAAGCCAGGCTGCAGTTGTGATGCCAAAAATCTCAAAACTGTCATGGAGTGAGACAAGGATAAAGGAAACAAAAACAACAACTTAGATAAAAGGGCTGTGGGCTCAGAAATGCTGCATGTGGCACACTTCCCAACCCTCAGAGAGACTTACTAATTTACATCGTGGAAGTCTTTGTGGTGCACAACTCCAATGGCTTTCTGGCTCCACTTGGGATCTCTTTGGATATAGGAAGAAGCTGCTTTTGCACTTCTACAGGCAAAGGCATTTAAAAGCACTTTAAGTGTGGAAGGAATAGTGTAAGGAAAGCCAGATGTCAAATGTAGGCCAGCACTGTACTCAGAAATTGCACATCAGCCTAATGCAGGGGGGGGTTTATTGCCTTCTTCCAAACAATAGCATTCAGACTTACATTGAACATTCAGTCCTTTGCTGCATCCTTGGAGCTTTCTGTCTGAGCAGGAGGATGGTCTGGGTTAGGCACTGTCTGATGATACATCACAGGCAGGCGTTGGAACAAACATTTGGGTTTCCTCCCCCAGCATCCTTCCAGCTCTGTTTTCTGTTTGTCAAGGCAATTACATTGGTCGTTATTAAAACAAAACCAGAAGAGGAGTTAAAGGATTCATCTTTCCAAGCAGCTTTGCTAAAGAGCATCATGAATTCCCCACTGGCAGGAATGTTTCTGCTTAGGACAATGTGCTTTGTGTAAGGGACTGGACTACTGAGAATGCTGTGTCCTGGGAGGGCTCAGATGGAACTGTGTGCTCCTGTCTAGTGTTTCTGTCTAGGTGTTTGCCCTGGCACTCTCATCCCTTGGGGTCATCCAGATCAGAGCAGGCAGGCACGAGAGCAGGGTCAGACCTTGGCTCTCCCTCCTGGAGGTGAACCCATCAGGGCCAGGCTGTAGTTTGCTGTCAGTGAACTACTGTGGGAAGGAAGCACCTGCTGCTGCTGCCAGCCTGAACACAAACTGTCTGCTGCCCAGGGGCTGGGGTAGCACTTCCCAGCAGCTCTGACCTCTTTGTAACAAAACCAAACCAACAAACCAACCAAAGTAACAAAAAATCCAAGTTATTATCCTGTATCTTGTGAGCATGGATGTGTGTGTTGTGGGCATTCCAGAGAGAAGATGCTTGGCAGCTTTTCCCAAGTTGTCTGTGTGCTGCACAGCAGGTGCTGGTGCAGCTGGTTTTGGAGAAGCATCTGGGTTGGAGAGCACAGAGCATTTAACCCATCCCTCTGCAGCAGGGGGAGATTGGCTTGTTCTGTCCTCACATTATCCCTCATAATGAGCCAACCAGGTCTCAGCATTTCTCAAGTGTCCAAATAAGTGAAGAAATCATGGAAAATTTTTCTCACCAGTCTGCATTGTGTCAGGACTATCCCTGTCCCACCCCTCTGAAGCCAGGTGATCCCAGCCATTTCAACTGTTGTCCTGGTGCTCTGGAAACGAGATGTGACTGGAGGTTGTGGAGTGACTTACTCACAGACTATGCTCAGTTGCTCACCAACAGCCAAGGTCTGTTCATGTAATTCCTGTTGACAAGCTGATGATTTCCTAATGGAAAGACAGCCCTGACACCACAGGCATGCGCAGAGCCTTCCAGCCAGGCCTGGAGTGAAGCAAGCTCCATGTGATCACCTCCAGTGAGACCGTTCCCCAGTGTATGTGTGTGTGTGTCTGGTTTTGGAAGCTAGCAGCAATTGTACTGGTCTGGAAGATGAGGTCACTGAGCTACAAATACAGCACAGGCAGAGAGGAGTAATACTAGGGAGCTGATAATAGGAAATGGAGCTTTTTGCCTGACAGTTTGAAGCTGGTATGGGCTGAGATGGCCAGCTGCTGCTTTGGAGGAGTGCTGGAGAAGTGGTACTATATGAAGTCCCCCCCTGCAGCCCCACATGGCCTCTGCTACCCTAGCCAGCAGCCTGGGCAGGGGACACCCATCTGGGGGGCAGTGCCTAGGCTCTTTGGGGACAACTGTTGCTGAAAAGAGCTCCCCTATCACTTGAACTGATTTGGAAGCTTCGCTGAATCACCAGCATTTGGCTATGCCTGCGTGTCCCCTGGGTGAATCCTTCTCAGCCTCCAGCCCTCTAACAGATATCTGGAGGTGGCTGGGGGTCAGTCCTGTCCTGGAAAGCAAACAGGACAGTCCAGGGCCCCCCAGCATGTACTTTTTAAACAGCTCCAGTTGTTTTATGAAGCCATTTTAGGTTTTAATGCTGCTGGTTGGACTAGATGATCCTGAGGGTCCTTTCCAACTGTAATGATTCTGTGATTCTGTGTGGTGCAGGACTGGTGACTGCAGCAGCTTACAGCTCTTGTTTGTGACAGCAAGCAGGAAGCATTTGGGACAGGCTGGGCTGGACTGGACTTTGCTTCACGGTGCTTACAGTGCTATTGCTCATTTGGGAACTAACCTTCTGCTTTCAGTTTTGATCCACTGAAATGGTATATAAAGAGATCCAGGCTCTCTCCTGCAAGGCTGGCAGGAAGAAGAGATGGCCCAGCCAGCCAGCTGGCTCCTGCCGCCGGAGCGAGGTGAGTCACCCTCAGCTGCTGGCACCAGGCTGGGAGGTGCCCCGGCACTGCCTGCTCGGTGCCCACCCAGGCACACCACCCTCTATTCTCCCCTCTGGCTTCCTTGCTCTGGTGCTGGCCACCTCATCTGGGAGTTCAGGGCAGGCTCTGGTACCTGGTGGGAGCCTGCTGCACACTAGGGATGCTGCAGGACTCCACCTTCTTCTCGGGCAGTGCTGGGTTTCTGCCAGCTTGTTTTACTTTTAAGGCCTCTACCTGTGTTCCCATCTGGTCGAGTCTTTGGCAGGAAAAGAGGATTAAGGAATGAGCAGAGGAGGTGACATGGGTCTGAGAACAGGGCAAAAGAGTGGATGTTGGAAGGGAATTTGAAGAGCAGGACCCCAGAGTTCAGCCTGTTGCTTCAAGCCTTTCTGGCTTAACCCTGCTCTAGTTCAGTCCTTAGCTGTCAGCTCTGGAGAAGCTCTCTGGGATCCCTTGCATGCTGCCCAGCGTGATGGTGGGGGCTCAGCAATCATGGGCAGTGCCGGCTCGGGGCTGCCATGGGCAGCTCAGCTCCCTGGGCCATGCTCAGTGAAGTAGCTTGATCTTTATAGTCACTTAAACCTACAAATCTGTCAGCTGCCTCCCCAAGTGGAGCAGGTTCTGATTTACAGGTTCACAGCCTGTGTGATCAGAGTAAATCACTCCCTAAGAGCCAGCTGATGAGAGCCCAGCCCCATCGCAGCCCTGAGCTGGTGGAGCTTCTCCAGAGTGCCAGAGACGTTACCCTGCATGGGGTGGGGACTCTACAGCCCATCATGCTCTGCCTCTTCTCTTTCCCTCACCTCATTTCTCATCAGGGAAGGCACAGAGCCTTTCACAAAGCCAGTGGCTGCGTGACACAGACCCCTCCAGAAGAGAGTCCGGTTTTAGCTGTGATGGTGTAAATCCAGGGCAGCCTCATCAGCTCAGAAGCAGATTGCAATTTTGTTAATAAGAACATTCCCTGACCCTGTGTATTCCCAGGGATTTGACCTAAGCTTAGCATCTGTTAGGATGAGAAAAAGTAGTTTAGTGGCAGTAGCACAGTGGCAGTTCAGAGGATGGGGAGTGGAGCAGAGGTGTCTCCATGCAACCACATTTATTTTAACTCAGTCTGGTTGCATCAACTCAGGCTCTTAGCAGAGTGCATCTAAATGGATTTAACTCTTCTTGGGATCAGCACAGGCTAATGGCCTGAAGTGAAGGTTTGCACATTGAGAATGGAGTCAAACTGCAGGTGAGGCAGGCAGAGTTCTACCTCAGTGGAGTTAACTGAGGCCAAGCCAGGTTGTGGGGAGCTGTGTGGTGACCCCAAATACCTACTGCAAAGGAAATTTGTCCCAGATCCTCTGCCTCTGTAAAAATTCTGCACAACACAACTCTTGGTGTAGAATACAGCCCTTTTTGCAGTGAAGATGATCTGGAGTTTAATTTGGTTAATAACTGAGGCAAGTTAATCCTGTTCAGGCAAGGATCAAACCAGTTCCAGTGCATCTGTGTCAGTGCTTTGCATCTGTCTAACTAGATTGATTTAACATAACTTTGTTACAAAAGGAAATTGTTTCTCCTGCATGGCTCAGGACTCAAACTTGTCTCTGTCCCTGCCTCTGTTCCCTTCCTTCAGTGTGAGGCTTTTGGTCTGTCCCTTCTGGCTTCTCATGTAGCAGATGAAGATGGAAATGTTTGTGTGTCAGGCAGGGCTGCTCACAGAGCTGGTTCAGGAATCTCTCCCTGTGCCATCCAGAAGGTGGTGAAAGTGTCTCTGGTCAGAAAGGTTCACTGCCTCTAATTTTTTCTCTCTGAGAGAAATAAGTGATCAAATGTTAGGAAAACAAATGCTTGTTGACTTCTGTGTTTGAAGCTCCTGCACTGGTAATGCCATTAGGGTTTTCTAAGTTGTTATCAGTCACTATCACAGACAAGCCTTTAAGAAGAGAACTGAGACCAAACCTTGAGCTGGGGTTTCATGCCTCCAAGGGACCATGGGTGTGAGAACCCAGCACCCTGTCTGCTCTCTAGGCTAGAGGGTGAGTTGGAGCCAATCTGTGTCTTGGAGAACAGAGCTCAGGACTGTGCTGCTGTGTTTGCAGCTCCTTCTCCTCCAGGCTGGCAGCTTGGCTCAGAGTCCCCTGCCCAGGATCTGTGCAGAGGTGAGGGCTGGATCCAAGGACAAAGGACTGCCCCTCAGCAAGGCAGGAGCACCACAACCCCTAGAAGTTCAGCAGCAATGCTGACACAGCTCAGATGGAGCCAAGGGGTGGCTGTAGGTCTGCAGCTCCCTGAGTGAGTGGTCAGCAGCAAAGCTGACACACTGCTCATCATCTTCTTTTAATTAATATGTTTTTCAGCCAAGTTGAGAGACTTTGTACCTCTGAGGTCTGATTTAGATTTGCAAAGCTTGTTGCCACTGTGGCTGGCTGTGTCACAGGTATGGAAGGGCACACTCTGTGTGAGCACAGTGGCATTCATAAACACACCCAGAGTCCAAAACACTCAGTGTGGCTTTGATAAGAGCCTGTCCCTCCCTTCCTTGGAGAGTGCCATCCTGACTACAGTTTGAAATCACAAACCATGACTCTCATTTAAAGTAGACTAGCCAATGTTTTCATTTTTGGGAAGCCACATCCTACCCTCAGTCCTGTGTAAGCATAACTAGCTCTTACAGACCCCAGCAGCTTTCAGAGATTTGCTGAAGTGACAGCCTCTGTCCACAGATGGGAAACTGAGGCAAAGAAAGGCAGAGTGGCTGCACCAACACTGTAAAATCAGACAGAGCCTTTGTTTTTTCAGGTTGTACTTACTCTAGGTATCACTGTGATACTTCATCAGCTGTTGCTATACAGAGATTTAGATGAAACCATTACTATTCCATTGAATTACTTTTCAGAGATTAATTTTTTAGGGTATTAGCATTGATTCCTGAATGGATGTGCCCTCCTCCTCCCAGCAGCAGTCTGTATCCAGGGAGAGCTGCATTGTCTGAGCTGGAGGAAAGCTCACTTGCCCTAATTCATTGAAAAAAAAATAATTTTCAGTTTAAAATGGGGCTGTCATTTATGAACCCCATTCAGTCTGCTCTTCACTCCTGAGTCTCCACTCTGACCTTTCCCATATCTTAAATCCTCTGGGCTGTACACTGTGTTCATTACTTAAACTTGCAGACAGGAGCAGCAGGTGTGAGTTGTGGATAAGGGCTGCATGCAAGCTTGGCTCTGTGCTTATCCCTGTACCTCTAACAGGCTGTGGCTGTAATTTAATTTAGGGCAGTGCCAGGATTTAAGAGTTTTTTCACAGTTTGTAAGTTTTAATAACAATTTCTGCATCAGCTCTGGAAGTAGCTGCCCCTGGCATTGCATGAACCATGCAGCAATGATACTTGCACTTGAAAAACTGAGCTGGAGAAGCATTGCAGTACACCCCAACATTGCACAGTTTAATTCCTGGTCAGGGAGTCTGGAATGGCAAGAACCAGCCTGGCCAGGGAGGGCTTAGGGTCTCAGCAGGGTCTCTGGGGCTGACCCAGGCTCGGGGCAGAGGTGTATCACATGCTGCCCAGGTCATCTCTGGAAATAGGCTTTCAGTGTGAGTCAGATATGGAGAAACCAGTGAAAAACACTGAGCTGATCTTTCAAAATACCTTTCCTTTTGGTACCTGTGTGTTGGGGATGGGTAGATGAGGACTGCAGTTAGGACTTGCACTCTCCAGTGCTGATGGCTTTTCCTGAGGTCCTGTTCTGTCAGGCATTGCTGCCTGCGTCCTGCAGGCACACACTTCCTACTGCTTGGGGATTTGGGGTTGTTTTGAGCAGGGATGTGGCTGTTTGTGCTGTGGTTCCTGTGTCAGCATTACTGACTCCTGTTAGTAGCTGGCTGTAGAGAGCACTCTGGAAGGGGAAGCCCCAGGCAGTCAGAAGGAGGCTCGGAGCCACCTCCAGCATCTGTGCCTGCAAAACAAGCCCAGGGGCAGTGCTGCTGGGCTGGGAGTGAGCACCCACTCAGCACTGGGTCTACCTTCAGCACTCCTCAGTGCTTTCTGATCACCTTAACCTTCTCAGCATCTGCTCAGGTGCTGTGTACAAGAGTTGCAGAAATACTCTGTGTCATCCAAGGGCTTCTGTCTCCTGTAACAGGCTGGAGGCAGAGGACAGCAGGGGACAGATAGTGTGGTGTGGTCCTTGGGATGGATTGCCTGCAGTTACAGATCTGAAAGCCACAGAAAAATCACCAGCTTCAGCAGTGTGAATCTCTCATTCTAAGAAGAAGGTTGCCATGAGAAGGATGTGCTTTATATCCCTAAAAGACACTCAGATCTGTCTGGCTGGAAGGCAGATAGCAGTTGGAAGAAGTTAGCTCTATATCCTGGTGCCATCTCTGTGTAGGGTACACAAGCAAAACAAACTTCAAAATGCCTTGAGCTTTTTTTCTTCTTTTTTTTTAAGAAAGAGTTCAGCAGCAGCAAAGGAATATTGTCCTAACTTTATTCTGATTACAAACTTTTAACTGGCTGGATGTTGGTTTTTAAGAATCATCATTTTGTTGAAGAACATCATTCAGTTACCTGTTAAACTAAAACTGTTATCTATGGCAGTGTTGTTAGACAGAAGGACAAATCAAAATTAAATGTGGTTTAGATGCTAAAAGCTGTGTTTGTGTTTGTCAGGCTCAGTCAGATGCCATTGGTATCCCTGTGTAGGTGAGATTTGAAATTCAAAACTTGACTCCTGCAAGTGCTTCTTGGCTCCAGTTGTTGCTGAATGTTAAGTGGCGTCTCTGAAGCGAGACTAATAGCACAAAATGATGCTGAATGCTTGCAGGAATGGGACCTCACCAAAAGGGTTATAAAAATCTGCTGCTCTTGTTACATTTGAAATAAAACCTCCAGAAAAGATGAGTGGCACCTCATAAAGACAGGCTTCCTGGGGATGGGGAGTACATTCCTGGAGGAGAGGCTAAGGCTTGCTCAGGACAGCAGACAAGTGAAGAGCTAATTGCAAGCAGAAGGAGAAATGGGCTGGTCCAGGTCCACTGTCTAGTCACTATGCAATACAGCCTAAAAGGCAGCATTAGTCAGAGGTTAAATATTCCTTCAGTGTAAATACTCTTTGATACAGAGCCTGATCTTTCAGAAGCTCTCAAGATGTCAGTTGTGCTGCGTTGCCACAGCTCAGCTTTTGTGAGCATGGAGCAGGTTTTAATGAAGCAGGTGAAGAGCCCTCTTAATAATCCCTTGGTTTAACCTGGCTGCTGGTCCTACAGGCTGCAGGGTCTGGGTGAGTCTCCTGACCTCTGCTGAGGCTGAGCTGAAGGACACACCAGACACGGTCTGTGAGGCTGTACTTCTCCAGCACTCAGAGCCTGCTGTGTGAATGTGCAGTTGGAGGGAGGAACACTGGGAGCTGGTTTGATGAATGGTACCTGCAGTGAGATCTGGACATGGCTTGGTGGTGCCATAGGTTGGATGTCCACCCACTGAGGAGTTTTTTAGAAGAGCCCCACAATAATGACTATGCCCACCCCAGTCCTTGAGCAGCAGCCCAGTAACAGCCAGCTCCTTGTGCAGTTGCATGTCTTTTAATGTTAATTGTGCTGAATTAACAGCACATCTGAATTAACTTCCACTCCTGACTCTTCAGGGTTGTTGGGGAATTCCTTTTTCCCCGTTGATAGGCAGCATGGCCATAAAGCACTGGCTTCACAGTCAATAAAACGTGAGAGATACTTGGGTTTAATAGCTCAAAAAGGTAAACACAGCAGGAGTTTGGAAAGGTCAGGGGGCTGGAGGCAAAGCCATGTCTTACCATCCTCCCCTGGCCAGCCAAGGAAACAGAATAAGCCAGACCTGGCTGGGACCGAAGGAAAAAAAGTGACCCAGGAAAAGAAGGCTGCAAAAGATACAAGTAATAGTTACTGAGCCTCACTGTGAATGGAAGACATACTGTAATGACCCACTGAAGGCACCATTTTACCTGCTCTCTGGGGAAGCAGAGTGGCTTTTCTTTCACAAATGCTCTTTCTTTAACCAGTGAATTGGGGGTGTGGGTGCTGGGGTCCCATAAGTAGTGGGAGGCACAAATGTGGGGGAAGGTTAGAGGTCCCATACCCCAGGGAGGATGCTGACACTGGCAATGACAATAATAGCTCTGACCTGTTGTGCACCCACATATCAGCCTCCAAGCAGGCCACCTGTGGGGACAACAGCCTACAGGGAAACACCTCCTTGTGAGGATGAAGAATGAGGTACAAGCTTGCTTTGAGGAAGCTGGGATAAAATTAGCTGAGACTTTGACATCCAGACTTCTTTTTGGTGGTAGTAACACTCGCTGCAGCAGTACTTAAACAGTGAGTCAACCAAGTGTGGTTTCTTCAATGCTGGCACTCCCTGGGGAGGGAGAAAGAGGTGTCCTCAAGTCCCTGGTCTGCAAAGTTGTAGTTTCTGCACCTCCTGAGCTACAGAGGGACTCTCAGTCCAGAGGCTGTGTGGGGAGGAAAGTACATTACAGACCTGTAGCCCCAAGAAGTTTGTGTGGTTTAGCCACCAACCCAAGTGGAGGGTGATCAATGGGGCAGCTCTTGGGACAGAGACACACCTTACTTTGGGGAAACATATTTGCCATGGAGATGAGAGTGTGGAGAATGAATGTGCAGCAGGAGAGTACCACAGAGCACCTGGGGGCTCCAAGTTCAAACATCACATCGTCTCCTGATGACTGGCTTGTGTGCCAGTCCTGCGCGTGGACTGTCTGGCATTTTGGGCTTGGGACAGGAAATTCAGCTGGGTGGTTCCCAGCAAACAGAGCTCTGTGGCTGGGATTTGCTGGTGTTCTTCCTTGTCATCTGGTAGCAGCAGTGAAGCTGTGATGGGTCCTTACATCAGCTGGAGCTGCTGCAGTTCCCAGCGTATCTGGCTTCCTGCTGGAACGCAGGCCAAAAGCACATGCTTGTTGGGTTTGGTACTTCCTTCCAGATTGTCCTAATAATGTGTCTGAATGTGCAGCAGAAAATATTCCAGTGCTGGGCTGCAGAGAGAACCTGGATTATCTCTTCTCCCACTGCCCTCGCTCTGCTCTGCTCTCCACCCACTGCAAGTGCGAGGACTGGTTCCAAAGTTCAGGTTCTGCATTTTCATACCTTGCCAGAAAGATAAAAGGGTTGGTAAAAGTGTAACTTGACCGTAAGGTTTGGCCACGGTGAGGGAGATAAGGTGCTAAAGGAAATAAGGAGAGCAAAGCACCGATGGCAGTGGGAAAGGGAACCCCACAAAGCTGCTGCTGAGCCTGGCTCACGGGTGGGAATGGCTGTGGATTGCTGACTGGGATTTCAGGCTGACGTGCACCATATTTTTGCTCTGCGGCACAAAGGACCCCTGTGCTGCTGCTGCTGCTGCAGATTGGAGAACCAAAAGACTGACTGAAGCTGTCTGTTATTATTTTTGGCTACTCCAGCCATGTATCAAAAACCTGACTCTGGGTTGATGCTGGTGCCCTACTTTATAGAAGCCCTGAAAAGCAGATCGAGGACAGCGAGCTTGTCTCTCTGCATGGCATCTGCCAGCAAAGGGTGAGAAAACTTCAAACTGCTGGTGGGGGAGTATGGGAGGGGGAGACAAAAATGAGGCAAAATGTGCTAAATCCAGAGCGCTGTTTGCAAGGGGAAGCTGGTCTGCTTGTGCTTTGCAAAGGAGGTGAGGTGGGAAATGCACTGATTGGGGAGTTCTGCTGCCAGCGTGGCTGGTGAGCTGATGCTGCTGTCTCCGTGGCACAGTGGGGATTGGTTTACCCTGGCAGGAAGACAAGGACCCCACTGGCCTTAGGTGAGAGCCAGTGCTTCGTATTATTTAAGCCCAGCAATAATGCTGCTAGTCCTTCACATTTTCTGGATCCTTTGGAAGTGAGAGAGGGCAATGCCCACCTCTCTGAGGAGGAGAGGAACGTGAGTGAGGATGTGCAGGGAGTTAGTGTTGGGACTGGCCAGAGAACCTACGAATTTTGACTGGTTTGTCAAAAAAGTGCTGCTTAACGGTGGTGCTAGCTGGAGGGACGTGGTGCTGGTTGGAGGTACGATTCGTCTGGGAATCTGGCTTGAAGTTACTGGAGGAGGTGAGATTCGTGTCTTCTGCCTCAGGCAGGACCTGCCTGTCTCCCACTCTGAGATCTGCTTCCTTCCCCTGTGGTGTGGGGAAACCCTGAGGATTCTTTTCAGCAGGGGACACGTACCTCTGTTCTCATTTTCCCTCCAGTGCTGACCGCTGTTTGCAGCCCAGGTACCTGCTTTCTCCCGATCCGGAGCAGCCTTGCATGAGCTGGAGGATTTATGGTTTGCTGCAGACATGGAAAAGTGGAAAAGGAAGCAGCCATAAATAACAGGCCGGGGACAGTGCCATGTGGTGGTTTTTCATTTACTAGATAGTCCTACTTTGTTCTTGATGAGTAATGGAGGCATTTGAATACGCCAGGATGACAGCAGCAGTCTGGCTCTGGGAACGTGTCGGCGTGGGCTGCTTGAGGATGGTGGCAGTCAGGACAGTTGGACCATGCTGCGGAGCCTTCCCCTCCGTTCTCCACTGTCTCACATCCTCCTCTGGCTCTTACCCTCTGCTCTGGGCACAGCGTTTCGTGAGTCTGCACTTAGTCGAGGCCGAGCTGTGCCGGCAGAGTCGAGCCGCCGGGTGCTGAGCCTCGCCGGGTGGGCTCAGCACCAATGCGGGGTGCAGGGTGCCGAGCATGGCTCATGCCGGCTGCTGCTGCAGGCGCTACTCCTTACTGTGGATCGCGCTGCTGCAAAGGTCAGTGACTCGCCTCTCCAAAACGGGAAAGGAATGTGCGTGGTGCATCCCAGGGCGCGGAGAGCTGAGCGGGGCCGGCGGCGGGCGGGATCCTGCCTCCCTCCTCCTCCCTTCCCCGCCGCTGCCGGCCCGCGGGACGGCCCCGAGCCGCCGCCAAGGGACCCGGTGCCCTGCCCGCAGGCTGGGCGGAAATAAAGGCTGCCGGAGAACCGGCTTTTCCCGAGGTTTGGCACAACGCAATGAAGGCAGCGAAGGGCTTCGGGACGGGAGGTCTATCGCGAGGGGTGAGCGGCTGGAAGAGGGGCCACGGAGCGGCGGGGGCGGCCCCGCTGGGCATCGGGGAACTCTGCTGGGCGGTGGGCAGGCGAGGCGGGGCTGTGCCGGCACTCGGGGAGAAACGCCTCCGGCCGCACCCTCCATTCCCCCCCCTCGCCCCGGGAATCGAGCCCGGGCTTCGTGCGGGGCCGGAGCCGGAGACCGGCGAGCGGCGGGCCCGGGGCGCTCTGCCCAGCTACAGCGCAGCCAATCCGGCAGCCCCGGCAGCGGCTGCCCGAGCGGGGCGGGGCGGGGAGCGCTGGAGAACGGGGGGCGGCCCGGAGCGGCGGACAACGGCGAACCGGGCTCGGCCCGCCCGAGGGCGGCGGGAGTGCGGCATGGCCGAGGTGGAGAGGGGCAACGGGAACCGGGCCCTGGGGGTGAGTGCGGAGAGCGAGGTGAGGGTGGGTGCGGGTGTGCTGCGTGTACGGGGGCACAATATGTACATGTGTGTATAGGCTAACGTGTATTTGTGTCTGTGCGTGTTACGTGGGGGGGNGGGGGGGGGGGGGGGGGGGGGGGGTGTGCGCAGGGCTACGCTTGTGCAGGTGTGTACATGTGTGCGGGGGTGTGAGTGTACAGCATGTATGTGTGTTCGGGTGTGTACACGTGTGTGCGGGCTCTGGCGGAGGTCTCCGCTCCTGTTTCTCATAGGGCAGCGGGAGAGGAGCGGGGCTGGGGCCGGGCCCAGTCCCAGTGCAACTGCTGGCGCCCAGCCGCTGCTTGCCCCAGCCCCTCCTCGGCACGGAGGTTTATTTTTAGCCACGCTCCGTCCATGATTCTGTGTGTTAAGAATTTGTTTTCGTGGTTATTTATTAAAGCATCGTCCCTGCTCTAGGCAGCAGCCTAGGGCCGTGCAGTGTATGAGGCTGAGGTTTCCTTGTGCAGAATCCAGGAGCAGGAACCCTGCCCTGCCTTGTTTTTTTCTTTCTTGTTCAGTTTCTGCTTCCAGACTTAGGTTAAAAAAAATTTCAGTGATAAAAATCAAAACCTTTATCCCCACCCTCCTCCCACCTGGGACTCTGGGATCCAGCAGTGAGCACCCTGTGTTTCAGGGGTTCCTGCCCTTGGGGGTGGCAAGGAGCAGAGGGTCCAGATTGCACTCTCCAGGTTTGCTTGTGCTTCCTTGGAGGTTCCCCAGATGGATTTTAGGGCTCTGCAGTCCCTACTTGATCCGAGATGCTGATGTGGCAATGAATGCCTAGTTCTCACAGGTATGCTGTAGTTTGAACTCCAGTCTGGAGTGGTGGGTCAGGGGCTGCTCTTTGCATCAGATATCCACAGCTGTAGCACTATGTATGCTGGTTTAGGGAGATGTGATAAGAAAAGGTAAATTTTTAAGTATAAAGTGTCAATTTCTGTTAAAAGCAAGGTGGTGGTGCTGCCATTCTCTTCTTGGGAAAGATGGAGAGTTTCTTAGCTTCTTAACAATGTTTTTGGTTATTGAAACTCCAGTATGTTTCTGATCACCTTTTGCTTCTTGCTCTTGATGCATTTTGCTTGCTTTTGCAGTTCCTCTGCGTCCTTGCTGGTTACACTGTGCTGGAGTTTCAGGTTGTCACTGACAAACTGCAGTGACACGTTGTTAAACAAACAAACAACCGTGCTCAGGTGAATGTCGCAGGTTAAAATCATCCTTCAGGTTTGCTCTGGCAAAAACAACATTTGGAATCTGGTATGAGCTGACAGAGTCCTTTTGAATGTAATTAATTCTGCTGCCAGTTAAAACTGAGAACGGTCTAAAAACAAGGGCAGGCATTAATGAGTTTAATTACATGTCCTTTGTGTTGCTCAGCTGTTGCGTTAGCCAGGGTAATGTGTGACACCAGCTTCCCATCCTGACTGTGCTGGGGGTTGTCTCCCAGCACCTTGCCACCCAGAGAGCCCCAAAGGCTGCAGAGCATCCACCTCTGCTTCAGCCCACCACAGCATGGCCAGGGCATTCGGACAACTGGAAGGAGGTTCAGGTTAGCACAACATGGACAGGGATCATTTAACTGCATGCTGAGGCTTCATCCATGCAGGAAAAAAAAATCATTCTCTCATCTTCTGGAAGTGTGCAAGTTCTCTTGTGCTGTTATTCTTGGTTATTCCCATAACATCACTTTTATATTTATTTGTGAAATTGAAGCAGGATGAGACCCTGGGGAGGAATGGTTGAGAACTCCCAGCAGTGGTCAGGAGGTTAGCGGGAAGTCAGCACTGGGCGGGGGGGTCACTGCTAATGAAGCAAGGAGAGGACTTGAGGGAGAGCTGCTGTGTGATGAAAGCCTGGTTTCCATCTACTGCAGGAGGAAATGCAGCCTTTGGACCAGTTTGGGCTCTGCAGAGAGCACAGTCCATTTGTAGCCAGCAGCAGCAGCAAGGCACTGAGCCTGGGGTGGGACAGCCTGAGCAGAGCAAGCTCCTGGCACCCGATTTTGCTGCCCCTGGTGAAGCTGGCAGAGGACAGTGTGTGATTTACTCCCATAGGCAACTGCTAAAACCCTTTTCCCATCTGATGTTGCAAATCAATTTGGTGGAGTTGTCCACTTTGTTCTCAGGCATAACAGAACCTAATCCCCAGGCTGGAGACAGATTTACATTCTGTCTACTCTGCACGTGGATCTCATGGTCTGTTCTGCTGCATTTGGGCATGCAGGACTCCCTGCAGTGATGTGTGCTAGGGGGAGGCTGAGGGCTGCCCTAAAGACCCTCATCTCAACTGGCCAGAGAAAAGACCTGTGAGCCTTTGAAAAGCCACGTGCAGGGAGTGTTTCCTGGCCAAAAGATGTGTTGCAGAGTCAAACCTGTAATTTGGGAGATCAGATCCCTCTGACCATGAGGAGGTGTTTGTGGTGCAAAGGCCAGCTCTGCCACTGGTGTTAATGGGACAGCTTCAGCTTAGTGCCTGGACTTCCTTCAGAATTCCCCAGTCAGCTTGCTCTCTCAGAACAGTAGGAGATTTAAGAAGGGCACTTTAGTTTTTTCCCCATGTCTGCCCCATCCTGCTGCAGCTACCCAGCTCCTGTTTGCTTCTGTCTTAGAAATACCAGGAAAATGTTGATCATAAACCACAGAGCAGCAGCTTGGGTGGGTTCAGGCAGGTGAGGTTCTGAAGTGAAAAGTGATGGGGTTGCCCCTTTGAGGACTTGTCTTCACAAGAAAGCAATTCTGGAATAAGAGTATATGAGTTTAAATATACAAGACTTATTCCAGAATAATTCTGTGTAGGCAGGCCCTACATTTCTGCCTTCCTTATAACCTCAGCACAGCATCTTTGTTCTTGGCAGAACACTGAGCCTGGCCTCCTGGGCTGTCCCTCCAGTTGTTTGCAGAGCTACTGTGTGTGTGGTACTGCTGCTGCAGGTGGGCATGGGCATTGCTGCCTCCATTGCTCAAAATCAGCCCTGAAGTTTGATGAAGAGAGGATGGATTGTCCCTCCATGCTTGTTTCTCTGTGTCCACAAAGTCTTTGCTGCAGCCCACGAGGTCCTGGTGAGATGAAGTGTGCTGTCATAGCCTGACAGTACTTGACATCCCTAATTCTGGCTGCCTGTGAAGGAAGCAGGCAGAGGGGGATAGCATCCCTTCACGTGGTAATGTTTTATGACTTTCATTATTTAGAACAACAATCCTTTCTCGTTGCTCTTGGGCAGTAAACCTCTTTCTTTAATAACCAGACTGGCTGCTTCTCTGTAGGACTCTCCAGGTCAGTGCCGAGAGCAGTAATGTTATTTCTCTTTAGAACTAATGTGGTCTTTTATGAGATTTTTCTCCCTCTTCATTTCAGTTGAACTTTAGGCAAGTTAGAAAGGGATTAAAATCAGGCCCATGGCAAAAAGAACTGAATGTGCTGTTTGGAAAGAGTTTCCTGCTGTGAGATGTCTCTGGGCAGTTGGCTGTTCCCAGCCTATTAAAACAAAGGTGTAGGAGCTGCATTTGATCAGCTCCTGTAAGCTGGGACGAGACCTGGGATACACTGTGTGAGATTGCACGGCCCCACGGGCAGCCTTGGGAGAGGTGCTGGTAAGTAAGTACCTCTGTCACCTTGGAAGTGTATGTTCACAGTAAGCAAATGATGTTCCTGGGGAGTTTATCTGTTAGGATGTTGGATAGCTAAGGAAGAGCATGAGCTTACAGGTACTCTTGATATCTCTGCCACTGTGGATTCTGCTCTCTGCCCTGGTGGAAGGATGCAGAGTTGAGGAGTATCCAGCTTCTCTTAAATCACTGCTTCTGCCCTAGGATAACATTACACCCCCTTGGGGGCATCAAGTTGTTGCGGTCTCCTGATAGAAACATGCCTGCCTCCCCAGGAGGAAGCCCTGACTGCGGGTGGTGAATCTTGGAGCAGAGCTAGAGGGAATCAAGAGGAGTCTCTCCAGCAGCTGGGACACACCAGCACAGCCACAGCAGTGCCCAATGCCCCATTTCAGGCTGAGCCCAGCTGCCATGCTGTGTGCTTAGCATTTCTGCACTTCCATTAGTGAGTGCATTGGTTGGAGAATTCTTAGCACGTGCCAGCCCTCACCCAGTAAATTGGCTTTGGCTGTAGCCCTCCAGGTCTGTTATGGCCTGGTGTAGTACAGAGATGTTCTCATTCTGAGGGCTTCAAGGTAATGTGCACATGGCCATTTACATTCTCCCTGCCCAAATGGGAGGGAGGCTGAGTGGTCCTTTAGGTAAGAAGAGAGCCTTCACCCTCCAAACCAGGGAAGCAGCTTATGGCCTTAGCAGGACCTTTCTCTTACTGTTAATGCAAAGGGAAGGCTGTGGGAACTGTGACAGGGACTTGCAAACCTCTTCCAGTAAATGGACTCCTACTGCAAATGTCACGTCACTTACCAAAGGACATGAGAAACGCTCTCTCCTCTGGAACAGGGCATTAAAGTGAAAGGACCAAGTGCCCTGTGAAGACTGATGGTGTGTAGCCCTTCTTGCACCCAGTGGCCTTTGCAGGTCCTGTGTACCATTGCAGGGTGCTGGGGTTAAGTGCTGTAGGGTCAGGGCGGCTCTGGGGTGCTGGGGAGGAGATGGGGACAGTGGCCCTGGGAGGAGGCTCTGCACAGGCAGCTCTTATCCTGCTCTGCCTGGCCTGCCTCTGGCAGAGGGAGATCTCATCCCTTCTGCTGCGATTTCAAATGAGAATCTCTAATTAATGACATCTCCCCACTTAGCTCCTGGTACACAGACAGATGCTGAGCCTTTTAGGGCTGGTTTGAGACCTGCAGCACTCCCTCTGTGCACTGCAGCATCTGGTGAGACATGTCTGTGTTACTGACCTGGGTTGGATCTGATCAGCCATTCAGGAGTAAAAGACATCATGGGAGCAGGTCCTGCTGAGGCAAGAACCTAACAAATAACCTCCTGCCTGAGAAAAGTTCCATTAATTTTAGGACTCCCAGAGGCATAGAGTAGAGTATGGAGGGATATAAATACACATTTGCTGGATCTGGTGAGAACATAATATGTCCTGAGAAACTCCCCCTTGGTAACTCTTCATTTTGCACATCTGCACTCCCACCCATGGCCTTGCAGCTGCAGTAGTTTGAAATGAAAGATAGACTTGTTTGGTTTTAATTTTAAGAAAAATTCTTAGGGCAGTATAAAGCAGGCCAGCTCAGTGATGTCTGTGTGCATTACAGTGTGCAGTTCCTGAGTTGTGCCTTTAGATTATCAATATTTACATTTCTCCACACATGGATGCAGGTCTCAGCTTGGTTACTGACCTTTTCTAACTTCATCTGTGAAATATGGAAATAAGATTTACCCTAAGTACCTTGATTCTGGGCTTATCAGGGCTTGGGGAACAGTCTGTATTGTTAGTTCTTGAGCTGCTGGATATTAGTTCTGCACTCAGCATCCAGAGGTAACTTGATCTGTCTGCCTGTATTAGAGTTAATTTCCAGTATCATTCAGAGGAAAAGGATATGGACCCTTTTCTGTGAACACACTGTAAAATTGCCACAAAGTACTGGGAGATGACTGTGCTCAGTTCCTAAAGATCAATTTATTCACCATAGAGATATGGGGTGAGTGGGCAGTTCAGAGAATCACTAATGGGATAGAGAGCCCTTTGCTTCAAAGCCACTGCTTCTGCTCTAGCACAGGGCTCTGCTCACCCAGAGCTTTTAACATCTGAGGGCTGGTGGTTGTCCTCTGAGAAGAGATTGCAGTGTCCTCATCTTGTTTTTCTGGAGACCCCTGAACGGGTAGCACCGCAGCTGGTCCTGCCTGGTGGCCCCAGGAGATGCAGAGAGTGTCTGGAGGCTGTGCTGTCACCAAGCCCGGGGGCAATGTGTCCCTAGGCTGGTTGTCCTGCCGTGCTGCTGGCCAGGAGGGCAGGCCTCCAGCTCCCAGAGCTGGGCATTTAACATGCTCAGCTGGAGAACCCAGCTGCAGGCTGATCTCTTATTGCCCCAGGGTTCATCCGTGGCTGAATCTTAATGGCAGGTCTAGAGAAGCACCTGGTTATCTTCCACTGCTGTTTATCTTCTGTTGCTCTTTATCTTAGAAGCTCCTTTGGTGGTTTTCTGGGTTCAGCTTGGCGTGCTGTTCTGTGGTAGGGATGAATTTTGCATGCACTGTTGACATTTCTCTGTGTTCTGCTCAGCTTTATTCCAGAGAGTGACACAACTCAACACACACAGAGAGAAAGCAATCTGCGAGTATACTGGGAGCATTGTTGGTTTCTCATAAAAGACCATGCTGAGAATATCTCAAACACCCTTTATTTCTGTCCTTCCATGCCTTTGAAGAGGGTGTTGTACCCTCTCTGTAGACAGAGGGACACATGGTCTCTTTGGAAGACCCTAAAACACTTGCCAGAGGTTTTTAAAGGTCAGGGTAACGTCGCTCAGAGCTTTTGTGAGCTGGCTGGCAGAGGAACATTCTACATGGTGCAGGCTATAGAGAAGGCAGCTGCTCTCAAGTTATTTTTTCCCTTGCCACTTTATGGGTTTGCTGTGTTTTCCCCAGGGGTGCCTAGCTATCTTTCTGGGTTGTTTTTTTTTTCCCCCCCCTTGAGCTCTCTGGTTTTGCTTTAAGAGTTACAGCACCATTGATTGTATTGGCTGTCTGGAAAATGGTGTGCTGCTCGCTGTCTGTGGGCTCCCTGCTGCTAAATGCTGCCAGTGGGACTCCAGAGCATTTAGATCAATCAATAGGGCTATCATGGCTTTATTTTCCACGCTGCCCCCATCCCAGGGATGTGTGTAACACTTGGAGAGAGCACACGAGCCCTGGGGTTATTGATGGCAGAGTGCAGACCCAGGCACGGGGTGCATCCCTGGTGCAGATGTCTCCATTTGGATGGGGAGAAGAAGACCTGTGCAGAGGGGTGGCCTCTGCCCTAGCATGCCAGCAGCTCCCCAGGCATGGTCCCTGTAGAGAGAGTGACCACGGCTCAGGGCTTTGGGAAGGATCTGTCCTTAATTCTCCCCTTTTGCAGGTAACTTCCTTCTGTCATGACTGGGTGCTGCAAGACAGCATGAAATGAAGTAGGGTGCTCATGGGATCTCCCACATGTGTGCAAACCCCGTCATGTGCTGGCAGTCGATGCTCAGCACCAGGGGAGCTCGGTGCTGAGTGTGGACCCAGGTGCAGTATTGCCAAGCACAGCAGTTGGTGCTGGGAGCAGGTGGCCTCCCTCATCCACTCTTAATGCAGCACACCTGGAGGGTCTCACCCCGCAGGCACAAAGGCCATTTAAAGGCATTCTCAGCTGTGGAGAGACATGCCATTAACAAACCACCTCTAATAATGTAGTCCTGGCTGCATCTGAGTTTAGGAGAAAATGTTTTCACTGAACACAGAGTCTGTAATAGAACCTGCCTTCCAGAGGGTAAATGGGACAATGTAGCAGTCCCTGCTGTTCTGGGCCCATGGTTATCTCATGGCAAAAAATTCCAAGGAGTATTCTGCAGTTGCTAACAGGTGGACTAAATAATTTCTCTGGGAAGGAAAGCATCCATTGATCCTGTTGCATTTTTCCTCTAGATCCCATCTAATGCCAAGGCTGAAAGAATCACGTTCCCACGAGTCTTTGCTCAGTCCCAGTAGTGCTGTTGAGGCTCTGGATCTCAGTATGGAGGAAGAAGTGGTCATCAAGCCAGTCCACAGTAGCATCCTGGGACAAGACTATTGCTTTGAGGTAAGGAGCCTTTGTGTATGTCCCAGGGTCATTCCTGCCATGCAGTGGAGCTGACTGGGGAGCCAAGTGTGGGCTTACATCTTGGGCTGTCACTGTTATAAAGTGTTTGTGCTCTGAATTGCTACACAGAGACTGTTTCCCCAGGCAGAAGATTACTTCCATCTTTCCAAGGAGGGTCACATCCACAGAATGAGAGCAGCGAGCCCTTTGCCTTGCAATGGTTGTCACAGCAGAGCTTGCTGCTGGCACAGGTGTTGAGCTGCTTGAGGCTGTGTATTAACAGAGCAGAAATGTGTAGTTTGTGTTCCTACAGATACCAGAAAGTGCTAATCCCTGCTCATTGTTCAGAAAGACATCGTATGTGGTCACAAAGATAGCCTGCTGTTGTCAGTGGGAGTGTTGAGGACTTGTTCTAGTAACTGAATCTTCCCTTGTTTGGGTAAATGGAAAAATCTGAGAGTATTTCAGGGGGTTTTTAACAGCTGTTGTGGCATGTGGTTAGGTCTGGACTAGCAGGAGGTAGCAGGATGCATATAAACCAGTCTGTAGTTGGATAATTCAATGTAGTATGTCTTGGGAATCATTTGTCCTGCATTGTGGATGGCAAAGTGTTATTGCTTATGGCAGTGGTTGGATGTGGAACTGGGAAATGGTTTTTCTTACAGTAATAAGATGGTCAATACTTGTGTTTCTGTGAAGAGAAGGTAACCTGTTTGCATTTGGACATAAAAGAGCAGATAAATGGTGTATCTGTGCTTGGATTGTACTGTTGGGGGTGATGAGACTGCAGTTTTCACTTGGATGGGCAGCACTAGGTGAAACAGCCTTGTCAGTGTCCAAGAGGAATCACACTGGAGAGATGAAGATTTTTCTTTTTTCTTTACTGAAATAAGCACACTATGAAAGAAATGAGTTAAAAGATCCATTTCTTAAAATATAAGCAGGTAACACAAAAACAGTCTTACAAAAAATAGCCCCAAACATCAACTCTAAAGTGGGCTGATAGACATTTTCCAGTGCTGCTCATTCTCTGCAGAATGGAGCAAGTGCAGCAGGTCAGGAGAACAGTTTTGTAAATTGTATGGCCTCTATTACATTCCACTCAAGGAAGATAAAATGAAGCTAGATGGAAAATAGATGTGACATCCATAATATGAGTTGTTTACCAATTCTGTTCAGCACACAAGAGCAGAGGAAGGGATGTGAACAGTACTTGTAGAAAGTTGTCTGAGAGGGAAATTACAGAAGTCATGCACTGGTAAGGAGGAAGAAAGTTTTATTTTTAAGTGAATTGGATGAAGAAGAGTCATACAGAAGAAAAGAACATGTTAATTGCTGTTCTGCAAATCCTGCAGAGGAAAGGAGGAATGCCAGAAAACAAAAGGGACATTGATTTGTAACTATCATTACTCATCAGCAAGCTCCAGTGAGAAGGACTGAGGTGAGAGCTAAATGCCATAGTGTTGCATTGGCCTTGTGTTTTCGGTAAACCACCTTCAAATCTGGAGTGAAAGGAGTTTGCAGATCTCCCAGGATCTCTGGTGAGCAGCAGGCAGTGATCCCAATCTGCCATGCACTTAGGTGCAACTGATGGAAGCCAAGGGTTAGCATTGTCTTTGGGTGCAAGGCTGGAGGGATGAGCCTGGGTAGAGGAGCAGTGTGTTCTGGGATGGGCTGGAGACTGTGCTGGCCCCTCTGGACCCCTGCCTTCATTGGCACAGACAACTTACCACGTGGTTCTCCATGTCAGGAGATAGTGAAAGCTGAGTGACAAAACCACAGTTGCATCTTCTCCTCCTCGAGTGCTTGAATGTTGCATTCAGTTATCATTGTGTCCTGAGGGTCCCATCTGTGGCCTGTGATCCTTAGTCCTTCAACATTGCTTCAAATGAAAGTGCAGGCAAGGCTTGGCAAAGACTGCTGCCACCTTTGAGTGGAAGGTCAGCAAAGAGCAGTAAAACCTGGAGTGGGAAAGCTTTGCTTCAGGTCTACACAAGTTTGAAAGGAAAACTGAAGCTGGTGGCCAAGAGCCGTGGCACTGCTGTGTGTGGGAACACTGAAGAGTGAAAAGCTCAGATGGTGTCCTGGAAAAGGAGCCCTGAACCAGGAAGTGTCAAGTGAGAAGGGCCTGCCAGAGTCACAGAGATGAGGAGAACCAAGATATTTTCTGCATATTGCCTTGGGAAGGTGCTGCCAGTTGGTAATGGTGCTCTGTCCCTGTGCTTTGATGCTATTGTGGATCTGTTTTCCAGGGAGATCTGTCAGGAACAGCCAAGTTTGCTATTTCAAATTGAGAAATGAAGCATTGCTGTTGTTGGGCAGTTCCAGCTTGACATAGTTCTTAACTACTTTCTCCTTGCAGTGGGGTGGTCAGGCAGGGGACGGTGCCTAAGAAGCTGGTTCCATCAGCAGCTGGCTGGTGTCCCTGAATCCCAGAATGAGAGGGGTTAGAAGGGACCTCTGGAGATCATCCAATCCAACCCCCTTGCTAAAGCAGGTTCCTCTAGAGCAGGCTGCAACTGTCAGTTATGCCACAGGTCCTTCTCCACCAAGCTGCAGCAGCAGCAGCCTCGTGGCTCAGAGAGCAGGATGGCAGGGTTTGAGAGGGCTGCAGATGGAGTCGTGCTGAAGAGGGCAGGTTCAGAGAGGGAACTGGCAAGGCACCCAAATGGAGATAAAAGCAAGAGGTGCCAAAGCCATCTGCAGTGGAAAAAAAAAACCCAAGTGGCTCTTTTGGAGGCAGCTGGCTGTGTGGAGGTCCCAGGCAGTTGGCTCTCCCCTTGAGCTTAACCGACCTGCATTACAACGTGCCAAAGCTGACTGCTCAGCTCTGCTGGGGGTAAGGGAGTCAGCAGTAATGCAGTGCCTTTTCCAGTGCTGCATTTGCCTTTTTCTGCTTATTTAGTTCTATGAAACTGGCTTTCTTCTGACTTGCTGAGTGCTTGGCAGTCAGTATTTTCTGGGTTTCTTCATTGATTTTTTTTCTCTTATCTTCTTTCCCCTGGTAAGACTTCCCAGTCAGTGTCATCATCTACTGCCACTGCACATGCTGTGTGTGCTAACTACACAGTGGGCATCTCAGTCCAATAAAGTCCAGCTTCCCTGAGCCTATTCCTGCTTCTGCTGTTTGTAGGCCCTGTGGTCTTGGGGCAGGCAGGGCAGTGAGGACTGTGGGGCTCTGTTGCTGTCTCAGCAGACCAAAGTCTTGTCCTGTTGCACCGCGTGTCTAGGCTATCTCAGGATGTGGCTGGGGGGTGTGGAGCAGGAGAAAGAAATACTGTAGTTGGTCCAGTACAACTTGCACTGTGTCTCCTCATCCTGGCCTTGCCTAAGCAAGGGGGAATTCAGTGGAGCTAAATTTGGCTCCACTAAATTTAGTCCAGCTCTGCAGATGTTCACTGATGCTCACAGGGCTCTTCAGGTCCCCTGGGCAGCTGTCATGGGTCTGAGGGCTGGCCCAGGCAGTGCTGGCTTCCCCTTGCACACGTGGTGATGGTGAGATTTACTGGCAGCAGCCTTAACTTTGCCTCACAGCTTCATTGGAACACCTTGAGTGAAGCTGTTTCAGTAGCTCACCATCTTCTGTTGTTACTCCAGTGAGATTCCTCCCAGTGTACTTTGAGGAACCTGTGCTGTACCTAAGAGATCTTTAAAGGGACAAGATTTTATCCAAGGGCTGTGAATAATGAGTGAGGATGAGTAACATTTGAGAAATTCATGAGTTTTATTGAGTTTATCCTGTACATTAATGGTATTCTAGCATATCCAAACTCTTGATGACACCAGAATACTTTCTTTATCAAGAAGATTAACATGTCATTTTAGATGATTAATGCTATATGATGTTCAGGTCAGAGCTCAAAGCTGGGATGTTATTGCAAATCTTTTTTGGTCATACATGGTAGATGGAATCTTCAGCTCCCATCAGATCAAGAGGTCTTCCTGTCTGACACTTGAGAATTTTCCCCTTCTCTCATTAAATGTGACAGTTACAGGTTTTTCAGGTTTTGAGTGATTAGTTAATCAGCAGTTGTTTTGGAATTGAATCATAAATTTCACCATGATAACTCAATGATAATATGTTGACTTAAGTGTGGCAAGGAAATATATTACATACCTAATAGATAGCTGGTAAAAAACTGACATTTAATTAACAGAGTGAGTAGAAGGACAGCTAAATTACATGCTTATTTATTTGGATGTGAAACCTCTAGGCAGCTGTGGGATCCATGTGTGTCACTGTGGAGAGCTTGTCTTTAAGAAAGCATCATTCAACAGCAATCAAAGAAGTCATAATTCTCTTTTATGGAAGAGCTTACAAGTTTCCTACAGATCCTCTAGCTCTGAGAACAGAGTCTTCAAATGCAGTTGTCACCAAACTCCCATCAAAACAAAAGAGCTAAACAAGAAGCTAGGTGAGAAATGGCCTTTGAGGCAATGGACTAATGGTGTAGTTAACTGAAAGGTGTATTTGACCTCTTCCACCTTTATTAACTGATTATTAATTAATCAGTGCACTCTGAGTTGTGTAGACCTTAGTCAGGATGTCAGTGGGAGCTTTTTCCCACTGTGGGGTACAGGAACCTGCTGTGATGCCTGCAGAGTAGTGTGGCTGTCCCAGGAGTGTCAGGACTTGGACAGTTTGGACTGGAACATGGATGCCATTTTGAGTCTTTTGCAGCTGGATGAGGTGAGCCAAATAAGACAGGGCTCAAGTTCTGAATTATTAGGTTATTGCCAGAGGAACATTATCTGAGCAGCACTGCTCCTGTTAGGCATCATTAGCAGTCAGGTGTATGAGTGTGCTTGCCTCAAATGCTGTTGGAGGAACTCTTATTGGGAAAAGGATCAAGATAGAAAACTGCCAGACCCTCTGGCAGAGCAAGGTGTAGGGATCACACCCCATGGACACTGTCTGGCCAGTGATACATCTCTGGTGGCATCAGAAGGCTGTTGGTGAAGGTTCAGAGATGGAGGTTCCCATGAGCATCTGCAGCAGCAAACAGGAGATGAAGCAGGTCAGATCTGTAATGGGCAGCTTTGAAGAAACTGGAAGTACACTGGAGCGTGAAAGGATGCTGAAGAGATCATACTCCTGTGCCTACTAGTATGGAATCTTCTTTCCCTGGAAACAGAAGATAGCTTGTGCTCAGAAGAATGTCTGGTTATACAGGACAGAGGATAGAAGCTTGTAAGGACAGGGAAGTGTCTGTCTGAAGGAGAGAATGTCTGGGACACCAAGGGTTGGAAGATCTCTCACATTTGCTGTGTAAAGACAGGGTAGACCTCTTCCCATTTTCTCCTCGTTGGGAGATGTCTGTGCTCAGCTCATCACTGGGGTTAGCTAATGGCAAATCTTAGCGAGTGCCAGTGCTGTAAGAACAGGTTAGGCTTCTGGGAGATACATGAAATTAAAGGAGATTGTGTCTCCCAGAAGCAGATAACCCAGTGTGCAGCCTGTAAACACAAACACTCTGAGATGATAAAGTACTCAGAAATAATTCTGCAGCCTGAGACTGGTGGAAGTGAGGCTCAGAGGGGAGTTATTTAAAGCAGCAGCCAGGTCCATTTAGCCTGCAAGTAGAGATGGACATAGAGAACGTTACTGGACATCACCAAAAGCAGTGAATGCAGAGGAGGGCAGGGCAGCTGGTAGGAGGCTTTATGGGCAGGGCAGAGTTCTGGTACCACACTTATGGGCTGTCAGCTTGCCAGCAGGGCTTGAGGAATATGTGTATGGAGCAGATGCAGAGAGCTATAGGTGTTTTAGACCTTGGCTCTGTAATTGATGCCAAGGAAGCTTGGTGTGGTCAGACAGGAAGAAATGCCTGGTCCCTGTCATCCTGGGGCTGCCAGGCAGTGGATCCTTGGTAGGCTCTTGACAGGGTTGGTTTTCCAGGGGGAAGCTGAGGGAGCAGGGGTGTCATAAGGAATGAGGGGCATTTGCACCACTGGAAATGCCACTGCTGTGAGCATGCTTCTTCAGAACCTGGCTATGAAATCCTGATGGCCAAAGAAGATCACACAAACACTGCATAAAGATCTGTTGGAGTGATACTGGAAGCATGAGAGATGAGAGCTCAGCAGCACTTCACTGGCCATCTCCAGGTCCAGGAGCCCCAGCCTGGTTCCCCCCAGCTGGGGACTAAGTACCATGAGCTGCTGCTCATAACTGCTGCAGGAGTGGGGTCCCCGTGTTCTTCACAGCATTATCTTCAGAAGCAAGAGGACACAAAGGGGGAAGGTAGGAACCCAGCCTTTCCAGGCTTGCTGTTCTCTTGGAAACAAGGAATGGGTTGTTCCTATCACAGGCTTTGGGCTGAAGCTGGAGGAATGCCAAGTAGTTGCAATTTGTCTTCAGTTCATCTAAGGATTTGCAGTCTCTCAGCTGTGGAGCTTGGTGGTTTCAAGCATGGCATGCATGGGCCCATTGCCTAGTGTTTTCTGGTGTGGAAGAGGAGAGGTAATTGGGATTTGCTGCCATGATGATTCTGTACTGTACAGAGCTGCCCTGGTTTTCCACCAGCCTTAGGGGGTGTCGCTTCATGCTTGGGTAAAGCTGTTTACTTAAAAAACAAACCCAAACATTCACTAGCATCTTTCCAAATTCCTCCTCTCCCCCAAATCACAGTCTGCAGTGTTCTGGTCAAGACATAATCCTGTTCCTTTCCCTGTAGGTGACGACTTCATCAGGAAGTAAGTGCTTCTCGTGTCGTTCTGCAGCAGAGCGAGATAAATGGATGGAAAACCTGCGGCGTGCCGTGCACCCAAATAAGGTAGTGGCTTTGAGGAATTGCCTCTCTTGGAGTTCACTTCCTCCTTATTACATTTTATAGCCCAGTGCATAGTAGCAGCAGGGGATGTGCTGTCACTTCACTGAGTCAGTGTAAGGGTGGGTCAGCCTCTTCCATGTTGCTTTCTTCCACGATTATATTTACAGGCAAGTGCCAATTATTTCTTCCCCTCTTTTCTCAGCACATGCTGCTTCAGCTCTTGCCTAAGAATTGATCAGACCTGAAGACTCTTCAGTCTTGCTCTCATACTGATGATAACATGCCATTGATGTAGGACTTCCCACCTCCCAGCAGCTCTGGGACAGATGGCAGGTGGCTGCCAGCAAAGTTACAAGACTGAATAGCCCCAAGAGTTCCCATATCACACCTCCTGACTGGTAGTGCTTGTAGTGTCAGCTTTGGTGATGGAGAAACTCAGGTGCCCATCGCAGTGAGTTCTCTGAGGCCAGAGTGGAACGTAGCTTTCCCTTCTCCAGGCAGTTGAGGGGGCAAAGTCAATCCCTTTGGGATCACTGTAGGACAGGGACACCCAATATGCTGGCTTATGGCCCACTAAGAACATCCTGAAATAAAATCTGTAGCTGCTTCTCCCTCTCTGCAGTGGGGTTACCTGACAGATTGAGTGGGACTAATCAACTGCAGGATTGCACAGCTGATGAGCTCAATAAACAAGTCTTTTTCGGCTCATCAGAGAAGACACAAATGATGGGCTCCTGTGAATTCATTCCTGACATCTGAGCCACTGTGCATGCAAGTTAGGTCCAGGCCTGGTGGGTTGCTAGAGGAGCTCTGTGTTGGAGTTTACTGTTCCCAGTGCAGCCACAAATGTCAGCGTAAAAGATTTCCTTCAGTATCAGAATGGGAGCAGCAGAGGGGAGAGGTGGACTTCTGCCTCCAGCAGTGTGTTCCTCCATGTGGAGTTCAGTGACTCTGGTGCTTTCAAAGTGCAGCAGCCTGGTAGTAATGATCTGAAAGAGGTGTGTAAGGTTTGCACACTTGCCATGAGAAAAGTCCCAGGAATGTGAGGTAGAGCTGGGCACGTCACTGTGGCTTAGAGATGCAGTGCTCAGTAGAAATCCACTTGGAAATGTGCCCTCATCTCAAAACATGCCATTAGCTGATGGCTAAATTTCCATGTTTCTTTGAGTTTGTAGACAATAAACTCTCAGTATCTGACTTGATATTTCTATCAGGAATGCAGTGTTCTTACATAGTTCCTGTGTGTGCTTCCTGAACCTACAGTACCCCATTGTTGACTTCCAGCAGAAATGTTCCTGCCCAGGCTCCAAGCCTGAGCAGAGTAAGCCATGGCTGCTGTTCTAGTGAGGGGGTTCCAAACAAAACAGGTTACTGCAGAATCCCCTAGCAGTGCTCCAGCTGCACGTGCTTTACCTTTCAAATCATTCCTGCCACAGATGCCCCTGGATGTTCTTCCAGGATGAAATTGGCATCACTGGGGAGCTCTTCAGGATCCACAGTATCCATTTCTCTGTTGTTACTTAAAAGATAACCAAGCCAGATTTCTGTTTCTGAACTGTAGTGATTCTCCTGTGGGACTCACTCTGCCTCCCATAATTCCTCTTGATGGTTTCATTGGGTGCTTTGGACTTCTGCCCTAAAATATCCCGAGGTTTTGTAAATGCTCCTTTCCCTGTCAGAGGTGGTTGTGTTCCAGCCATGGGTGAGGTGATCCCTGGGTGTGTGTTCAGATCCCTTGGTTGTTGCTCTCTTACAGTAAAGATGTGCTCCAGTGCTGCTGTAAAGCAGCTGTACTGGAAAGGGAGGTGGCTGTGAGATACCTGTAACAGAGCCTCTGTTTGTGAAAGCCATTTGTGAGCAGTGAGGTTCTTTCTGTTTCTCCTGACGCCCTCCCAGCAGTGAATGGGAAATGGAACAGTTGTGCTTTGGAGGAGTTTTATCTTCCTTGTTCTTTTTATTAATTGGCACCAACAGACATGGAGAGCACAGTGATATTTGGAAAATTAACATAAGTAGTGTTATTATGCAAATTCCTGAGAGCCAGTATTTCCTTAAAATAAAATGTAATTAAGCCTCCACTCATGGAGCACATCCGAAATAATTAACTCCTATCTCCAGTTTTGTTTTGCTTGGCTTTCTGGGCTTTTTATTGACCTTTTTTTTTTTCTTTGCATCTTTGTTTTTTTTTTTTCCCCAGGACAACAGCAGAAGGGTAGAGAATATGTTAAAGTTATGGATTATTGAAGCCAAGGACCTGCCAGCTAAGAAAAAGTACTTGTGTGAATTATGCCTGGATGAGGTTCTTTATGCACGAACTACCTGTAAATTGAAAACTGATAACGTGTTTTGGGGGGAGCACTTTGAATTCAACAACCTCCCATCACTCAAAAACATCACAGTGCACTTATACAAAGAGACTGACAAGAAGAAAAAGAAGGACAAGACCAATTTCATTGGACAAGTGAATATCCCTGTCAGCTCTGTCACGGGCAGGCAGTTTGTAGAGAAATGGTACCCAGTGGTCAGCCCCAACCCTGGGAAGGGCAAGTCCCCAGGGCCCATGATCCGCATCAAGTCACGCTACCAGAGCATGAGCATTCTTCCCATGGAGATGTACAAGGAGTTTGCTGAGTACATCACTAACAATTACATGGTGCTGTGCTCGGTGCTGGAGCCATCCCTGAGCGTGAAGAACAAAGAGGAGATGGCATCTGCCCTGGTGCACATCCTGCAGAGCACAGGCAAGGCCAAGGTAAGACCCTCTGGCATTCACACTGTCCCACCAGAGGCCATCAGGAGCAGGCTCCTGGGTTGGGTTTTGGCAATCACATCATTGGGAGGGGGGCTTCAGGCTTGGGCATTGTTAATACAGTCTAGTTTTGCTTTTAATTACAAACAAGTCAGTGGTAGTTTGAATTGCTTAATTAGCAAACAGGTTGGTGGGACACAGGATACCAACCAAGTCATTTTTCTCTCCTTCTGGAGGCTTTGAGGCCAGCTTCTTACTTGGTGAACAGGCACCAATAGGAAGGTGGGGCAGTTTTCAGGGTTGATGTGTAAGCAGTGCTGGCTTCAGCTAAGCAGCCTGTGTCTGCTGGGTGTTCTGGTGGGGACCCAGCAGGTTCCCTGCTCCACCTCCTCCCAGTCACTGTGCTGCTGTGCTGAGCACCCAGCACAGCAGGAGTTAGATGGAGGCAAGAGCCTTCTGAGAACTTGTGAGCAAAGTCTGCCTGTGGGCACATCTGCCTCTGAATCAGCTCACAGTCTTCAGGGTCTGTCCTGGTGCTTTTGGAAGGGAGGTGTGAGGGGGGGACAGCAGTGTGGGGAAGCACAAGGGTCCTGGGGTGCTCCCAAGGCATTGCTTTCTGGGGGAGTTGATGCTGCCAACTTGCCAAGGGGTGAGAGTTCAGGTTTTATGAACCACTTTGAACATCCTTCCTGGTGGGGAATCCCCCACCAGATCTGAAGAACAAGAGGTAGGCAGAGAGTGGGATTTACTCCTGGCTGTGGTCTGTGAGGGTACAGGAGGGTGAGCAGAGCTGGAAACCCCCTTACTGGAGAGCACAGGCAAGTACTGAGGTTCCTGTCACATGGAGCTGTGTGACTTGTCTGCAGCAGAGCATCCTTCATCCCCAGGTGGCATGGCACAGCCTTGGTGGGCAGTGCCAGTGGCAGGACTGCAGGAGTTAGAGCATCAGCGTTTTTCTCTGTTAACATCTCCCTGAACTCTGCAGGGGGGAGCTGGGGAAGAGCAAGATCTCCAAAGCTTTTGTAGTGCTGAGAAGACATGAGCCTCTCTCCTGAGGGGGAATTTGCAAGGCTCTGCTTCCTCTGCAGCTGCCACTGCTGCCCAGGACCAGGTTCATGGATTAGGTTTAGTTACCATCTGTTGGACAGAGAAGTGGCTTGGCCTCCTGATTTAATTCCAGGCAGGAAAAGCTCACTGAGAGGATTGTGAGGCCATGGGCCTGCAGTGGCAGAGGCAGAGAAAACAGCTCAGTTAAAGCCTCCCTGATCCCCAGCAGCAGTGTCAGACCCCAGGAGTGCAGAGGAAGGCCACAGTCCTGCTCCCCTTGGCTGTGTTGGCCTCAGTGAGGACAGAAGTGGCTTGTGATTCATGGCATGTGAAATAATGCTTTATGGTTACACAGGGAGAGAGCATCGAGGGTCACTCCTTGTGCTGGAGCTTCAGCTGCCAGCACGTGGGTTCTGAGCCCAGTCCTGCCTTCTGCTGGCTCTGGTGGCACTAGTGTCAAGGCTCGTGTTGGAGTGACATTGCCATTGTTCTGGTCCAAAAGGCTTCAAGTGTCACCCTGAACTCAAGTCGCCATGGATCATGTTCAGGCACGGCTGAGAGCCGTTGTCACTGCTCCTGCCTTTTCCCTCTTCTCATCAGTACTGGAGAGGCTCTGGAGAGAGCAAGTGTGTTTCTAGACATGTGTCTGCATCAGTGCTTGAGATCCCAGAGGCTCTACAAGAGATGCAGCAAACAGCAAAAGGACTTGATGAATTTCCCCTTAAAATGAAGCTTCTGCTTTCTGTGCCTGTCGTCTGCCATCAGCATTAGCACAGGATTTAGGGAGCTGTCAGAGCAACAGGAGTTACTGGAGCATGGGAACTGGATGGTGCATCCTTTGTAGAGGAGTTGGACAAGCAGAGAAAGGGAAAAGCTGCTGTAAGGTAAAAAAACAATGAATGGGAGAGGAAGACACCTCCTCCCTGTGACATGAGTGCACCCCAGCACTGCTCAGGAAAGCTGTGCTGTGTCTAAGCACCGTGACCCACTGAGGGGACAGAGCCACAGAGATCATCAGGCTGGTGCCCACTCTGCAAGGGGAGGTTGTGCTGTGCTGATGTTGTGGTCCCTGCCCTCCTCCAGGCAGCCCCTCTCAGCCCCCTCCAGAGAAAAGGACCAGTCAAGACAAGTCCAAGTGCTTGAAGAGGCCTGATTGCCGTGGTGTTCACTGTCCTTGCTGGGCATCCCTTGGCCCTGCAGCAGGGCTCTGACTCATAGAACAGAGTCATGGAATCGTTTTGATTGGAAAAGATCTTTTAAGGTCATCAAGTCGAACCATTAGCAGCACTGCCAGGTCACCACTGAACCATGACCCTCACCACCACATCCACACATCTTTTAAACCCCTCCAGGGATGGTGACTCCACCACTGCCCTGGGCAGCATCTTTCAGGGCTTGACAACCCCTTCTGGGGAAAAAAGTTTTTCCTCATATCCAATCTAAACCTCCCCTGGCACAACTTGAGGCTGTTTCCTCTTGTATTGTTGCTTGTTACTTGGGAGAAGAGACTGACTCCCACCTCACTCCAGTCTCCTTTCAAGTAGTTGTAGAGAGTGAGAAGGTCTCCCCTGAGACTCTTTTTCTTTAGGCTAAACACCTCAGTTCCCTCAGCTGCTCCACACAGGACTTGTACTCCAAGCACCTCCCTGGAGTTCTTCCCAGCTAGTCTGCAGGGGAACCAGTTTGTTTCATTTTGCTATTGTTTCTAGGAAAGGTGGCTCTGTATGTGTTGGGGTGTCTTGGGGAAGGCACGTGCAAGGCTCTGAACTGCATCTGATTTTGATGCTGAGGGGACAGTTCTTTCAGCCCAGGTGCACCCAGCAGCAAGCATCTGGTCCTTTGCAGGTGACACTGAGCAGGAAAGTAAAACACCCAAGGCCCAAAGTAGGGCACAGTAGGCTTTGAAATGGGGTTCAGAGGTTGAGGAAGGAGAACAGATCCCTGTGGGCCAGAAGCCCCGGGAACAGGGATGGTCCCAGGGAAGCCAGTGTGCTGCTGGATGAGGCTGTAGAAAGCAGGGCTAGGTCCCAGCCTCTGCTGGCTTAGGACCTCAGCCCAGCATGGCAGTGGTGAGTACCCTGCTCCCTGTCACTGGTGGACAGGGACACCAGGGCAGCAGCCCTTCCTCCAGGCCTCTGTCCTCCTGTGACCCTCTGAAGCTTGCCCAGGCAGGGGGTGTGTTCTGCATCCTTGTTCCTTGCCGAGAGCCTTTCCAGTGACCTCTTCAGAGCTCTCCCCTGCCCTGAAGAGTGCAGACGTGGCAATCAGCAACCACTAATTTATTTTGCTGATAAAGGGAGTTTTTGTGGCTCTTGGCTGCTGTGGCTGATGCTAAAGCAGCAATTACAGTTGGACTGAGAAGCAAGTGGCCGGTAGATTATCTGGGAAGACTCGTTAGCAGCTAATTGCTCTTGCCTGTTCCAGCCCTGTTCTCCTGCAGTGATGTGCTGTAAATATAGTGTAATCCCATAATGAGACATGGCTGACTGGGGACCTGTGGCCACCCAGAGCCATGCTGCTGGAGTTCTGTGCTTGAGAGGTGCAGTGTGGTGCTGAGTGAGGGATGCTGTGTGCAAGCTGCAGGCAGGCCCCTGGCCACTGATGTCCCCAATGTCCCCAGCTCTCAGAGAGCAGAAGGGTGATCCTCGCCCATAGACAGTCCTTCACAATGTTGAGCTGTTCCCCACCAGCCAGCTGCTAAAAGCCAGAGTCACTGCCTGAGTTGTAGGATTGTAGAATCATTTTGGTTGGAAGAGATCTTTAAGACTAGTCTGGTCCTGAATCCAGCATTGCCAGATCACCACTAAACTTTGTCCCTCAGCACCACATCTATGTGTCTTAGTCCCTCCAGGGATGGTGACTCCACAACTTCCCTGGGCTGCATCTTCCAGGGCTCGACAACAACCCTTTTCTGTGAAGAAATTTTTCCTAATACCAACCTAAACCTCCCCTGGCACAACTTGAGGTTGTTTCCTCTTGTCCTGTCACTTCTTCCTTGGTAGAAGAGACCAACCCCTACCTCAGTTCAGCCTCCTTACAGGGAGTTGTAGAGAGTGAGGTGGTCTCCTCTGAGACTCTTCTTCTCCAAGCTAAACAACCACAACTGCTCCTCACAAGGCTTGTGCTCTAGACCCTTCACCAGCTTCATTGCTCCTTTTAGGACACACTTCAGCACCTCAATACCCTTCTTGTAGTGAGGAACCCAAAACTGAACCCAGGATTCAAGATGTGGCCTCACCAGTGCCCAGTCCAATGGCACAGTCACTGCCCTGGTCCTGCAGGCCACGCTATTGATGATACAAGCAGGATGTCCTTCCTGCAGAAGAGGGACAAGGGATGTAGCTGAATTTTCTCCCTCAATATCTCCTCCTTCCTGGCCTTCATAGCTGCATCACATTAGATTAAAGGGTGGAGAATGAAAGCAGAGAGTCCTCTCTGGAGTCCAAGTCCATGCTTCCTTTGGTCTTTGTTTGGGGAAGGGAAGAACTTCAACCCTGCAGTGCTGTGCAAGGGTTTGTTGTGGATCAGGGCACACCTGGAAAGCCTGGACCAGGCACCAAGGCGAACAGGTGGAGAGGAGAGGAAAAGGGTTTTGATAAATGGTGAGTGCAGACAGTGTGGCTGAAGGAGCAGCTCCAGCTCACTGGGAAGTCTGACAAACATCCAGCCCTACATCAGCTCTCTCAGTGCAAACAGTTTTTCACTGTCTCTTTTTATGGCAAGCAGGGGCTGGAAGAGGGATGTGGTTCTGTGGCTAAATAGAGAGGTGTGGGCTCTCTGCATCTGTCCTTGACTTGTTATGTGCTTCAACTTCCTAATGAGAGAACTGATAAAATGTTACCTGTGAGGGTGTGGAGAGATACCTAATTATTTGCATATGTTTTGCAAGCCACAGACAAAAGGCAGGAAGTCATAGTTCAAAGTACTTCTGTTGCCATCCTTGGTGTTGCTGGGAGTGCTCATCCCTACCATTAGCATGGCTTGATGTGGCCTGTGTGTTGTGGTTATGGGTAGGCAGGCTGCATCCTTCCCAAAGGGAGATCAATTGTGACTTCTGGTGCTTCCAGAATATTTCCCATGCTGAGGTGTGTTTTAGGGCTCTTTAGTGTTACAGCTTTTGGAGCTCAGTTCATGACCATAAATACATCAAAAACCCCTCTCCTCCCCAAGTGGTTGGTAGATCAAACCCAGCACTAGACAAAGTTCTGACTAACCAGCTGCTGATTTGAAATAAATATTTATCATGTTGTGAATGGAGTAAAGAATAAACATGTGTCCCTATTTGTTTATGCTGCAAGGGTTTCCTTCAGTTAAGCAGATGGATTTACTCCTCCCGTGCGAGCCTGCTGCAAACTCCCCATGTTCCCCTCCTGGGCGTGGGGAGCTTGGTCAGAGCTCTGCTGGCAGCATCAGTTTAAGTGCAGAACCTGCAAATGGTGTGCAGGGCTGCCTAAAAATGACTGCTGAGCTCGGGAGGGGACTTGGAAATAAGTGGCACAGCCTGGGTAAGAAGCTGCTGGACTTGGTTGGTCCCTTTGGGGAGCACTGCTCCTGTACCTGCACTGGAAGCTCTGTGGGCATAGGGCAGCAAGGATGCTGCACATGTTCAGCTGTAGACAAGACTGGCAGCAACCATATCATTTCCCCTACAAAGAGTTTATCTCCCTGATAATATTTTATAGCAGCCATAGTTGAGTGAATAAGGCTTTTAATCAGTTTTAGGAGCACCCCTCCTTCTCCCCTCTCCCTGAATGTAGCAGGCAGGCAGGCTGGGAGGATGGAGAAAGTTGGTGATGGTGAGTGGCAGCTGCAGGGATCAGGGTTCTGGCAGTCGGGTGGGGAGGGGTTTCTGTGGGATCCAGGGCAAGGAGGTGGTGGTCAGTGGCCAGTGTGTTAGTGTTGCACCCCTCAGGTTTTCTTATTGCAAGGTGATGGACACGGATTCCCGTGTGTTAACCCTTGCATTGCCACTTCACCTCCTTTTCCCAAAGAGAGTTAGAAAATGCCAGAAGTGTTGAGGATGAGCTCCAGTCCTCAAAGGAGGGAACATCACCGCCCTTTACAGCAGGGAAGTGACCAGCACAGATCTTCAGAGGAACTGTGTGGTGGTAAAGAGTCAAGGACTCAGTGAGGTCCTTGTTTTAACACAGTCTGCCCAGGACCCAGTCATTGCACCTCCGCTGCTCTCCTTGCTCAGCACTGTGGAGTGCCACATTGCTGCTGCAGCACTCACATGTAGATGTCTCCTGACACTTGGCCACCTGTAACCTGCAGCCCTACCAACCCCTGGTGTTTTTTACCTTTGCATGAAAGCCCAGCTGTACTCTGGGCTAGTCTTTGAAATAAGCAGTAATCTTATTACCTTTATCAATTCAATCCTCTTAAGGTTAAGTCAATCCTATTAATCAGGCTTGTGATGTGGAGAACCTTATTATTTCAAAGTCAATCTGCCTATCAGTCAGTTATGCTATTGGGAACAGTCAGCTTCAGCCCAGAGGAGTGTGTGACCCAAGCAGTGTCTGTAGGGCCGTGGGTCTGATCAGCTCAGTGGCACCCCACTTGCTCCAGCTCTGGAGCATCTCAGAGAGGCTGGGGCTGGAGCACCTTCCCCTGGATGTCCTGGTGCAGAATGGTGCAGACAGGATGTGTCCTGCAAGACTTGCATTGCTTGCTGGCTCCCCTTGCCTAGGAAGTACTCCTGCTCTCTCACCTCAGCCATGCCAGGGACTGGCTGGCTCCATCCTTCCACCGCCTGGGCTCAGGAGCTGGAGGGGGCAGGCATTGCCCAGTGATACCCCTGAGGCACAGGGACCGGCACCTCGAATCCCTTTGGGAGAGGGATACTTGATGTGAACAGACCTCTTCCCAGGGTGGGGTGAGCTTTCTTGGCACTCTTAAGTTTCAAGCACTGTGGGATGCTCAGCCCTCCCCCCTGAGCCCTGTGGGATGTGTGAGGCTGAGGGGTGCCAGTGCTCTGGGCAGGCAGGGCTGGCAGCCCTTGGGGGGACATGTGGCTGAATGAGCTGTCTTCTCTGCTCTGACTTCCCCCCGTGGCAAAAAGCTTTTTCTTCTAATTTTTTTTGTGTTTGAGCAATGCAATTAGTCTGCTTCCTTGGCCCTATTGACATGGGCAGTGAATGATTGTTTTTTTGAGCAGATGTTGTTTTTTCTGTTGGTGGAGTTGACTTTTCAATGAGCCATTTCCAATGCAGGCCACCCTGAGGGCAGCTGGGTCCTGAGCCGGCAGTGATGTGGATGCTGGCTGACACGGGGCAGCAGCTTCAGAGGCCACCTGTGGAGACCTCAGGTGGAGCAGCACAGGGCTGCAGCGTGCACCTTTCCAGGGCATCACCCCTATTTCCATGTTCACCTTCTAGCTTTCCTCTCCTTCCAGCTTCCTCAGGCAAAGGTTTAGGGGATCTTCCTAAATGTAAAGCAGTCCTGCTTTGAGATGACTTAAACATCCCGAATTGCCATAAGTGTGAGGGATGAGGCAGGGGTTAGGAGACATTTCCTCACCCACAAGAAGATGCTGTTTGGTTTTGGTTTGAGACAGGAGAAGGAATTCAGCTAGGTGGGGCAGGGGAAGCACCACCTGAAGCTCAACAGATGAAGACCCAGGGGAAATGGAAATGTTTTTAGGCTACACTACAGGTAAATCAGGATAGAGACACTTAAAGGGCAGAGCTTGAGGGACATGGAGCAAAGGTAATCTCAGGCCAACACTGCCAGCTGCCCTGTGTAGGTAACATAGCCTGTGAGCTGCTGGCTCCTAGGGCAGCCATCAGAGGATGCTGAAGCTGAGGATTTGGGGAGATGAGCTGCAGAGCAGCACCAGAGTCCCAGGCAGAGGGGAAGCTGCAGCACTGGAAGGAATTTGAGGTGGTGTGGTTGAGCTGAGGACTCTGCCTGCTGCTACTGCAGGGACCTGGCTGCCACTCTGACAGCAGACCTCCTGCGTGTGTTTCTGGAGGAGTGGCGGAGCTGCCTTAGAATAGCACATGCTACTGTGGGCTCATGCTTGGCTTGTTTGAAAAGTGCTGAAAAGCAGTGCAGCCTTGCAGTGTCATACTCTGAATGTATTTATTTATGAATTGCTCCTCTTTATCAGGAGATGTGCAGTGACTGAAACTGCACAGGTTCAGCTGTGTCCAGTCCAAAGCAGACAGCCTTAAAATAAACACAGGAGCAAGCCTCAAGAATGCTGCCACAGCCCTTAATTTTTACTGCAGACCTTTTCCTTCCCCTCTCAACTCTGATGTAATGAAATAAAGCATCTTATTTTGTTCCATTGCCAGGGGCCCTAACTGAAAACAACCCCCTGCTGATCTCTGCTGCTCAGAACCAGGGACTTTTATTGGCTTTAGTTATTATTGCATTTTATTCAGAGCCTTGTATGTGGGTGAGTGAGGCCCCCGGAGGGATTTGACAAGTCTTTGCATTCCATTTGTGTCTTCGGAGTGCTGGCTGCTGGCATACTTAAGGCAGAGATAGCAGACGTGTGAGCCAGAGCCCGTGTGGCTTTTTTTGTGTGGAGGGAAGGCAAGATCTGGAAGATGGCTCTGGGACAGGAGCTGCAGGATGTCATGGGAACTGACCCGTGGAGGAGGCTCCTTTCTTGGGGTGGCAGAGCTCTGCTGAGCTGCCAGGAGCGGTTTCTGCAGAGGAACTCACTCAAGGATCCTGGCTGGGGATATTGTGATTCCTGATGTATCTCAGGGCTGGTTTGTAGAGCCCAGCAAGATGTCTCCTGCAGCCTAGGGAAGCTGGACAGCCTGGGGATGGTGAGAAGACAGTTGGGTGTCATGACTCTTGCCTCCATCATCTGGTTAGTTACAAGGCCAGGCTCTGCCTCATGACACCAGGTTTGGTTCCTGCACCGTGATGGAGCTCTTTGGGATTTGGCAGCTTCCCTCTCCACTTCGGATTTAAGGACTTGTTTTCTCAGCTGTCAAGCTGTGGGTGCTCCCTAGGGGATAGTGATTGCAGCAGAGGTTCCAGAGGGATCTTTTCTGGCTTTCTGTTGAGTCCCACAGTGGAACTTTGCCTCATTTTAAATTCCAGTGAATTCTGTAGCTAGCTAAAATCGCCAAAACCCCCATTGCTGCTGGCTGAAACTTGTCCCCTGGGTTTCCTCCTTTGGGCAGCCCTGGATCACAGTTGAGTTGTGCCTCACAGCTTGGCCCTGGGTCCTGCAGCAGCCAGTCCCTGGCCAGTGAGAGGTGGGAAAAAGCAAACACTTGGCTAAGAGAAGCTGTAAAACTCAGTGTTCCTGAGATAATTAGCGTGTTGGGAAAGTGACAGGAAGGAGAATCAAGTAAAGCCAAGGTCAGTGGCTGCTAATTAAGAATCAGCACCTTGTGTCAGCCTGAGCTGTGGCTTGGAATTGAAACCTACCCTGGGAGAGACCCAGGAAGATAAAGGTGATAGAGTTACCCAGATAGTAGCTAACGGGATTTGAGCAGGGGTTTAACATTTCATTCCAGCTTGGCTGATGAAAGGGGCAGAATCAGAGACAATAGTGGGGAGGGGCATGTGCTTGGCTTCCAGGAGGGATTTTTGCCTCTGCAGCTGCTGGAGCATTGCAGACAGAGCAGGATTTGAGGAAGGGGATCTTCTGGCTAAAGAAAAATGGAAGTGGCTCTTGTTTTTTCCAAACCTCCTCCTCTGCCTCTTTTGGAGGCTCTTCTAGGAAGGCCATGGCAGTGTGTTGGTTGCAGTCACAGTCTTGTGGGAAGGTGGGTGAGATGGGACGTTGAGTGCTGCAGAAGTGCCAGTCTTCCTCCTCTGGGTTCAGATGGTAGAGGTACCTGCCTGCCACAGGGATTTTCCTCTGTCTGGAACAGAAGCACAGTAATGAAGGAACTGTGCATGAAATGATTTGGGTCCCTTGGGTTCAGATGGAGCTGTTTATTGAACCTTGATTAAACTTCCAGTGCAGAGACGTCCATGTGAAAAATGACCTGGAGCTAAGTGCCTCTCTTGCAGTTCTCCTAGTTAGTTGCTGGCAGGGAATGGGACCTGAGTGTCTGCTCTCACAAGCTGGGGTTGGAGCAGGCTGGGACATGCCCACAGTGCTTGGAGGGGTTGTGTGAGCTGCACTGTGCTTGGGGATGGCAAAGACAGGACCTGGATCTCTGCACAGCAGCTCTGGGCTGCTCCTGCTCCCCCTGGCAGGAATGGGTTATATCTGCTACAGACATGACAAATGAAGGAGATTTTCTTAGTGAAAGGTTATTACTGAGCAGATTATTTTGTTTTAGAGGAAGGCAGTTGAAAAAAGGTGCCCTTGGTTGTAGAAGTGGATTTGTATGTCAACATTGCACTGTCTCCTGCGTGGGGGAACAGTAGGAGGATTAATGCATGTGATTTCCAGGGTAGCAGCAGCCTGTTTGCCTGTGCTGTGTCCAGGTGAGAAGTGCTGGGTGGGAGGAGGTTGATCCTTCCAGTGCCCACCGCAGTAAGGAGCTGGGCAGGGGCCCAGAGCTGCTTTTCCTATTAGCAGAGAAGAGAACAGGAGCTGAATATGTATTAGCATTAAAAGCTGCATGGCATTTCTCCTGCATTAATGCCAGCAACAGCACACTAAATATTACACCACATAGTGGATTTTCAGCAGAATGCAGGGGGAGCTACGTGACCCTCTCCCATCAGTTAATGCTGTTGGAGCAGACATGGAGCTCAGTCTGGAGTGCTGGTTTTCTTTCAGGATTTACAGTTCAGTAGCCCAGACTGATGCACAGAGCAGCTGTCAGCATGTGGTCTGCTCCTGCTCACCCCTTCCATTGCTTGGCAGCGCAGAGGATTAGAAAATTCCATGGTATTGGGTTGTGTGCACATCAGACTAAAATGTGCCCAAAATGTGTGCTGGAGCAGTGCTGTTTGTCTCCATCAATAGTAAGGAAATAGGGCATTTGGGCATCATGATGCATATTACAGGCTTGACTCTCAGCTGTTAACTGTGGGGCACAGCTCCTGACATCTCAGTATGCCCATGTTTTGCAACCGGTGCAGTCAGACACCAAATGCAGTCACATTTAACAGTGAAGAAAATGTTTCACCCACAAAATGTGAAGCTGATAGGAGACTCAGCCAAAACCCAGCACTGATGGAGAGGCAAAGGTGGTGCAGGTCTGGAATGAATTGTTTTCTGGGGTGTGGAAGTTGTGACTCTCCAGAGACTTAGTTCTCCTCTTGTCTCTGTGAGGCTGGAGAAGCAGGAGGCAGGGCTGGCAGGAGGGCAGTGTGCACAGACAGGATCACCTGCAGCACCTCCACTCCCTCTTGTGTCTTAAAAAGTCAGACCTCTCTGGGTTGTTAAGCCCAGAGAAGAGAAGGCTCTAGGGATACCTGGTTGCAGCCTTTCAGTACTTACAGAGGGTCTATAAGAAAGATGGGGACAGACATTTTAGCAGGGTCTGTTGCGACAGGACAAGGGGTGATGGTTTCAGACTAAAAGAGGGAGATTTAGACTACAGATAAGGAACAGATTTTTCACACTGAGGGTGGTGAGATACTGGCACAGGTTGCCCAGAGAGGTGGGAGGTGTCCCATCCCTGGAAAGATTCCAGGTCTGGTTGTTTGGGGCTCTGAGCAACCTGCTCTAGTTGAAGATGTCCCTGCTGAGTGCAGGGAGGTTGCACTAGATGACCTTTAAAGATCCCTTCCAACCCAAACCAGTCTATGTTCTATGAGAAGGGGAGACTGCCTGCTCTGCTGAACAAGCATATGTCACTGTGTGGTGACCCACCATGGGCTTTGCTTTCCAGGATTTCTTGACTGACCTGATGATGTCTGAAGTTGATCGCTGTGGTGAGAATGAGCATCTCATTTTCAGGGAGAACACACTGGCCACCAAAGCAATTGAAGAATACCTGAAGCTGGTGGGGCAGAAATACTTGCAAGATGCCTTAGGTACGTACAGAGCACTGGCAGGTCTACCCCCTGTGAGGTCCTGCTCTAAGCTGCAGGATGCTCTGCATGGTGGAGACCATCAGCTGAGCCCTGATGGCCACAGGAAACACCAGCCTTTACCTGCTGGAAGGTTTCTCTGGCAGCGAGGTCCGAGCCTGGGGCACAGCCATGGCCACAGTAGGCAGCTCTCTGCTCCCAGGTGTAGGTCACTGCTGAGTTAGCACTTTGATTTGCTTTCAGAGGAGATAACAAAGTGATATTTGAAGGCATTATGCTGCCTGCTAAGTCTTGTGTCTCAGTGCTGGCAATGTCATGGTAGCTGATTGAATCCTTCCCCTGATTGCACACCCCTGCCAGAGATGCTCCCTGCTTCCTTGCAGCACTAGTGAGTCAGATGACATCTCCTGAGTTACAGTGATGAGAGCTGCCTTCCAGATCACTCTGGGAACCCTCCTGGTGCTTTTGTTGTTGTTGTTGTTTTGTTCAAAGTGCTGGCTGTCTTTATGGCTCCAAAAATATTTTTTTCTTGATGCAAATGAAAATAATTAGAGCTTCTGCTTCTGGGCAGGTCAGGAAGGAACTGCTGTGTTGCTGTGTGCAGCCTGCACGGCACAAGGATGGGGAGAAGCTGCCTTTGAAGCGTGTGTCTGAACCTCGGGCGAAGGCAGCTAGGTTGGCTGCACATCTAGCAGTAGGATGAGCAGAGTTTCTATTGAGGTGTTAATTTTTCAGCATGTTGGGTTCCTCCTAGTGAATTTGTGTCATTTTAGGAAGGAGCAAAGAAGCATAAATACTTTATTAAGGTAATAATAACAGTAATGACAGTGCTGAGGAGGGGGAGATCGTTGGGCATTTGCCATCAAGCCAACAGGTAGCTCACAAACAAAAGAAAAGGAATATTATTTATTTCTGCCTTGTAATGCTTTCTGGTTGAAGGCAAGTCTGTAAGTAGATTACCTCCTAAAATTTCTAAAAAGCCAGGAGATTAATGAAGGCAGAGGATTCTGAAATATTCCCCTTTCAGGGCTGAGTGCAAATGCTGCCAAGCCAGCTCCATCTAGTGCAGGAGGAGCCTGCAGTTCGTGCTCGCTGTTCGCGGCACTGACTCTGGGCAGACCTTTTATCAGAGACATGATTCATCTGTGTGTCACAAGGTAACAATACAGCAGTGCTTCCCTTTAAACCATGAAGCACCAGCAAGTAATGGGGCTGGATAATAACAGGAGGCATCACCTGCAGGTGAGCAGAGAGGCTCCAGAGCTCCCTGGCAGTGCTGAAAATACATTGGAGAAGCTCTCCAGTGAGTAATTAAAACCTGTTTTGGCAGTAGGGGAGGAGTGCAGACTGGAGTGGGCAACAAAAATAGGAGAATGGGAAAATCCAAGACAGTCAGGAATCAGGAGATGAGCAAACCAAGTAGCATTAGAAGACCTCTTAATCCAGCATCCCATCTCCCAGTCCCCCCAGCCACTGCTGTGTGCTAACTGGGGTGGAGGACTGCTGTCCCCCCTGAGCGGGACACACATCAAAGGGGTGGGAAGCACCCTTAGTCTGGGTGCTGGGGGTCTGTGCCCACACATCCAAGGGTGGAAGGTGGCACTAAGAGTGAGGAACTGGCAAAGCAGACCCACAGGATGAGTCTCTGCAAGGGTGAGGAGCAGCCAGGCACCCAACAGGAGTGCAGGGAAACACAGAGAAATGTTTTAATTTAATTTAGTGTGACATTCAGCTCCAAATAAACCAAGTAAATTGTTTCTTTCCTTTAATTACCTATTTCTCCTGTGAATCATACTGGCTTGCCAGCACCAGGACACAGTCTGCAGTGGCAGACCATCCTACAAGTAATTACAGAACTTGCCAGCATACTTCCTACTGGATTTGCCCAAGGGAGCATCTCTGGAACTGGTGTAATGGAGGCAGGGGCAGGCTGAGGAAGGCAGTGTTTTGGCAGTAGAGTTCTGATGCAATAGCCCATAGTCACAGACAGACCTGCCAGCTGGGGTAGAGAGATGAAATGTGCTCCCTGGGAGTCCAGGTGCCTTTCTGCAGGGTGTGCTGTATTGTTTCTTGAGCTCCCAAGGCAGTGCCAGCTGCTCCTGGGTCTACTCAGAGATCTTAAGGGTTGGCTGGGGCAAGCCTGCCCCAGAAACCACTACCACCTGCTCTTGTACCCAGCTTCTGTGACAGGGCATAGGGTAACTGCTCAGGCAGTGTGTCTGTCATCTACCAAACCCCATCACTGACTTGTCTGTTTTACAGGGGAATTTATCAAGGCACTGTATGAATCAGATGAAAATTGTGAGGTGGATCCCAGTAAGTGTTCATCTTCAGATCTCCCTGAACATCAGAGCAACCTGAAAATGTGCTGTGAGCTGGCCTTCTGCAAGATCATCAACTCCTACTGGTGGGTATCTGTGAACTTTTCTCCCCTCTGCATGCCCTCAGCTAGCACAGAGGTGGTACAGACAGAGGGGACAAGGGTGGCAGCAGTCCATCTTCAGGCTTTTGGTGCCTGTCCTTTAGCTGCACTGACAGGCAGCTTGTCAAGAGAGCTTTGGAGGGAGAGCTGCAGGGTTTTGCCCACATTCTGCAGCACATAAGGGAGTCCTGGTGGTCCAGGAGCAAGAGTGAGCATGACAAGGGTTTGAAACAGCAGCTCCTGCTCAGGGTTTGGAGTATCTGCTCTGGGGGTGTGACAGCCTCACCGATTCTCTGTCATGCTTGTTTTCAGAGAGTGCTGAAGGGTTACTGGCAGACAGACATGGGGAGAGGGCAGTGGAGTCTAGGAAGATGAAATGCTTTTGCCAGTGTGATCAGTTCAGAGAGAGGCTTGATGCCAGCTGCATGTGAAAGTCTGGGATAAAGTGCAGGAACACATGTCCTGGGTCTCTTACCCAGGTAACAATGCCATCTGGCTCAGACTGACAGACTCTGCCTGCTTCCCAGAGCATCAGGTGATGGTTTGGAATTCTCTGGCACTCCTCCTGCCTGGAAGGAAGCTGCACCAGCACAGGGAGCTTTGGTGCAGGCAGATGTTCTCTTGTTTGCAGAGTGCTGGAGCTGGGAGGATGCTGCTGTTCCTCCTGGGTTGCCATTTGGCTCAGCACCCTGCATTCCTCTGGCTTCACCTCTCTCTCCCAGCCCTGAGGTGAAGATGGGGAGCCCTTTGCCTCCTTGGCCCCAGGCCTGGTATGCAGTTAGAGGCATCTCCTAGATGTTTGTTCTCAGGGTAAAAGTTCTTGCAACTAGTTGGTACAGGCCCCAATGTGCAAAATTGGTTGGAGTAAGGTAGTGGTATCTTGCTGTGGAGGTGACTGTCAGGTGTGGCTGTACTCGTGGTGTTACCTCCTGGTAACATGCATGGTGTTACTCATCAGCCCTGGGTACTGGGAGCTAGGAGTCTATGTGGGGTGGTTTGTTACAGATGCTGCCTGTAAAGGTGAGCTGAAAGGGATAAAAATTGGGTTTGTCACTCTTGTTGCTTTGAATAATAAAAGTATTTTCTTTCTGCTTCTTGCTAAAGTACCCAGAGATGCTTGCCCTTACCTGAACCCTGACAGAATGATCATTTTAGTCTTGCTGCTGGATTTTCAGTCTTCCTGCTTAAAAGTCTGGGCTTAGTTTTTATTAAGGTGTTTAGTAGCAGCACTGCTGTTGCAAAAGATCAACTAAGGATAGTATTGGAGGAAGGAAGTCTCTGATAATAGGGATTTCTCATTTGCTCTCCTATCCCAGCTGTTGTGTTGAGGTCTGAAAACTCATTAGATGTGATCTCCCAGGATACAGAGTGTGTTCTCCTGTGAGCCCAGGTGGGGAATTGCTTTTCCTGGTACTCCTCAGGGAGAGAACAGGCAGTGAGAGCCTCACTCAGACTTCCTTTATCTACCACAAATAAGTAAAGGGCAGATTTCTTTACAGGGATCCTATACCTAATCCTGGGCCAATTAATAACTTTCTGACTCAGGAGTGGTGTTTGCCTGCTCCCCCAGGAGGGAGTCACTGCTTTTAGTTAGATTCTAATTGTTTGAATCAATGTCTTCCTAAAAGTACCCAAAGCAGCACTAAAAGTTGCTCTAAAAATAGGCTTGAAAAGTGACCCAAAGAAAGTCAGGAATGCAGGGGAAGTGTGTTCCTCCAGGCCAGCCTTTCTGAGGAAGGCTGCAGCAGCTGAGCTGCTGCTTTGAGCAGTTCCCCTTCAGTCCTTTGTGCTCAGCGTTCTCGGGGACTAATTGGGCTGATGAGCGCTCAGGATTGGCCGAGGTATCTTGACAGCTAACGATCTTGCTTTAAATAGAGTGCCAGAGTGTGCCTGCTCATCTGCTGGAGAGAGTCAGAGAGGAAAGAGGTTTACAATAACTGAAAATTGTTATAATTATGACATAATTTGGACATCTGGGAAGTTTCAGTGTAAGCAGAAATTCAGCATGTGGAAGCTCGTTACTGGGAAGTTGGGTAATGAATTACGAGCCCCTTTGTCATAAAGCAGCTAACTGAATTCCAGCAGCTCTTACACAATTAAACTTTTATGGACTCCCAGCCTGAGCTGGTGAGCAGCACTCAGGGGCTGCCTGCAGCCTGTGCATGCATTCACAAGGGTTTACTTGCCAGTAACTGTACAACCTGTCCTGGTCATTCAAGCCTTAAATTGCTTCAAGGATTCTCCTTTTTCTGGGCAAATGCTGTGAAGTAAAAGGGCTTTGGCCAATTGTGTGGATCAAGCCCAAGACAGAGGAGAATTTATCCAGCCAAAGACATTGGCTAATGTTGGTTTTGAAGCACAGGGTAAAAGCTGGTAAGTGTGAAAGCATGAAGCAATATGGAGCAGAAGCTGAACATGATGGCAGCATTTGCTGAGTACTTCACCACCCATGTCAGAAGGACAGGGAAAGGTTTTCCTCCTGGAAATCTGGAGTGCAGCTATGTGGGCCTCTGTAAGCAGCAGTGCTGGGCTGATGTGCTGCCCAGGGTGGGGACTGCATGGTGGGGATGAACAGAAGCACCCCCAGGCCTGGGACATGCAGCTGGGAAGTGTGGTCTGCAGCAGGCAGATGAATGAAATGAGGGGTGAGGGCTCTGCCTGCTGAGCTCAGAGAAAGGCCACAGAGGTGTATCCTGCTCTGACAGACCACAAACCCTGCAGCTGTGCAGTCTGTTTGGCTTGGTGAAGCGAGTGTCCATAGACTGGGGAAGCAGAGGCTGAAGGCCAGGGAGCATCTTTGTCCTCACCTGGGGACCTGGTGGTGCTGCCACAGGGGCAGCAGTCAGTGGGTGAGTGGTGCTTTGCTTCACCCTTTCAGAGCCTCCCACCTGGTTCTTGCAGCTGCTGGTCAGTGGATGGTGTCTCTGGCTGTGCAGCTCCCACAGCTTTCTCTTCTTCCCGACTCGTGTGAGGCTCAGCCTCAGAGCAGTCAGTAACAGAGAGAGGGACAGGCCAGTGAGAAGCCACCTGACAGTGTTTTGCTTCTCCCAGATAGTCCCTGCAGCAAAACAGGGAAACAATCCTCCCAAATGGCTGTTTGTTAAGGAGATTTATGACCTAAAATGGAGTCTGACCTCTCTTTGGTCTGCTTTTGTACTATCCAGCTCTGTTGGTAAACAGCTCTGATTTTGAAACAAGGACAGTGGTTGCTGGCCAGGGCAGGCTCTGGGGTGGGACCAGAGCTGTTTACTAGGAACCCAAGGGAGCAGCAGCAGTGTGGTGGGACCCATTGCCTGCCTGTTCCCGTTGTGGGAGTATCCAGCTGAATAAATAACACATGCTGGGAACAGGATAAGGTGGGAACAGGGAGCTGGGGAGGGCCAGGCAGAAACAGGCAGCAAGTTCTCCAGCGATAAGGGCTGCTGCAGCCAGCTTCTGCCAGGCCCGGGGGAGTTCTGGTATCCAGGAAAGCTAGGCTGAGGTCTGTGTAGTTGCAAGGCTGGAGTAACTCCAGTGGGGCTCTGCCTTTGTACTAGTCACAGAGGGATTTGATCCAGGTGCCTGAGCAGGAGTATTACAATTTGCACAGCTTTCATTCCAGTGACCCCAGTACTGCTGGTGTTTCTGCCAAGAGGCTCTCAGGATGCTGCATTTCTTCAGGAGACACTCCCCACCTCGGTGGCTGAGCTTCTCCTTGTTCAAAGTGCCAACTGACTTGTGCTGAGCTGCTTTGCAGTTTGTTTCATAGCTCTTGAGTTCTCTGGGTTTTTGACAGCCAACACAACCAGGATTGTTAGTCCAATGAAAGCTGCTTCTCTTAAACTCGATGGGGTGGCTTTTCTGTGCAGTTTGGGTCTTTTAACAGACAGGAGCCTGGTGTTGATAGTGGTGAGCTGTGGGTCAGCAGGGTGAGAGGGCTCTACCCTTGTGCAGGTCTACTTGTTGCACCCCACGGCTGATACACACCACGTTTAATTACTGCTCTGTGGCAACTGGAACGCCCTGGCCTTGAATGTACCATCCCAGTATGTCCTTCTGTCATTTCAGTGTCTTCCCAAGGGAGCTCAAGGAAGTGTTTGCCTCATGGAGACAAGAATGCAGCAACCGAGGCCGCCCAGACATCAGCGAGAGACTGATCAGTGCCTCCCTGTTCCTGCGGTTCCTCTGCCCTGCCATCATGTCCCCGTCCCTCTTCAGCCTCCTGCAGGAGTACCCGGATGACCGCACTGCACGCACTTTGACCCTCATTGCCAAGGTCACCCAGAACCTTGCCAACTTTGCCAAGTAAGCTGGGGTGTGGGAGCTGGAGAGGGGGAAGGGATATCTGGGGGTGTAGGCAGAGCTGTGGCTCCAGCAGGAGTCCCAGGCTGGCCATTCCTTTCCTCCATGGAAAGAGTCTATTTGTTTCCTGTTGGCTTTTTCCTCACGCATCTCCCTGGGACCCATTCCCTCACTGTCAGGTCAGGGAGATCATTGAATTTTCCAAAACAGGACATGTTTTATGAGAGGAAAACAGCCTGTTTTGAGCACACAGATGAGGGGGTGGAGTGGCAGCAGAAACTCCCCAGCACTGCCAGGCACTGTGTCTGTGATGGTGTGTGGGGGCACGGCTGACAGCAGCGTCCTGCCTGCCTACCATCAGAGGCACCAAGACCCATAGAGCAGCAATGGTGTGCACAGCTGAGGAGCTGCTCTTTCTCTCCTGTGAGCTCCAGGACCTTCCTGGCTATTAAAATGCAGTTGTCTTGGGCTGGGTAGCTATGAAAAGAGAGTGGGGAGACTATCAATTTCTGATTAAGCCCACCGGGTTGATGGAAACAAAGCGAGAGATTTCTGACAATCTTTCCACTGGCTGCAGCTCTGAGCTACTTATCCTGAGCTCTGATAACAAAATGATGAGCTTTCCAAAACATGAATGGACAGTTTCTGTATAAAGCTTCTTAGATTTGGAAACTAGCTTAGTGCACACACTCACAGTGGGGAATGCAGATCCATGCACGCAGGCGCAGATGGAAGACGTGTGAGTGTTACACTGGATGACAGAAATTCTCTCTATTCCTGAGCAATCCCTAACTAAAGGGTTTTCAGATTTTTCCAGCACTTTGCAGGAAAGACTCTTTAACTAAGCTGACATTAGCCAAGCTAAAATGATCAACTGAGCTGTCCTGCAGATGGCACACAGCTGAGCCTCACCAAATCGCTGGCACTGGTACAGCACCAACTACTGCTGGTGCAGTTAAACCATGAGGTCCTCCATTTTGTGCTCTAAATAAGATACCTAACCAAGAGTAAGGTCTGGGTGAGGTGCTTGGAGGGCAGAAGGAGGCGTTGCAGGAAGCCTGAGAGGACAAACAGGCTGGCCCATGAGCAGTTGTGCCAGGACAGCAGTGGCCATCATGGCTGGGGTTAGCCTCAGTGCCCGTGGAAGCCCAGGGAGAGTGCAGGATTCCTACCACCATTGTTTGCTGGGCTTCAGTCAGTTGATGGTGCTTGGAATTGTGATGTCTTTATTTCCAGTGACAGGCCCTATTTCTGGAGGCTGTGCACTGACCCAGCAGTAAGATACATTCCATTACCAAGAAGAGCTTTGTTTCTCTAGCTTTCACCTTCATTTCTGTTGCAGAGATCCCATGCCAACAAGGACTTAGCTGGATTAGGCTGGAATTAATTTTGATTCCACGATCAGTGAGGTGTACCAGGTACCTGCTAGCAACCCAGGAATCTCAAAGGCTTTGAGGGGTTCAGGTGCCAGAGGAATGCTCTGGCATTCTTACCTTCCTACGTCTCTATGTGTTCTGTCGACTGTGCTTTTGTTTACAGGATTTAGCTGAAATTTGTATTGCTATCTTGATAGGTTTGGCAGCAAAGAGGAATACATGTCCTTTATGAATCAGTTCCTGGAACATGAATGGACTAACATGCAGAGATTTTTACTGGAGATTTCCAATCCTGAAACCATCTCCAACACAGCTGGCTTTGAAGGCTACATTGACCTGGGACGGGAACTGTCCACTTTGCACTCACTACTCTGGGAAGTCATTTCTCAACTGGAGCAGGTATCCAGGGGGATCACAGGGACTGGCTTTGGGGGAAGCACAGTTAGCCAGTAGCACACCACACCCCTCCCCCATGTCCAGCAGGTATCAATCCATTAGATGTATCAGTGCACAGCACAGCTGTTAGTAACCCTTAGCATATCCTCAGCCTTTGCACATGCTGCAGAAGTAGCTTATTCTCAACATCCTTCTTCAAGGCAGGTAAGTATAGCCCTCCCCCACATCTCCCCTTTATCATTGGGGGGTGAGGATGGAGGAGCAGGTGGGATGAGAAGGCAGAGCTGCCAAACACAAGGATTTTGTCTGTCCCCAGCAGATTCAAAAGGTTTCCTTTTAATTAAAAGGAGTTTTGTCAAGAAACCTGGACCAGGCTTGACTATCACCATCTTCTTCTGTATCTGAACTTTGTTAGTCATATTTGCTTCTTCTGCCCCACGTCAGCAACTGGTTTCTAAAGCCACCACGTTCTGGGACATCCCATAGCCTCAGAAATGGGGGGTGAATGGGGAGAAAATGAATGAATGTTGTTAGACTGTTCAGTAACTGACAAGGCCTTCAGTTGTCCAGCAGAAGGGCAGGAGGTTGGTAGTAATTCTGCTCTCTTTTCTGCCCAGGGCACTGCAACAAAGCTTGGGCCTCTGCCTCGGATCCTGCGGGATGTCAACGCGGCGCTCAGTAACCCAGCCTGCGTGCAGGTCTCGGTCACGGCTGATCACACTGCATCCACACCCAGCGCTGGCAACAGCATCTCTGCGGGGCTGCAGAAAATGGTGATAGAGAATGACTTGCCTGGGTAAGAGCAGAAAGGGTGGCCTGGCCACAGGGCAGGGAGATACTGAATAGGCATCTGCTGCCAAAAGCTGAGCAGCTGTGGGAACAGGCAGGACAGGGTGTGGTGTGGCGTTCCATGAGCTATTGACTAGGCTTTCCGGTGGCAGAACTGATGGTGGACGCAGTTCAGCTCTGAATCTAGATAAAGCAGTGGGTGGTGGTGCAAGCACATGGCTCCATGCTGGGTCCCTTGTGAGCCAAAGCTGAGGATATGGTGTGGGAAAGAATCAACTTGGGAATTCTGGTCCCAGCTGTTGAGATGTGGCTGCAGATGCAAAAAGTTCATCCTTTGAGGACTTGTTTCTGCTCACCTGGCTGTGAGGGGTATCACCATGAAGTTCATCAGGTCTCTGAGGATGCAAGAGTTACAGGATTGGCATTACCCATCTTTGTAAGACATAGGGTATGTGCTGAAGCCTCTGAGATCCAACAATGAGTTCCAGTCTACTCTGTCTAGTTTTTATAATACTAGGTGTGTTGTGTTTAATGATCAGCAGTGATTCACAGTCATCTAACATTTTTTTGGCCTAATTATGTAAGGAATTTCATTCATGGGGAGGCTGACTCTGTTGCAGACCTATAATGTTTCTGTTTGCGGAAAATGAAATGGGAGTCTGCACAAATTGAAAGACTGCAAGTAAAATAGTTTGTAAGTGGAAACTGCAGAATATTTAACAGTTTAATTAGGACTGAAAGGCAGCAGTAATGCTGGACTTGGTCTAATCAGAGCTTTCATCTCTAATGCTTCCCAGCATGAGGTACAATTATTTAAATCTAATGCTATGGAGGATCTCTGACAACGTGCTTTCACCCAAATACTTGCTTACAGTGCACCATCTTTGATCAGTGGTATATTCACATTAAGCTACTGCAAAGCTCTTTCTTCCTATCCCCCAGAAATCAATATCTCATGAATGTATGTTACAGCAGGAGGAACGGGTGGATAACCTTCAATTGCAAGGCTTTAGCTCTGCTGTTAGAGCTCTCTATTTGACCCCAGCATGGATCAGGCCCTCATGGCACTCCATGCTATACAAATATTGGCCAGTGTGCCCTTAGGAGCTTACTGCCCAGGGACAGAGCAGGGGGGACATATGACAGTGGCATGGATACAGCTGGTGGGAAGCAGAAAGGGTGTCACATGCTATTGGTGTGATGAGCAGATGATGCCAGAGAGGCAAAGCCCCTCCTGGGAGCGTGTCTGTGATGCCACTCTCACCATACATCTGCACACCCCTCACTCACCTGCCTGCTCCTGCAGGGCTGGCCCAGGGCTCCTTCACACCCCTCCATCCTCCCTGCTCCCCCTGCACCGTCCCTCCCCACCGGCAGACCTGGCCGGTCCAGGGGCTAGGTTACGTCCTCCTCCCATGCAGCTGCACCACGCTGATTTCTTCTGAGTGATTTCGTTTTCCTGCTCCGGTGCAGCATTCACAACTCTTCTTTTTTGTTTTGTTTCCTCTCCTCTTCCTTACGCACTGACTTTCCCGCAGTCTGATAGATTTCACACGGTTACCATCTCCAACCCCTGAAAACAAGGACTTGTTTTTTGTCACAAGGTCTGCTGGGGCCCAGCCCTCGCCTGCCCGAAGCTCCAGTTACTCAGAGGCCAATGAGCCCGACGTGCAGATGTCTAATGGCAGCAAGAGTTTGTCCATGGTGGACTTGCAGGACAATCGGCTCTTGGACAGTGGGGCCAACGCTCCCGGCACGGCTGACTCCCTCAATGACAGTCAGTCGTCCCTCGGGCAGTTGCAGGGCGTATGGACCGCACGGACTCAGCAGAACAGCGTGACAGCCATGGCCACCGTGCGCCGGGTGGGCCAGACCCCCACCACGCCGAGCGGCGAGAGCGCACCCGGCCGGCCCCAGCTCCTGGCGCCCCTCTCCTTCCAGAACCCCGTCTACCAGATGGCCGCCGGCCTGCCGCTCTCCCCCCGCGGCCTGGGCGACTCCGGCTCCGAGTGCCACAGCTCGCTGAGCTCCCACAGCAACAGCGAGGAGCTGACGGCCAACAAACACGGCTTCGCCGCCCCCGCCGCCGGCGAGGACTTCACCCGCCGGACAGGGGAGCTGGCCCGCCGGCAGCTCTCGCTGACGGAGAAGGGTGGCCAGCCCACCATGCCGCGGCAGAACAGCGCGGGACCGCAGAGGCGGATCGACCAGCCGCCCCCACCGCCCCCGCCCGTCACCCGCGGCCGGACACCGCCCTCCTTGCTGAACACCGTTCAGTACCAGCGGCCTTCCAGCGGCACCATGATGTCCTCCTCGCCAGACTGGCCCGGCAGCGGGGCCCGCCTCCGGCAGCAGTCCTCGTCCTCCAAGGGCGACAGCCCCGAGATGAAGCAGCGCACGATGCACAAACAGGTCAGTTCAGGAGCTGGTATGGCTCTGGGCGTTGCAGGGGCCAGGTGGGGTCAGCCTGTGGACTCGGAGAAGAAATTGGCCAGTGGGGAGGACGTGGCTCTGCAGCTCTGTGGTTACCGCATCGGTGCCAACCCCGTGGTGGCATTGCACGTAGGGATGTGCCTTGGATCTTGTGCCTGACTTGGCCTGAGGCGGAGGCCCTCCGGGGACGGGGACACAGGCCAGCAGCGTTTGTTCTCCATGTTCCTCTGTTGCGTGGTACATTGGTGTGTGACTGCCCCAGGGCGGTAGGTGGCAGAGACGTGAGGGCAATGACAGCCATGCCCTGTCCTGCGCTACCATCTTGTCACTGCTTTGCCTCTCCATGCCCAGGCTCTCATCCCATGCCATAGTCAAACTCGCGCCATCTCCCAGAGCTGGACCAGGCCCCAATCTTCTCTTGTAACTGAGAGTCTCCTTCCTGCTGCTCCTATCCCAGTGGAGCCATGGCACTCTTGGATGCTCCTGTGAGTGCATCGTGGGAGGTGAGAGCAGTAAGGCAGGAGTGCGTGGCCCAGCGAGGGTGAGGCTTCTGTGCAGAGCTCTGCAGTGGTTCAGGTCCCAGACCACCTGCAGGTCTGCGCAGAAATAAATTCCACTCTTCATGGTCCTGAATTTGAAAGCAGTAGATCACAGACCCAGGGCCCTCTGGTTTTCCTGGCATGGATAAATTGTTTTTCTAGTGCTCATTTATTCCTTCTGAATTTCAGAACAAACCCTGTAGAAAATTAACAACTCTCAGGGCCTAAAGGAAGAGTCTTAAAAGTAAGCCAAACCCAGAGAATGTGGACAACTGGCAAGAGCTCGCAGCCTCTCAGCCCAGTCTCAGTATTGAGGCAGCTTTCCAGCAGTACAGTGTTAGAAGAGGCACAGAGTTGGTGCACATCCCTCTCCTCTACAGGGCAGCCATGGAGGCCTTTGTCAAGGCTGTCCATTGAGGGCTGTTTTTGTCAGCCCTGTCTGGAGCTGCTCTGTGCATACAGTATCGATTCATAAGCTCTGACATTAGCAAACATGCCATGTAGCAGCATTTGTGTAATGCAGATCAATACTCATTAGGTGCAGAGGGCACAGAGCTCTGCAGGCAGCAGCAACAGCCTCTTTGGTAGCAGAATTTCTTCCAGAAAGACAACAGTGAACTCTGGGTGACCTTTGGAAAGCCCTGGCCAAGTTTGTGTTTGCAGATAGTTCCTCCACCCACTTCTGTTGTCCTCTCAAGACCTGAAGTCCTCAAAGTGACTGCCCTACCCCTAATCTGTGCATTTTACTTGTATGTAAGCAGCAGCTGCAAACCATAATGAAACTGCTCGCTCCTGGCTGATGGTTTTAGATGTTGATAGAGAGCAAAGGAAACCCATTTGCTGGCCATTTTAGTAGAAGTCCATGAGCCTTGTTCCTGCCAGCCAGAAGTGCTTCCTCTACTTCTGTAAGTCCATTGGCTGAACTGACTTCCAAACTGTCCCAGGCCAGATCAGATGTCCCTTTTTAAAGCTTCCTCAGAGAAGGCAGAAGGAGGCAGAAGGACTTGTGCACAGTGGCTGAACTCTGTTCAGTTACATGCTTTACCAGTGGCCTTTACACTGCTGAAGTGGACTCTGGTGGCCACTGCTCCTTGGAGACAGAAGTTCTGAGCAGCAGTGCCTGAGCTGGAGAAGCAAGAAAAAGCAGGAAGCCACAAGCTGTGTGAACATTTATAGCAAGCGATGTTCATGACCTGAGTCTGAAACCTGATGTAAAATTCTGGAAGTAGGAAGACCAGACTGGAAGATGGAATGGGAAATGGGAATGAAGGAGAAGGTCCCTGACATTTCTGACTTGCTAACTTGAATTCCCTTGATCAGGTCATCTAGATCCATTGTGTTCATCCAAGAAACTCCTGCAGTTTATAATGAAACAAGATGGAGGGGAAATAGCTGGAGATGCACTTCCTCAACCTTGTAATGTGGCTGGAAAATACTTAGGTGATGCTGTTTGCAGTCCCTGCCCAGGCTGGGACTGAAAAGCAGGAGCCATGGCTGTAGCTTGCTGATGGTGAACCAGCACTGCTCCTTCAGCTCCCATAGCTACATGAGCAGACCTAGAGATGAACTACTAAGATGTCAACCATTTAGACCTCTCCAGTCTCATAAGTGTAGTCTCAGCTAAAGAGAAACCTTTCTTTTCCAAGAAGGCATCTGCATGACCACAAAAAGGAGCATTTCAGCTTGCAGAGATGCTTTTATCTGTATGAGATCTTCAGAGCAAGCAAAAAGATGTCTCAGTAAAAAAGGCTGAAGAGTTGTGTGAAGTCTCTGCTCAGAGAGTGAATATACCACATCAAGCCAACCTGTGTGCCTGCAGCTTGGCACCTTCCCAGGTCATGTTCTCCTGAGGTGAGACAGGACCTGCTCACAAACCTATGCCTGTTACTTGCAGCAGGACCCCCCCTGTAGTCTGAGGGTGTCTGGGCCTGTCAGAGGCTGTTTGACCTAAAGTATGCAGAACAGGAGTTGTTCCTCTCCCCCAGCCCCAGCTGCTCTGGTAGCTCAGAGCTGTTTGTTGCTGCTGGAGCAGCATGGGAGAGGGCTTGCTTGGAAGGAAATTCTCTCTCCAGCTTCATGACCATTTCTGTTACAGGTTTTTCTTTTGTTATGGTTGTATGTTTCATTGTAGGCCCCTTCTCCTGTGAACCCCAATGCCCTGGACCGCACTGCTGCTTGGCTTTTGAATATGAACATGCAGTTTTTAGAAGATGAAAGCATTGACCCAGATTCCAAGCACAGGGATAAGCTCAGGAATAAGGACGAGCTCAGCCAAGCAGAAAAGGTAAAACCTGATTGGATTGAAACAAGTTTCTAAATAGAGAGAGAGTTTCCTTGACTGTTGTTCGTCTGAGCACCCTGGGGACAAGGTGGGTTGTGAGGCAGTCACTGCCCAGGAGAGAGGGGTGACAGGTTGCTCTCTGCCTGGCTGCTCAGCCTCACAGGGCACTTCTGGGGAAGGTTTGGGAGGTTTTCTCCCACTCAGTGACTTGAGTTACCCTCTGATGAGAGCAAGTAAGAAGAACGAGCGAGGAATCAGTTCTGGTGCTACCCTGCAACAAACTCCAAAGCAGCCAGTGCCTGTTACTTCCCCCATTCCCATTCCTACTCCCTCCAGTTGCAGGGGAAGAAAGCTTATAAAGTGAATTAAGTACACCTAGAGAAGAGGTGTGAGTAGGGTACAGGCCTCGTGCCTCACAACAGCAGCTTATAGCAAGAAGCAGCTTCCATGTCAAAAGGCTGTAAGCAGACCTAAAAATGAAGTCCATATCCTGCTCTCAGAGACAGCACTGGGACCTGGGGTGAATTCATGGTTGCAGTGACACTGCCTTTAAGGTTATGGCTGTGTCACACAGACGAGGGCCTGGCCAGTCTGGGGTTCTGTCAGGGGTCAGTCCCATTCAGTCCAATCCTGCTGTGCTGCTGGCAAAGCAGAGGGTGCTGCTCACACACCCTCCTTCCTGGATGAGCCTGGCGTTGGAGGAGCGGAGAGGAGAGAGAATAGGTCTGGCCAGTGGTGACAAAGTAAAGTTAGAAATAAGGATGCAGCAGTCAGGAGTTGAGAAGATCCCATCTTTGCTGCTTGCTGCTTCTGCAAGATGCTTTCTCAGCAGCCTGGCTCTGCCAGGACTGGTGCAGTTGGGCACAGTCAGCATTTGGGATGCTTCCTCAGTGTGCTTCTCCTCTGTCACACCAGCCACATGTTACCTCTCAGTCCCACAGAACTGCAAGCATCACCCTCCCTGAACCTTCCTGTTTTTCCAGCACAGCCATGTTTCTGGTGTTGTTACAATAGCCTTCCCATTCTCATTTTGCTGTGCTGTATCCTTTTGGGACTCTTACCTGTTAAATTCAAGTCAAATGCCAGATGCAGGGATGGTGGGGTCTGGGTGGTGCAGGACTCCCAGCTGTGCCAGGAAGAGCATGGCAGAGTTTTGTGAGAATTCAGCCCATGCCTTGCTGGGTTTCTGCTCCTTGGGTATTCTTGTAAATACACAGGCAGGCACTGATCAGAGAGCAGCTGACACAGAAAACTGTATGTGCTTAGCAGACTGTATGGGCAGAGGTATAGAAACCTTGGCTGCCACCTAAGCAGAGACACCAGTAGCAGCAAACTAAAGAGAAGGTGTTGTCAGACTGGTATGTCAGGCACTGGGTTATTGCTACACTTAGTCACTGAAGGGCTTCTAAAAGGGTTCAGTGCTCACCTGGCCTGCAGTGGACATGACAGTGGCAAGCTTTGATGCTAGCAGTGGAACTGGAGTGAGGTGAAATGCTGAAGGACCACACACCAAGAAATGTGTGCTGCTCTTCTCCAGCTCCTGCAGGCAGGCAGATGGCCTCTGGTGCAGACACAGGGCTTGCCAAGTGTTGTCACTAATCCCTTTCCTGGCTCCCTTTCCTGTGACACGGGCCCAGCTTTTACCAGGTGGGCATTCCCAGTGGCTGCTCTATTCCCATGCCAGTCCCAGAGGCTGCTGGCCCTGGGACATGCCAGGCTCCCCTTGTCCTGCACAGGGAGGGGCTCACCAGCACAGCTTAAGCTACGCAGTGGTGGGACTACAAACTGGGGGTAATACAGCAGACCAGTCCCTGTCCCAAGTTCAGAGGGACCCCTACCCTCAGGAGCCTCCTGTCTCATTCCCATGCAGCATCTTTTGTTACTTTGCTGTCACATCAGTCACTGACATTCAAGATCACCATTAGCATAATCTCTCTCCCCATTACTATGAGACATAAATGGTAACCAAGAATGAGACAAGTGTTCTAGAGACAGGAACGACTCCTTCGGTCTCGGAGGCCTCTCCTGCTATCATTTGAGCTCACTTACACTGCTCCTATGTTAAGGCTAGGGTAGGTATTTAATCTTTCCTGTTCACACAACTCCCTTCTGTCTGACTTTAGTGCTTCTGTGCAACTGTTTGGGCTGTTCCCTAATGCCTCCAGGTTACATGTGCAAGCTGTGTTGTTTCAGTGCTGCAGTAAAAGCTTTGCTAAAGGAAAACCAGAGTAATCTGTTGTGCCTGTCCCTGCCCAAGCAGAAGGAGCTCAGGGATCCTGCCCATCTGCCAGACACAGCTCAAATACTTTGGCAGTTCAGGAACAACATCAGCATCATACATTTTTCAGGCCTTGGGAGTTACAGTTCCTTTTGCTGTCAGCTAGTTGGTTAGTGGAATGATAGCAGGAAAACAACGTGGATTTCCACGGGCTGGGGATTTTCAGCTGAGCAGTGCACAGGCAGCAGCCTGGCTGCCTTCCCCTCTTAACCAGGAGCTGATCTGCAGGGCAAACTCTCCAGCAGGACTCTCAGAAGTGGGACACAACCAAGTTCATCATTTGAGTGCCTACACGGAGCAATAGCTGTATTTTCAGCAAGCCAAAGCAAGACACAACTAAGAGTGTTTGTCAGTTCATGCTAACACTTGTAGCTTTGTTATAGACTTCAGGACTCAAATGGAAATCTCTTTCCCATATCTGGTTCTTTAAAGGCAGCTTGTTGAATTTTTAGCTGCATGTTAATTATTCTGAGGTTGCTTCAGTTGAGATTTTTCTTAAAGACTATTTCCAAAGATAATTTTTGAAACCAAACTAGGGGGGTTTTTTTGTACAGATACATACTGGATTTTCTTTTAGCAAAGCAAGTTGTACCAAATGCTGTGCTTCTGCAATAGCTGAACCCAGTTTTACTTAGTTAGAAAGCTCTGCAGTTTTTCCAATTGCTTTATGTGATTCTTCTGCTGATGATCTTTAGCTTCATCTGAATGAACAGTACAGCTGTGGGGTCTTGGCTTTATGCAGCAGCTCTTCTCAACTGAACCCTGGTTTGGCATTTGATAGCATTGTTTAAAATGCTGGGCTCCAGAAGGCAGCAGTGCTTACTGCCCTGCTCATGCCAGCAAGTTGCCCTCACCTTGTTGAAGGGTGACCACTTAGTGCAGAGACAGCCATGACTTACCTCCATCCCTGCTGCAGAGCTCATACTTGGCTTCCAGCGTGTCCACAGCACCTGCACTTATTGTTGCAGACTGAAGAGCTCATGTGTAATGCCAAAATCCCACCAGTGTAGCTTCTCCTGCCTGTGTTTAGCCTTGTGCTGATAGTGTGAGGAAGATGCCAGCCATGTTTGCCATTCACCCTCTAACCTGCATTCCCCATGTGAAATGCCAGACTCTGCTAACAAGCCATTCTCTGAACCTGCCAGTGTCCTGCCCGCCCAGCGGAACGCAGCATCGCTCCTAGCGCAGTGTGGAGAAGACAGAAGAGGAGGTGTCGGCAAGCGGGGTTATCTGAGACGGGTTTGCAGCTAGTCTGATGCAAGGACAGGGGCATAATTGGGTCATGGGGGAACCCTGGCAAGGGCAAAGCCCTACTAGGTAACATGCCACATGTGTTTTCTCCTCCTGTCTGTCCTTGCGTGCTGCAGTACCAGCAGGACCTAGTGGTGCTGCAGGACAAGCTTCGCATCTCCAACAAGAAGCTAGAGGAGTATGAGACTCGCTTCAAGTGCCAGGAGGAGACAACGCAGAAGCTGATGCTGGAGTACCAGGCCAGGCTGGAGGAGAGCGAGGAGCGGCTCCGGAGACAGCAGGAGGATAAGGAGATCCAGATGAAGGGCATCATCAGCAGGTACAGGGGAGGTGGGAGTGCTGGAGATGCCAGTAAGGCAGGCAGCCTGGCTGGCGTTAGGGTTCACTCTTGTGCTGGAGAATCAGGTTTCCTTGGAGGCACAGACAGGTTTCTCAGCATTTATTCACTTTCTGCTCTTCTGGGTCACAGACTCTGTTGGGGGAAGGACTTCAAGCCCTGACCCTTTGGATCTGCCCATCAGTGTTACTTGGGACAAGGAAAACCCCAACGTTTTCCTGAGTCACAAAGGCAAAACTTAAGAGCTGGCAACCGACCCCATTTCTTGAAGGCTCTAAGGAGGCTTTCTCTTCTGTTCATTGATATAATGATCAAAACATTCTTTTTCCTGATGTTTGGCTAAAGATCTTGTCACTGTCCTATTACTCCTAGCTATAAATCACTCTCTCCCACCCAGTGGGATATGGAGTTTTGATTTGTCCAGGACCCAGACTGTCTGGTGCATCTAGCTTCACCTTCACCTCAGCCAAGCCAATGCAGTGCTTTTAATCAGCCCTCATAAATGGGTGAGCCTTCTCTGTTCTGTGTCACTAAGCTTTGGGACAGTTTGCTGTGGATATCTCTAGAGAGGACAATGACCCAGAAGAAATAATGGTTCTAAATGATTGGTTTGTGTGTAAGAGGCGATGGTGCCAATGAGTCTGTGTCTCCTTTGCACTCAAATGCACAACTGTGGGTCCTGGGAACTTCTCAGTGTGAGCCTCAGCATTGCAATTGCAGATGAGGTGATTTAACCTGCTGTGGATGGTGGGGCCTGCTTTGAGAGGTCCCTTCCACCTGTAGACTAGGTACTCTGGTATTTCACATCTTCTCCTGTGTGATTCAGAGATGTACATCACCCCTTTGCTCCCATGGGGTAAAGGACTAAATGAGGACATGCTGTGTATCATTCACCCCGGGTGACTGATTTAGATGGGTATGAGACCACTACCTGGGCTTAGCAGAGCCCAACCATTGTAATTATTTTTCTTGTCTGTTTGGCTGCCAGACTGATGTCAGTTGAGGAGGAGTTAAAGAAGGACCATGCAGAAATGCAGGCTGCTGTGGATTCCAAGCAGAAGATTATTGATGCACAGGTGAGTCCCAAGTCCCCAGTACCAAGGGTGTCAGCACTTCTCAGGGTGAGGCTACCAATGTGCAGCCTCTGTGCCATGCAGCCTCCATGCCATGCGGCAGTGCCACGGCGAGACTGCGTGCATGGGTGAATCAGCACTGAGCTGCAGGCAGGGACAGAGCTGGTCAGACCTCAGCAGGATGCAGTTTATTGTCACAGCATTTGCATTCATACAGCTGTTTCCATCCTTGGAGCTTGGCAGGTGAGTACAAGGTGAATACAAGGAGCACAGCCTGGCCAGAACAAAGCCAACGTGGTTTTTTTCAGCCTTTGTGTGGTTTGCAGGATTGGGACACTTAGTTACTGCTATAGCTTGCAATGGCTGAGAAGCATCAGATAATGGGTGCAAAGCACTATTCTTGGAGAGGAGAATCTGAACATACAGTCCATAATCAAATTTGTCTAGGCAGAGACCAGCATCTTCTCAGTAGCTACAGGTTGGGGCTAGGTGATAGTATATTCTTGGCTTACTCTTAACAAGCCTATTAATCACTTATGAGTCACTAATCATCACTGATTTACTGTCTAGCTAATTAAAAAGGAGATGAGGCAGTAGTAACTTTTGTAAAAAGAATCCCTGTTTTTCTATAGATTAATTTGTTCAGAGCCAGTAAATGATCATGGTTCCTTCTGCACTCCATCAAAGCCAGGAAGGTACAGGGATGTCCATAAGGTCTGAGCAGAGCAGCCTGTAGCCAGCCAGCAGCTCTTGACAGGCTCTCCTGTCCCCTGCCATCCTGAGTGCTACATGTGGGGCCCTTACCATGACACAGTCTACTCTGTTACAGTCTGTCATCTCAGGCTGTACAGTGGTGCTGGACGCATTCATGCATGGACCTTCAAAGTTACAGGCAAACTACTGTGCCCTTTGAGTTGGTTCTGCTCCCTCCTGCTAATGGCAGAGAACGATGACGACTTGTTCAGTGTCACAAAGAACAGGGGTGGCAGAAGCAGGCTGCAACGTGGAAGCTCTTGCTCCCACCCTTATGATACTGTAATCAGTGAGAGTTGCCATCAAAGCCATCCTGGGAGGCCACGAGTCATTTAAACTATTAATTTACGCTAACAAAATCAATTAAACGCTGACAGGAATAACTACCTTGGGAGAGCACTAGAGTTTAGGAGGGGAGTCTTATCGCCTTTGTTACAGCTGCGGCTAAAGCAAACAGTACAATGAATTTCTGTAGAACTGAAGAATGAGACTGGTATCTCTGTTTTCTTCAGGATGCTAAAAAGGATTTAGCTCACACTGTGCAGGCAAAGTACATTTGTGGCCCTGCTAATAGCAACAGATTTTGAAAAATACTGCATAGGTTTTACCCCGCCCCTAGGAATGCCAAAGGGGTTAGAAGCCTACAATATCCCCAGTTGGAAGGAACCACAGGGAGCATGGAGTCCAACTCCTGTCTCTGCACAGGCCAAGCCCAAAAGTCACACCGTGTGTCTGAGAGCATTGTCCAGATGCTTCCTGAATTCTGTCAGGCTTGGTGCAGTGACTGCTTCCCTGGGGAGCCTGTTCCAGTGCTCGACCACCCTCTGGGTGAAGAACTAGGTGATCGCTAGGGTCCCTTCCAATCCAAAGTGTTCTCTGAGAGGTGCTGGTCCAAGAGGCCTCAGGGTCTCTGTCCTGGCATCCCAGAGGTCTCCACGGATTGTCCTGACTGTTCCCCTCTGCCTGTTTGTTCGCAGGAGAAACGCATTGCTTCATTGGATGCTGCCAACGCACGGCTAATGAGTGCCCTTACTCAGCTGAAAGAGAGGTACAGCATGCAGACACGTAATGGGATCTCCCCCACAAACCCAACTAAATTGCAGATTACAGAGAATGGAGAATTCAGAAACAGCAGTAATTGTTAACGCGTGGAGGGCGCTGCTGCGGGAGAGGAGGCCTGGCCAGAGAGAGACCGTGCAGCAGGAGGTGTGAGCCGCGGCTTCAGAGAACGGCTGCTCCCTCCCCCCCGAGACCCCAGCTCCTTTCTGCGGACGGCGCTTGACTGAGCCTCGCTGGGAGATGCTCATGCCAGCACACTGAGGGGACGGAGAGATCGAGTGTGAGATGAGTGGCATAAGGAAATAACATCCATTGAGAATCGCTGTCACTGTTGGATTTCAATCAGCGTTTAATGTTTAAACAAAAGTAACCTTTTCCTTCTAAGCTGCCCAAAGAATATGTCTGCCCCCCACCCCGTCCCAGCAAGGAATAACGTCCTTGTCATTGCAGTAAGCGAAACAAAGGGTGCTGGGCAGAGCCTGCAGCAGGCAATGGCCCAGTAAGTCCAGTTAAAGTGTGCTGCTGGGTGTAGCTGTATGAGGGATGATGGCAGCAGAACTTGGCCTGCTGCTGTGACTCTCCCCCACCCCACCCCCCCCCGCCCTGGAGCACAGCTCTCTCCCAAAGCAAACCTTGAGCCAAGCCCAGATGTCTTTCCTTAGGTGGCTTTCAGGAGGCCACTGACTTTTACAGTGGGTGACTGCCCGCAGGGCATTTATGCAGCTAATTAGCATTTAATTAACTCCACCCATACAGGGAGCACAGTCCAGATGACAGGTGAGGGCACACCCTGTGCGATGAGGTAGCCAAAGAGGTGCTGCTAGGGGAACTGCAGTGGCAGAGCAGTGGAGAAGGGCATGACTGGCATTGCTGGGGCTCCTTGGGCAGCCCAAGGCTCTGGCACAGAGTGGAGGGAGCAGCTTGCAGCTGGTGGATGGCAA